>CM042564.1:4711241-4856241 GCA_023630585.1 Cranoglanis bouderius | reverse complement strand
GTGGCTTGTATGAGAGGGTTGCAAGAAAAAAGCCACCCACGACTGAGCTTTGCCAAATAACACCATTCCTACAGTAAACCATGGAGGTGGTAATATCCTGTTATTGGGGTGTTTCTCTGCAGCAGGGACTGAAGAGCTTGTCAGGATAGAAGGAAAATGGATGGGACAAAATACCGTAAAAAACTTCAGGAAAAGCTGCTGCCCTCTGCCAGAAAGTTGTCAATGGGAAGAAGGTTTACCTTCCAACATGACAATGACCCAAAGCACACAGCAAAACTGACCACACAGTGGCTGAAGGAGAAAAAGGTGAAAGTTCTTGCATGGCCTAGTCAGAGCCCAGACTTAAACCCCATTGAAAATCTGTGGAATGACTTGAAGACTGCAGTCCACAAACGGTCACCATCAAATTTAACTGAACTTGAGCAAATATTGCAAAGCCTAGATGTGCAAAGTTAGTAGAGACATATCCCAACAGACTAAAGGCTGTAATTAAAAAATTAAGGCAAAGCAAGGGGGTAATCCTTTTTCCAACTCAGTGATGCTGGTTTTTCTTTATTTTTTTCTGACATGTTGGTGTTATATCTTTCACTTGGATGTTATATGTTGCACTGAGTAAATACAGCTGGATAAAACAAAAACTGTGTCCATCTTCATTTCAGGCTGAAAAGCAACAAAATGTGCTTATTTTAAAGGGGGTGATTCCTTTCTATACCCACTGTGTATAAAATATAATATATATATACACAGTATATACACACACACACACACACATATATATATATATATATATATATACATACATATATATACACATATATATATATATATATATATATATATATATATATATATATATATATAATGTGTGTATATACTGTATATATATATATATATATATATATATATATATATATATATATATATATCACTGCAGGTAAAACCATCAATACTGTCAGCTGATTCAGTACTAAATAGCATTTAGTAGTACTTTTGGATCAGGTTGTCTGGGCAGGTGTGAACATGGTGTGTATCTAAACAAGCTCTAGTCTAGTTACATTGCAGGTTTGACCCAATTGCAGGGAATAAACTAGAAATAAAATAATTCCACATGCATATTTCCAGTCCTAATAACCCCCCCCCCCACCATTTTTTTCTTTAATTTTCTGGTCTGCTTAAATTTGCGGAGTGTGAAACCGCCACCGTAATACACCACATCACATTCAACCAATTACAAAAAAACATAGGAAAATAATTAACAACTGTTGTTTTATCAGCAGTGTTTGAAGTGTTTTATTCCTCTTATAGCACAGGAATTTGCCAATTATTATCATTGTTTATTAATTAATAAATGATATCCATTTAGAGTTACATTTAATGTTGTGGACTGTCTGTGAAACAAGTTCCGGGTTACAGCAGCTACTGTATAAACTGTAAATAATCGTTCCCAACTTTTATGTAAATGGTACGCCATATAAGTCCCTGTGAATGAGCTGTTACTATAGAAATGATGACGTATTTGAACAAGAGCATTAATATAGCACCACTGTCAGAGCTGCTGTTATAGAAAAGTAATCAACACCTTCTTCGACTATATCAGGTCACTGATCACAGCACTAATGCAACTAGGACTTTTTGTTAGGAATTGAAACATTTCTCCATAAACTCCGATTAAGACTTTGGGTAAAAGTAATAAACAGATGGATCCAGGACACTGTATACACGACGGTGCTGGTGGAAAAGGTCACGCAGCGGGTTCAGTACAGCAGGACTGGGTAAAGAGGCCGTGTCCTTGTGAGTGAACTCTCTCCACATCCTGCGAGCTGCAAATACAGAGCTGCTACTGTTAGACTGCTGGCAGCGCGACAAGACTGTGCTCAGGAGGGACTGACACGGAGTCTACACGTTTCTCACACACACACACACACACACACACACACACACACACACACACACACACAGAAGGCTAACATCCTCTCTCACAAACATACGTACACATTCTCACACACTCTCTCTCTCTCACACACACACACACACACACACACACACACACACACACACACACACACACACACACAAACACACAGAAGGCTAACATCCTCTCTCACAAACATACGTACACATTCTCACACACTCTCTCTCTCTCACACACACACACACACACACACACACACACACACACACACACACACACACACACGCACACGATCACTCTCACACACGCACTTGCACACACGCTCTCACATATGCACACACAAACACTCTGACACACAAATGCACAGACACTCACACCTGCACACATACACACACAAACACACACACACACACAAACACACAGAAGGCTAACATCCTCTCTCACAAACATACGTACACATTCTCACACACTCTCTCTCTCACACACACACACACACACACACACACACACACACACTCAGATGGTTAACATCCTCTCTCACAAACATATGTACACATTCTCACACACTCTCTCTCTCTCTCTCACACACACACACACACACGTGAGCTCTCAAATATACACACACACTGGCATGCACACACGTGCTCTCCCACACACACACACACACACACACTCTCTCTCTCTCTCTCTCTCTCTCTCTCTCACACACACACACGCTCTCTCTCTCTCGCTCCCTCACACACGCACATGATCGCTCTCACACACGCACTTGCACACACGCTCTCACATATGCACACACAAACACTCTGACACACAAATGCACAGACACTCACACCTGCACACACAAAAACACACACACAATTTGACATCCTAGCACTCTGAAGACTGAACTACTTGATGTTCAAAGTATATCCTGCATCTCCATCTATCACTCTGAACAATTCAGGGATCTCTCTCTCTCTCTCTCACACACACACACACACACACACACACACACACACACCCACTGACTGCAGCATTGCCTAATGTCTCTTATTTTGGAAAACATCTTATTAGGAAAATACATTTTATATGGAGTCAAGAAGTTTTACTGTTGAAACATTTTTTCCCCAGAATAAAACTGGAAAAACTAACTGGCAATACAATGCAACCGTGAGACAGCTACGTCGGTTTCACAGCTCTGTCACACACACACACACACACACACACACACACACACACACACACACACACACAGAGAGAGAGAGAGAGAGAGAGAGACACAGACAGGGGGGTCTGGGAGAACGGAGAGGCTTTGAGAAATCCCCATCCTACCCTTCACACCTACACTACACATCTCTAGTGCAGCTGCCTCTATCAAAGCCTCAGCTGCTACAGTACATGTCTGAAATCCTGCGCAGGCCTCCGGGGGAAGCGACATGTTTAGTGTGGGGAAATAGGTGGCAAATGTTTAGGTAGCGGAACTCAGCGTGAAGCTCAGCACCCTCGCTGGAAACAGGACGAATCGATGCAGTCAGCAGCATCCGGGGGGAAAAAAAAAAAAGAAAAAGAAAGAAAAAATTCGAAACTCATTCCTCATCCGATTTCTCCTTCCGGAAAACAAAAGCACTACACGGTACACCAGCACTCCTTACTCATGACTCGGGACCAATCTGTGGACATTCAATTCTGACACCAAAGAACTCTGGGTGGTGTTAATATCAACATCAGGGGAGCTTTAGGTCACATGATGAGAGACAAACAACCTCTAAGTTTTCACCATCATTTTAAATACGTCACTTTTTTTTTTTTTAATAATACACAGCTGCCAATAGCTGATTGAGATTAAAAATGCAATCTCATCTGCAAATCTCAGTATTGGCCAACACCTGACCTTGAAGCTCATCTGACTTTCTCCCACTTTAATAACTTTAATAGCTGGAAATGCTGTTTAAACAGTGAGACTGTCAGGATGCTTGGTGTTCTTGTTACTGTCTTCCGGCTGATGTTGAGCTAAATGATCCCATTAAAGCGACATGACTTTGTATAAAAAAGAAGAAAAATGTCTGCCGATGTCACATTTTAGAGCACGGGTAAAAAATAAATGTCGGTGAGTCGGATCAGAAAATACCTCAAATCTGATTCAATACAACAAATACAAAACAAAAGAAACACAAATTAGAAAGCAAGACGCAAAACAAAAAAGATAAAACAACTCAAAATGCAAAACAACGCAAAAGGAAAAGAAATAAAACAAGATACAAAGCATAAAACTAAACACAACACAAATAACAAAACAGAAAATAGAACAAAAAACAAAACAAAGCACAAAACAAAACACAAAAGAAACAGAACGTACAAAACAAAATGCAAAACAAAACCAGAACATAACACAAAACAAACAAACAAACAAACAAAAAAAACACAAAACAAAGCATAGAAAAAAAACAAAATGATAAATAAAACAAAAAAAAAAACACAAAACAAAGCATAGAAAAAAAACAAAATGATAAATAAAACAAAAAAAAAACACAAAACAAAAGCATAGAAAAAAAACAAAATGATAAATAAAACAAAAAAAAAAACACAAAACAAAGCATAGAAAAAAAACAAAATGATAAATAAAACAAAACACAGAATGCAAATCAAAACATAAAACATAACAGCAAGACACTTAACCGAACAAAAGCCAAAACAAAACACAAATCCTGGCAAAACATACACAAACAAAACCTAAAACAAAACAAAAAAATAATCAGTAACAGGGTGGTGTGATGAAGCGGAGTTACTGTTACCAGCCTGAATTTGATTATTTTCCTAGAACAGCATGTCCTGAAGTGTTTTATTCCTCTTATACCACAGCCAATGATTACATGCTTTATTAAAGAACAACACATTATTCTTTAAATATGTTTATAGTTTAACGGTGTGGAACATCCACGAAGCACATTCGTTTCTGTTATCACTTACGTTATAGCAGCTATAAAGCGTTGTTCGCTCACCAGCCTTTTTTCTCTCTCTCTTAGATTAGATTAAAAAAAGAAAACACTCAGTTTGTCATGTTACTGAGAAGTGTAACTCGTGTCTTAAAAGCTAAAATTACAGCTTTACCTCTGACTGTTACAAAGCTCGGACACTGGAGACTCCTTCCATAAATGTTAAATACACATTCCCTTACAGAAAGAGTCAAGTATAGTAAAGATTTTGAATCCGTTACTACAGAAACATATAAGAATGAGCGCATTAATCTAAACCTGTGATTTGAGGCTGCATTTCTATCAGAGCTGCTGCTATAGAAAAACACCTTCTGACCAATCAGAATCAAGAATTCAGAATAATTCAAGAATTCAGAATAAAGAATAAAATAAAGGATAATAAAGATGTAAGGATGTTTACATCCGTGTGAGTAAGACGTCAGTTGGTATCAGCGCTCAGGACCAGCAGATATTTGGTACTGAATAGATTGCCTTGTACTGCGCTGGTGCGCTCCTGAGAAAAACAAATCAGACTGGAGTGATTGATCGCGCCTCTAAAACACAGCCTCAGGCTGCAGCTCAGTGCCTTTGAAGAGTGAAGCAGAAGAGCAAATCAGACTGAGAGGAGAAAAAAATAAGAAAGAAAGCGCCCTCACTCTGTTTGATGAGCCTCTTGTCGGCCACCAGCACGTTCTCGGCGTCCACTACGATGACCTTGCCGTCTCGAGGACCCACGGCGAAGTTGTCGAAGCTGACGTCGAGCAGGTACAGAGCGAAGTCGAAGTCGTTGTTGGTGAGCTGCTCGGCGATGTCCAGAAGCTGCTTGGCCAAGTCCACGCGCTTCTCCCACGGCGCCTCGTAGAAGCTCCACAGCTCCTCGCCGACGTAGTTCACGGCCACCACGCGCCCGCACGCACCCAGGTACTTGGCAAACGGCCAGCCCTCGTCTGACGGGAAACTCTACAAAAAAAAAAAACAACAAAAAAACAAGGAGGCGAATGAACAATTTTCATATTTCCACAGATCGATGGGGAAGCCTCAGCCGCAAGCTAGTCTAGTCCTTCTTGTTACTAATTTGTATGCCTGAAATACTAAATCTACTTCAAACAGGAAGGAACCTAGTGAAGAAAGACTATTTCATACATTTGACCTTGGTGTGACCTTGACCTTGTTTGGATCAATTCCTAAATCTAATCAGTTTATCTGCTGGTTACAATCATAATTCCATATAAATCCAACAAACGTTCAACCACTCGCTCTTGAAATATCTTGTTATCCATAAAAAGAATCTTGGACAGATGCACAGATGGATGCACAAACAACCTGAAAAAGTATCTGAAATGAAAAAAAACGAATGGATAAATATATAAATAAATACATTTACGGCATTTGGCAGACGCTCTTATCCAGAGCATTTTATCATCATTTATACAGCTGAGCAGTTGAGGATTAAGGGCCTTGCTCAAGGGCCCAACAGTGGCAGTTTGGTGGTGCTGGGCTCGAACTCATGAGCAGTAGACCAACGCCTTAACCACTGAGCTACCACTGGTCCGAGAAATGTGCAAGTAAATATGTAAAACTCTTGGGGGTGTGCTGTTAACGGAAAATAATCCACGAGGTGTTTTATTTCTCTTGTTCCATTCTCTTGATTTGCCAACAATTACCATATTTTATCTATTAAAGAACAACACATTGTGCTTTTTATCCGTTTATAGTTACATTTAATGTTGTTGAACGTCCATGACACAAGTTAGTTCCTGTTCTCGCTTATGTTATAACAGCAATAAACATCCATTCCCTCGGTTGTTTTCTCTCTTGAAGGTAATAAGACAGAAAGTAAGTAAGTAAGTAAGTAAATAAATAAACATGTCATCATTTTACAGAGAAACCGCAAAAAACACAAATTCCTGAAGACATGGAAGACACGGTGGATAACGTACTCAATTCAATTCAGCTTTATTTGTATAGCGCTTTTAACAATGGACATTGTCCCAAAGCAGCTTTACAGAAATATATAAATTCAGGATATAGATTTTAAGTGTATGAATTTATCCCTAATGAGCAAGCCAGAGGTGACATACAGTCTGTTACAAAGCGCTGACACTGGAGACTTCTTCCATAAATGTCAAATAAACATCTTCTTACAAAAAAACCTTCACGATTAAACTCCAACCCATTATACATTTAGTTTTTCTTAAATAGCATGTTTATTAGCATGTTTATTATTACTCCTACATTAACAAGTTTGTGTGCAAGTTCTTACTATGGAAACGATAACATTTTAGAACAGATATAAACCTGTGATTTGCGTCTGCGCTAATGTCAGAGCTGCGGTTACAGAGAAAGAATCAACTCCAAATTTGAGAATTCAACATCGCCGTGGTATAAAAATGAAATAAACAACATCGCTGGTTAATATTGGAATATCTGAGCACAAAACCCTGAAGATGTAGCTGAACATATGGCCAGCCGAGGGAGCACACGGAGGTTAATTGCTGGACTCAAGGGCACAATTCTTGGACGTGAACACTATCGTAAAGAACATCTTGAACCATTTAAAATGTGTGTGTTCGCACCTGCTAGCGATGCCCTACGTCTGGGCCCCAGAGCGGTCACTTCTAGTGGTCGAATTCTTTCAGCTATTTGAACTCAGGCCTGATGATAAAGTCTGAGAGCACTAGGAAGAATTATACAGAACTGCTATAAACACTAACACAGCAAATTATTTTTTCATTTAATAATTATATATATACATTTTGAAACAAAACTTTTTTTTTTGTTTTTTTTAGCTGTGAGAGAAATCCTCAGATTCTGAATGCCTGCTATGGAGAAATATTTGTTGTAAAATTGGCAAAGAAATAACACAAGTTTGACAAAAACAGATTCAAATTCATTAATCTCTTTTTATTTACTTGTGGAACTCATTTTATTTTTTTATCTTCTGAATGTCCTGTATGAGGAGCATGTTGCAAATAAATATCTTCAATAAAAATAAAAATGAGATCCACAAGTCAATAAAACAAGCTAATCACTTGCTTGCATGCTTGATTGTTTTTGAATTTGTGCATTCCGTCTTATCCATCTGTGGACCTCATTCTATTTATTTATTCGTGAATCGCTTAGTATTTATTTGTGGAGCTCCCTTTTTTTATTTTTGTGGAACACAGATCATCTATTTGCAAATTACGCAACAAAAATTTGCACAGTCCTGTTCACCCACTATTTACTTCACTGTTTTAAAGTGGTCGTCACGCCACATATTTCACTTAAACACTAACAAACAGTGCTGACTGTTCTTCTTAATGACTCCTGATATTTAATGCTTTGTGTGCGTTACACGTTATCGTTCCTACTGCTTTCAGGCAAACTTTATTGGACTTGGTATTAAAAAAAGAGTGATAGAATAATATTTCTGAAACATAATATTACAACAATTATATTAGGTTTTGATAAATTAAAGGCAGTTCTTGGTACTGAACTCAGACTGTTGGACTGTAATGTGGTATTCTTCAGTTCTGCTGCTTTATCCTCACATCACTGCACAGCTTAGTGTGTTATCTATTTTGAAAGCTTTTATAGGGTTGCCAGATTTGGAACAATGAGGACTTTAAAATCCTATTAATTTCACTATATTTTAAGGAAATACAAATATACAACAAACAGAAAATATCAAACAGACAGACTTATTAATCAATCGAATGATAGATATTCTATCTATAACTGTAAATCTAGTTTTTGTCCAATCTAGTAATAATGAACATGGACCCTTTCTGAGGGGAAATTTACCCAACCTGGCAAAAACACACCCTCACATCAGACCGCCTCGGAGTTGATGCATTTGATGAAACAGAACCACACTAGACCCAGGTGGGTAATTATCAATTCCACACATATCTCTCACTTAAATTCATCACAGACAAGAAACAGTGTGTTTAAGGTGGTCCAGGGTGACTTCCTTCCCGCGTTACATGAAATATAACCAGAGAATTTCACAAAGAGCAGGCTGCTGGGAATATATCTGAGAGCTGCACTGGTGCTGGTGGAGTACGTGTGGAGTTTTGGATTTATTTATTTATTTAGTTTAAAAAACAAACAAACAAACAAACAAAAAAAAAACCCTTTAAAGGGTAGATTAATAAGTTAAATCCCATCTACTACAGCAAGGACAATGTGAGAAATAACTTCAACCAGCTACTTTAGTGACAGGAAAGGTGCAGGGTAGTCCAAAAATAGCTACGTATTAGAAAAAGGCTGATATATACACATTATATAAAAAAAAAAAAAAAAAAAAAAAAAAAAACAACCCAGCTACTTTAGTAAGAAAGCTACTTGTTAGAAGATGGCTGTTAGAACACGTGAGAAAAATACTCACTACTACTTTAGGTGAAGGTCAAGAATAGTTAAAAACAGCTCCACATTAACAGGGAAAGGGTGACGTATATTTATTAAAAAAAAAAAAAAAAAAAAAAAAAAAAACTTTAGTAAGAACATGTGAAAAAAAATATAACAGTGAAAAAAAAAAAACAACAACACACAAACTGCTGTTTTTATATACTGATATGGAGAACCCAGGATTGGCTATGGAGCATACTCCCCCCAGTTCCCCTACTCCTTACTAAAGCGCCCCTACTCTCACATCTCAATTAAGTCTACTGAAAATAAGAATACGTTGTAAATATAATAACTATAAATGCTTATATATCTTGAGACAAAGAGGGAGAGAGTGGAAGACGACTGCTGCAGAGCCGCCCATATGTACATACATACATACATATACACATATATATATATATATATATATATATATATATATATATATTACACACACACACACACACACACACTACTTTAGCGGGTGAAAAGATGAAATATTCAAAAACTAGCTATGTTAGTGGTTAAAGGGCGTGATTAAACATCATCTTTATTGGGGCGAGAGAAAAAAGACCTCTACTTTAGTAAGAAAATGTGAAAACTGCTGTGTTAATGGATAAGGAAATGGAATAGCTCATCTCATATGAACAACAACAACAATTAAATGAAATAATTAAATTCAGCTCTCTACAGTTCTGCTGGAGCTAACCATGTTAAAACTTGACCCACTTTCTGGTACATCATATTCAAGGTAAAAATATATGCCTCTGCTTCAGACCCTCAAAATCAAGCAACCTGAAAGGTCAGATCACACTGATTACTTATATATATATATATATATATATATAAAAAATGCACATTACAATCACTGCATTGTTCCAGACTTCCAAAAGCAGAGGTACACATGGGCAATTTGTCAAGCAGAGGTCTGTAATCAGCTTGAATCACCACCGCTGAATCACTCACTAATGACAGGGAACGGCAGTGGTGTTTCTGAGGTCTTGTAAAATACAAGTGCTTGCTGTGCACAGAGTGAAGTTGTACATTAATGCATACTGCAGCCAATGTACTGTACGTCAAGCTGAACAACAGCGAGACACTCAGAACTATTCAAAACTGTCAGAACTGTAAATGAACCTAACAAGTTATTACCTGTAATTAAGCTCATGATAAAACTGAACTAAAATTACAGGGTGTCCGAAAAGTCAGGAAATGGATCGTAAAGGTGAACATGTATATGTAATATGTTGTAAATAATAACTACAAAATTAAGTATATGTAGCTTTACTCAGACACCCTGTGAATAACCTATGTGTCCATGTGCTCTGTTGTGAACAGCAGTGGAGATACTTACTCAGTTCTTGTGTAGAGACGCATCCCCGATAAATAACACTCGGTTTCATTTTCTTAATGTAAACCCCGTTCATGTTTTGAGAGTGAAGGCATGACTATATCACACCTTTATCTGTTTGTGAAGCTAAGACACATCAGAGAAAGATGTTTTGTTGCTCTGCACAGGCTAGTAAGGTTCATATAGGATTACAAAACGAGCGAAAAGAAACGTACAATTGATTTTTGTCGATGTTAAATCTGCAGATACTGCGTTTTCCGACAAACATTTAAAATGCACAACTTGATGGCCTCCAGTATAGTTGTAATCTATCGTCAATCCCTCATACATTCCTCAACTGTCCCAAGAATATTCCTACATAATAGTTTGTGTCAGCTAAATTTATATAAAATATAACAGCTGTAACAACTTCCTGGTATGTTCCGAGTGACCTTTATGGCAAATATTTAAACTAATAAAATGGTAATAGAACATTGTTTGTAATCTATCTAATGCATTAAAGTTTCTTATCCAATTATTAAAATTATTCTATATAATTTCAACAAATTTAGAATTCGGTACCATTTGCTTTTTCTCTATACAACTGTATACTGACTAAATCTCTTACTTAATCTTACTATCAGGCATCACAGACTTTCCTCACCACTGTCACCTCTGGTTTGCTCATTAGAGATCTAAATCTACATCCGGATTACTTCGTGACAGTGTATATTGTTCTATACAAACAAAACTGAATTGAAATGTAGTCATCTGGGGATTCAGTTAACATAACTTTAGAGAAGCAAAACACAAAAACAAACACTTGTATAACATTTCTGCATGTAATATCAACATAAGATTTTCATTCAGCATGAAATAAACAGGCTTACGTGAGCAGGTTAAAGAATGGAGATTGTGAATTAATATGACTATTGGGCAGGTATTAAATGTACATAAGCCCATATCCACGAGCAAGACTGAAGATAGACCAAAAAAGTTTCTCAAAATGCAAAATGTCTCTGCACCTCAAAATAATAAGAAGTCTTCATGAGAACATGATTTATTATTACAGCAAACCTACATGTTCAAAAACTGTCAGCTTTTAGCTGCAGCAAAAACAAGCAGCATATATATATATATATATATATATACATATATACATATACACACACACACACACACACACACACACATTATAATTTTATATAAATATATATATATATATATATATATATATATATATATATATATATATATATATATATATATATATATATATATATATCACACACACACACACATATATATATATATATATGTGTATATATATATATATATATATATATATATATATATATATATATATATATATATACACACACTCTTATTTTGGGCTCTTATCTTCAGTCTCACTGCCTTTCACTGGTATTACACTGTGACAGGATGCACCAGTAAACAAGTTTCAATTTCAATCTTGCAGGAGTTTCTTTGCGGTCTGACGTGGTGTTCTGTCCTCTCATCAAATGTAAGAGATATTTGACTCTAGTTAGTGTCTTTATATTCTCTCGATATGTTTAACAGTTAATTGACTGTGTGCAATACGCAGGTGAGATATATGACGCCTTCACGCCATGCTAGATTTTGCTCAATTTAATCAGTGAAAAGATTATGAAACGATCATCTGCAATCCTGGCATGCTAATTAATCCATAAAAATCAGTCTTGCTGTGCTCAGAATTGCCACGGTGTATGACTATGACTTTTGGCAGTAAACTGTCTTCAGCGACCTCACCTTGTTAGCTGAGTTTGGCTGTTCCTCACCCAGTTTTATTCCTCCTACACAGCTGTTTCTGTTTCAGTTAATGATTGTGTTTCAACCTACATGAATTGATGATCATTAGCACCTGTTTGGTATAATTGTTTAATCATACACCTGACTATATGCCTACAAAATCCGTGACTTTGTGCAAGTGTACCTAGAAGAACTGATGCTGTTTTGAAGGCAAAGGGTGGTCACACCAAATATTGATTTGATGTAGATTTTTCTTCTTTTCGCTCACTTTGCATTTTGTTAATTGATAAATATAAACTATCAACATGTCTATTTTTGAAAGCATTCTTAATTTACAGCATTTTTTCACACCTGCCTAAAACTTTTGCATGGTACTGTATACATTAAGTTAACTTAATAATAATAATAATAATATTAATAATAATAATATTATTATTAAATTAATTAAACAAAATATTAAATTATTCTTATTTCATATTGGAAGTTATCAGAATTATCTTTTTTTTCTCTTTTTTATTTCAAGGATTTTTTGTGTCATTTTTTTTTTTTTTCCAAGGTTACTACTGTTTTGTTGGCAGTTTGTAAGTAAACCAATAGGCTATATTGTGTATCATAGAAATTGTTTATGATACGAATCCAGAATCTCAAGGTCTACCTTTAATTTGCAAATGAAGGTCACAGAGAACGGCTGTTTTAAAAGAGTCAGATTTACAAGAAAATCATCTTACTATTTTCATGTCCATAATAATAATCCATTTACCCAATAATCCAATCCAATAATAATCCATTTATAATCAGAAAAAAAACAATTTATGATTGTTGCCTCAATTCATTTCAGTTGTTGGCTTTTAAATCGATACACCTATCCAAACTGTCCAAGGAGTATGGTTCGTTTTCTTTTTCTGGTTGTTGAACCTACTTGTCAGTAAGGACAACTATGAAAAAAATGAATAAAGTAAATACTAACGGACTCTTTTGAGGACGGCAATCATGTTGGACACATTTTGGACAGGAAAGACAAAGCTGGAGAGTCCATTCATGCTAAACTAGAACCATTATCAAACATGAGCCACAGATTAATAGTTAAATGGGCACTGTTATACATTTCAATATCATTTATTATCTATTTCAGTGTTGGGTTTCCTCCTTCAATTGTCATACTACATGTTTGAAATGTCCATTTACATTTTCTCTTTCTATTCCATTTCACCATATAATCTTTCCCAGTTTGCCATTTTTCCTTTTTCAATTCATCCATTTTAATTTATTATTACCAATTTTTTTTGCCATTTAAACCTTTCATTCAGCACCATGCATTCAAGTTTTTTGTTTTGTTTGTCCTGTTCTGATATTCGATTTAGCCTTTTCTAATTTTCAATTTCATGTTCAAACTGAAAGGTGCAAGGGATGGGGAAGGGAAATGAAATGATGTGTATTAAGCAAAGAGATAAGAAGGAAAACGGACACTGAAATTGATAATAATTGACATTAGTAAAGCTGATAATAGTGTTCTTTAAACATTTCTCTCTTTTTTGGTAGAATAATCTCCCATATAAACAGAGGGGAAGGCCTACTCATCATGTAGCACTAAATCCCACCAGTTTTATCCAAGTTCATACTTGGCAGTTTCTACTGTACATTAGCAATTCTGACTGAAGTCTTTTAGAAAGACGGTGTGTCAAAAGTCGAACTTGCATGACACGCTGCAAAAAATTATATCTCAGCAAGTGACGATATCTTGAATAAAAGAATAGTTATTGAATATTTCTCATTATGACATTATTATATAACAATTATAAGACTATTAAGCCTATGTCTAGACATATTCATTAATTTCAAGCTTAAACATTTCTTATTCTACTGGCAGAAAATTTAGTTTGACAAATTCAAGCTTGAAACGAGTAAAACCCATACAGAAATAGGCTTAATAGTCTTATATGTGTTTAACAAGAATCTAATGGAGAGAAATATGAGATAAATTTGCCTATATTTAAAATATAGTTACTTTAAGGTTGCTCTGTTTTTTCAGGTACAGATGAAGCGGTCACCCTCCGTTGTTCATTTCTAAACAAAACTGAAAGCAAGTAAGAGGAAAAATTTAATTTAAATCTACTCAGTCTACAAAGTTCTGATCAGCACCAACAGTTTATAATTACGAGATCACTCGGGTATAGCGGCATATGACAACAAAATGGATATATTACCCAATACAACTACGATATCCTTCAACAGAGTTAAATCAAATTAATTCCTGACATTACACTTATAACTAGGCATAACTGGGAAAACTGTTTGGGCCAGGTTTGAAATTCACAATTTAAAAAAAATATATATATAGGCATATACACAATTATAGCTCAAAGATACTTGTTTTGTACCTTCAGTATATATTTTTCACCAGGTAAAGTGAACCTAAAGTATCTTTAAAGTTAATTTAAGGTCTTCAAGATATTAAAAGTATAAAATGCGAATCAAGTGCAACATTCCAAACTAGATACTTTTTTTTTTTTTTTTAGTTTTTTTCTCCCTGCGTTTTGACAAAAACGAGCATTTTTTTAGTCAGCCATTTGTAATTACTATAACTATGGCATGATCTAAACAAATTCTTAACTCTTTAGTCCTTGCAAAGGAACAACTTTATTAGAAATACCATACTGTTACAAGAATTCTCTCAATTAGAAAAAGTTTAAATAAATAAATAAATAAATAAATAAATAAATAAATAAATAAAATCCTGCACCCCTGAAGGAAAATTTCTGTACACAGAAATGGCTTAACAATTTTGAAATCAAAGTGGTCAGAAATCCTTACAGAAAAAAAGGATTTGTTAAAAATATTCTAGATTAGTTAAAGCCTAAGCAACTGTGACACTTTATCCATGTGATTTATAGCAGCAATATTTATGTCATGGGGAGAATAGAAATTCTGAAGATAAATGGGAAATATTTGATTAGTCAAAGCTGTCAGATCAAACATATTAACCGTACACACATTGCAGTAAGTGTGTTGGACTTGCAGGGCTAGGAGTGTTTATGGTCCATTACGTTTTTTTTTTTTTTGTTGTTGTTTTTTTGTTTTTTAAGCTCTCCATTACAACATGAAAGAGCAATAGCAATTAGACACAAGAGAACACAAATTAGAGTAAAATAGATGGAAAACAAACACATTAATCTGGCAGCCCAGCGAGCCCTCGGGCAACACTGTCAGCTTTATTCAATCAAAGCGCCACTCCATTTCTAATTTCTAATTTCTAACAGGAATCCTCAGCTTTATTTCAGGTTCTGAGGGTTGGAGCCACAGGAAGGTAATAATCACACGCTTCTCTCTTCTACTCCATTAATGACTCAAAGCGGGCTTAGGTGGTATCAACATGAAGCATTACATACTCACACAGTAAGGTGCAGGAATCTAATAGGCTCCTACAGTGGCTTGTATAGTTATTCACCCCCCTACAACTTTTCCACGTGTTGTAGTGTTACAACCTGGAACTGAAATGGACTTATATGTCAGGAATTTACGCCAAATAGATAAATAAATAGATAAATAAATAAATAAAATTGCATGCGTATTCATCCCTATTGCTGAAACCCCAAAATTGTTCTGATGTCATAATTTGTCACATAAAACATTTATGTGAAGTGTCAGCCATACAAGCACCACCGTAAGTTGTTACCATAGAAACAATAATGACTTTGTAACAACGTCTCAGTTTAAAAAAATAATAATAATAATAATTTGCTACGATGTTGTGTCATTGCTACGATGATAATCGGATGAGTATGATGATACGATACGATTATAATAATACGAGTTACGATGACAATGATGTCATTGTTATCTAAATTGTGATAAATATTGTGGTATCATTTCTGGCCATTTTCCCAGCTCTGTGTAGTTATTTTCATATGAGGATTTTATTTTCAGCGACTGAAAACTGAGCAACGTTTTATATTTTTTTTAAGCACCGATATAATTTTTTAAAACTGCAGCAGACTCCAAGTTCAACTTTACACACAGTTACACATCTCACCATCACAGCAACAATATCTCGCTAGTGTGTATCTCTCCATCTGTCTCCTTTTGTCTCTGAAGTGCACTGAAGCAGGACAGATCAGATGTTTAGGTCTTTATCAGAGGCCTCTGAAATAGGACAGGGCCAAGCAGAGATAAGATTGAAAGAGTACAAACCCCTATCGCTACCAAAGACACACAACACTGTTTCACTTTCTCTGTCTTTCCCAGAGTTCAGTCCTTCAATAGCTGTACCAAATTAGCTCTGAGACACTTAAAAGCTCAGAACAGTGTACATGATTAATTAGAAATCAGCATGAAGCAGAGCAAAGGAAGGAAGAAGACAGAGGAGTAAGTGAATGAATGAGAAAGTGTGGAGGGAGGGAGTGTGTGAGTGAGCAGGGATTAATCAGTGCTCTCTCAGAGGACTGGATCAATCGGTGGGGAGTTTCTAGGCTCCTGCTCACTTGACTGAAATGCATAACATTAATTAATAAATATGTTTTTTTGTTTACTGCCTATTTCCACCCCAAGGCTGCAGAGAGGATCAACAAGAGCCCAATAATAAATAACAATAAATAGTCAAAAATAACAGACAGAGTGAGCAACATGCAAGAAGTACAACAAGGCCCACAAACTCCCGCTCTTGCCACCCTGAGGCCCACAAACTCCCGCTCTTGCCACCCTGAGGCCCACAAACTCCCGCTCTTGCCACCCTGAGGCCCACAAACACCCGCTCTTGCCATCTTGAGGCCCACAAACTCCTGCTATTGCCATCCTGAGACCCAAAGCCCCTGCCAACTTGATGTACCAATGGTGCAGTGGTAGCTCAGTGGTTAAGACGTTGGACTACTGATCAGAGGGTCATGAATTCAAATCCCAGCACAGCCACTGCTGGGCCCGCAACTGCTCAGTTGTACAAATGAGATAAATGTAAGTCACTCTAGATAAGGGTGTCTGCCAAACACCATAAATGTAATGTCCACATGCTCCTGCATCGATTGTTCTAAACACACAAAGATGCCTGTTGCCTCAAAGATCCACAACCTCTTGCCATCCTGGGAACCACACCTCATGCATCTGCCATGCCTGAGGTCTCCAAGCTCTGGCTCTTTCCACCCAAGGCCATTAAACCCCTACTTCTACCATCCTTAAATCTACATGCTCTTGCATCAACCATCCACAAAGACTCCTGTTCCTCTCAAACTCACAAGTTTCTACATTTTACATTTATGGCATTTGGCAGATGCCCGTATCCAGAGTGAGTTACATTTATCCCATTTATACAACTGAGGGTCAAGAGCTGAGCTACCACGGAGCTACCATTGCTCCTGCCCTCATGAGGCCCACAAGCTCCCACTTTGCCATCCTGAGACACAAATGATCTTGGATCTATCATCTTGAACCCACAAAGACTCCTTTTTCACTTCATTATAAGACTCACAAGCTCCTGCTTTCACCATCCTGTCACGGTGTGTCTTTATCTCTAACTCACCAAACATTAAGTCTATGATGTCTGAAAATCTGTTGAGACAATCTATATTGCAAAAAGCACTATAATAATTGTCTCTTTGAATAAAAGTGCCTGTCAAATGTGTAAATGTAGTAATTAGTTAGCCTCTTTTTGAAGCTTCCCACATTTCTACCTGTCTGAGAACCAAATGATTATGCAGCCAAAGAGTCTGAGCATGGTACCTGGAATGCCAGATGTTATTAACTAGATGTTTGTGCAATAGGAATACAAAAATTCTACCTTGAGCATTAATTCAAAAGTCCATTTATATACCAGTCCAGGTTATAAATGATATTTTACATCAAGCTCTATTGGTATAACAGCATACAAACTGGGGTTTTCACGACCATGAATAGCCTACAGTGTCTATAGAAAATCCTTGTCAGAATCCTTACCTTTTGTCACATTACACCCTGGAAATTAAAATAAATTAAAGCTAACTTTTGCCAGCTGTATTTACACATACTAACCCTCAACATATAAGTGGAAATAACATTTTAAAAAATTCTGAACAATTATTAAAATTTAATTAGTGAAATACCTGGTTTGGATAAGTGATCAGCCCCTTAGAGTAACCATTATAAACTTGCTCAGGTACAACCAACCACTTCCCAGATCACACACCATGCTAATTGCCCCCCACCTGACTTCATAAGAAAACCGGCTGTAACATGATAATTCCATTACTAGTAGTGCATGGCAACGCAATGAATACACCATGGTTGGAAAGGTGCTTTCAAAAGGGCTCCGGGACAAAGTTGTGGTAAGGCACAAGCTAGGAGAAGGATACAAAAAGATTTCAAAGGCTTTAACTATCCCTCTGGGTACCGTTCAGAGCATTATTAAGAAGTGTAAAGCGTATGGCACCACCAACACCTTGCCTAGATTGGGCCGTCCCTCCAAACTGGATGACTGACCCAGGAGGATATTGATCAGGGAAGCTACCAAGAGGCCAGTGGCAACTTTGACGGGCTTACAAGTCCTTATGGCAGAGATTGGTCGGTCTGTGCATGTGACAACAATCTCACAAGCTTTACACAAAGCTGGCCTGTATGGCAGTGTCGCGCTTTGCAGAAAACAACTTGGAATATCCTAATGCCATGTGGCAAAAGGTTTTATGGTCAGATGAGACCAAGATTGAACTTTTTGGACTGAACTGCAAGCGTTATGTTTGGCGAAAACCAAACACAGCACACCACCCAAAACACACCATACCTACTGTGAAGCATGGTGGTGGCAACATTATGTTGTGGGGGTGTTTCTCTTCAGCGGGTACTGGGCAGTTAGTCAGGATTGAAGGAAAAATGGATGCTGCCAAGTACACCCAAATTCTTGAGGAAAACCTGCGGCCCTCTGCTAGACAGCTGAAGATGGGCAGGTGGTTCATCTTCCAGCACGACATCGACCCTAAACACACTGCCAAAAAAACTACACAGTGGCTTAAGGATAGGAAGGTGAATGTCCTTGAGTTGCCAAGTCAGAGCAATGACCTAAATCCAATTGAAAATTTGTGGATGGACTTGAAGATAGCAGTCAATCATTGCTCACCACGAAATGTGACTGAACTCGAACAATTCTGCAAGGAAGAATGGGCAAATATTCCCCACTCTAGGTGCGCAAAGCTAATAGAGACATATCCAAACAGACTGATGGCTGTAATTAAAGCAAAAGGTGGCTCTACGAAGTATTAAATCATGGGACTGATCACTTTTCCAACTCTGTTATTCTAGTTTTCTTTCTATTTTAGGTTTCCGAACTGTTGCCTTTTTACGTTACTTGAATGTTGTAAGGGGTATGATGATTTTCTATAGGCACTGTAGGTAATAAATTAGCTATCTTAAGTACATAGCCAAACTATAAAACATTGAATATATAGAAGGTGTAAAAGCACTAGTGTCTCCTCTGTTTTACTTAAAAGCCATGATGTTTAGGATTATAACTTTTCAGGGGAATTAGAAAGCACAAAATTGGATTTGTCAAAATGCACCAATCATTACAACAGTAGTCTGCATTTTTTTAAGAAACAGATCTTACTGAAGAATCTAAACTGTTCAACACTGTTGAATTCTTTATTCTGATTGGTAAGGAAGCGTTGATTAATTTTCTCCAACACCAGCGTGACAAATAACAGGTTTATTTTACTTGTACTCGTTCTAATTGGTTATTGTGTCTAGAGTACCTTGTGAAGAAGGACACCACATATACAGATTGTTTAAAAACATGTACAGTCCCCTCTGAAACTATTGGAACGGCAAGGCCAATTCATTGTTTGTGCAATACACCAAAGGCATTTGGGTTTGAGATCAAAAGATGGATATGAAATGAGAGTTTAGGATTTCAGCTTTTATTTCCTGGCATTTATATGTAGATGTGTTAAACAATATAAAATATAGAACCTTTTGTATCAGACCACCCAATTTTTAGGCGAGCAAAAATATTGGAACACGTGACTGACAGGTGTTCCTTGTTACCCAGGCGTGTCCTGTTAAGATTGATTGATGGAGGGTGTTGTACCTGTTGATATGGTAAAGACTTCTGTTAATAGACATCATTTAGTACTTTTGGAAAGAGTCTCCAGTGTCAGCACTTTGTAACAGTAAGAGGTAAAGCTGTAACTTTAAGTTTTCTGACACGGGGCGATATGACGTTATAATATCACAATATATCACAATACTCATGATATTTCAAAAATCTGTATTATCTTTTTTTTTTTTTTTTTTTAAAATAACAATTACAAACTTGAAGTGATATTTGATCAAGTTTTCCACTGTCTGAATCTCCAAAATTGCAATGTTATATTTTTAACGATGTAACGCTTCATCATACCACCTTATTTTCCTATACGAGCTCAGCCCGAATTGTTGATTGATAGGGGTGGACATATTTACATATTCATGAAGTCTAGATTTCTTGACGGTGAAATTGCAGGCACTTCTATGCATTTTTGTTGTTTAATTACATTTTTGTGAACCCATCACAACAAGCAGCGTATTATGCATTAATAAATGCAGGTCTTCAAAAGCATTTCGCCTTGTCTCAAAATGTAGCCGTGACAACACAAGCAATTATTGTGGTATGAAAATGCACCGTTGGGAACTATCTAGTGTACATGTGTGGGACTGCTCAGGCCTTTTTCTGTCATTAAACCCACTCTAAAGATGCGTTTATGCAAATGAATCATCATCATCATCATCATCCACACACTTCCACACACTTCTCGGCGCTACACCCCAGCATGCTCCCATACTTTTAAGGAAGCTTCACTTTAATTGTGTTCCTAAAAAGCCAGCGTGCGCAGCCCTGTTCAATGCTTGACTTGCTCAACCAGCCGAGCTTTCCCCCTCCCCTGTGCACTTTAAACAGCAACCCAGCAGAAGCCATTAATGCCGGCAATGAGGCGTCCAAGGGGTGGGATAAATTAGAAAGCACAGTAGAACACACTTGATCAACTATGGTTGATTAATGAAAGTATAAAACCTGAGGGGGGACATTAAGATCCGGCATATTTATGATGATTTTTAAGATGCAGATGTATGTAGAGGTGTGAGATGGAGAGAGAAAAAAAAAGAACTTTGGTTACGCCCCTTTTCCCATCCATACACACACACACACACACACACACACACACACACACACACACACACACACACACACACACACACACACACACACTCTCCTTGAAATGTAGGGCTGTGGCATTGTGGCATTCAGGAGTGCTGAGGATGCTGAATCGCTGAGAGAGCGTGAACCGATACAGCAGCGTCTCTAAGCGATCTGAGGGAAATTTCCATTCCTGTCCTCACACACACACCATTTTATTCATTGCTGTACATCTCAAGAGTTTAGGACTGTCGGAGCGAGCATTTGCAGTAAAAGTGGAAAGACTCTGCGCAACTTTACTGCCCGAGTATTGCCCACAAAGGAGTTAAAGGCTTTGAAAATATATAGTACCTACGATTTATTGCCATATTTTTTTTTACTTTCAATTCATCCTCCTGGAACAAATGCTTTGTTACAGTTCAGAGTTGCGGGTAATTCAATCTGATCTCACGAGATAGGCATCTGAAAGGGACGATGCTGCAGGCAAGACAAGACCTGAGTGTTTTATAGCTTCCACTCCAGCTTTGAGGAATACTGACAGTAATAATGTATAACACAGCGCATCTATCAGGAAGGGATAAAAGCGAATGAATGGGCTTTTTTTTTTTTTTTTTTTTTTTTTTTTAAAATGTACTGTGACTCTTACAAGATGGAAAAATGTGTCGAAGCGAAGTGAAATGAAAGAGTCAATCTGAATTCATTTTGGAAGCAGTGCATTTATTCTGACACACTCCTGAAAATAAAGAAGGCGAACCCTGCATGGACAGGCAACCAGGAAATAATTTGGAGCAAAATTTGCGAAGAAAGGCGATGGAGTGGTGAATGAATGAATGAGTGAGTGAGTGAGAGAGTGAGTGAGTGAGTGAGCGTGTGAGTGAGTGAAAAAAATAAACAAGATGCAAGACGAATAAAGGAACAGTGCCTTAAATTTCCCAGAATTCACACTGGCCACATTGTGACTGCATTACTGGCATGTAGCGACCATCTGTTCAAGCTCTTATCAATAAAACGAATGTCCGAATGCAAGAACCATGTCAAAAAACATGGATGAGGTGGATAAGAGTTTGGTATTGAACGTGAATGTGATAGAATGTGACATTGAACAGTCTATTTTCTGGTTATCAGGAGGATCATTACTGTACAAATACTTTGCAGTGTAACTACATCCAGCACAACCATGACATCTTTGTAGGCTATAGATTAGTTTTAAATAAAAATTGCAAATCCAGGACTCCCAGTAGTAACAATAGTAACAGCAGCAGTAGTAGTAACAGTAGTAACAGGAGTAGTAGTAGTAGTAGATGAGGTTACTGGTAGTTCGGCTATTGGTTTGTGGATGAGAGCTTCTAGGTCTGAGAAAGGTGACAACAGAGATAGGTTTGAGGCACATGTCTAGTCAGGAATGAAGTTAGTGAAGATAGGGCTGAGAGGGAACTGGTAACACTTAACTGAACAAGAAATAAATGCTACTAAACTTGGTACTTTATCTAAATTTATGCTTCTAACCTTGAAGGATAACCGTCAATATATCTTAGTAAGTCCTGTCCACAATTCACACCTTAAGGGAGACTGGAATTACTCTTGAAGTAGCAATAGGAGTAACAGTAGTAGTAGTAGTAGTGGCAGTAGTAACAGTAGGAGTAGCAGGGGTAGTTGTACTAACAGCACCAACAGTAGTAGTAGTAACAGTAATAACAGTAGTAGTATTTGGTTTTAAATCTTGTTATTATTATTATTATTATTTTTACTACTACTACTACTACTACTACTACTACTACTACTACTACTATACAGCTTGAATGGTTCCTTATGCAGCACAAATTTGCAAAAACAAGCATGGCTAGTTCGTTAGTCAATACTAGCTAGCTAACAGATCTGTTGCAGTAGTTTCGTTTGTTTGTTTGTTTGTTTTGTATATCAACCCATACAGCACCCTGGCCAGCGCTTTTTCTGTGAAAGCAGCCTTACAAAAACCAGAACATGGCTCCTACCTGATAGCAAGAGCACCTCAAGCCAAACCACAAGTACAGCCTGGCAATACTCACCAGGTTTTAACACACAAAATACAACCCTTAACACCCTTTTTCTGGCAGCCAGGTGGTGGAATGAACTTCCCCTGGCTGTCTGAACAGCCCAGTCCCTCACTGTCTTTAAACCCAGACTGAAACCCAGCTCTTTAATAAGCACCTGAACAAACGTTTACGGCATTTGGCAGACGTTCTCATCCAGAGCAACTTAAATTTATCTCATTTTACACTGAGCAGTTGAGGGTTAAGGGCCTTGCTCAAGGGTCCAGCAGTGGCAGCTTGGTGGAGCTGGGATTTGAACTCACGACCTTCTGATCGGTAGTCCAACGTTTTTTTAACCAGAGCCGCCACTGCCCTATACAAACCCTATTCATGAACGATCATACTGTGCTACTTGT
Source organism: Cranoglanis bouderius (assembly GCA_023630585.1). Lineage (NCBI taxonomy): Eukaryota > Metazoa > Chordata > Actinopteri > Siluriformes > Cranoglanididae > Cranoglanis > Cranoglanis bouderius. Next base: position 4,832,334 of record CM042564.1, on the reverse strand, counting down.
TTTCTTTATGCGTCTCATCAGAGTCTTAGCTGATTAAAAGCTTTAGATTTGATAAGTCAATATTTGATGTGACAAAAAAATAAAAATAAAAATAAAAATAGTAGTCTCCGGTACAATTAGTGCAGTTTTATAAGGAAATGAGCTGGTAAGTTTTATTGGGCATCTTGCAGAACCAGCCACAGTTCTTCTGGAGACTTCTTTGACTTTCGCACTCGCTTCTTATTTTTGCAGCAAAACCCAGCAGGCTTCAATTTGTTTTTTCCTCTGAAAAGTGTCTCTTACGTAATATGCTGCTTTCTTTAATGACATACAAACATTTTTCTGTAACATTTAATCTAAAATGTTTTTTTGTACTGACTTGATAATGTACAGTAGAAGTCATAACATAAAAAAATCTATAACAAAAGTTTGTACCAAAAAATAATAGGGTGCCTAAAACTTTTGCACAGTACTTAAAGTAGACTTAAAGTCTTAAAGCATGTCACCATTATGGCTGTAATGTTATGTACAAACGTAAGAACGTCAGCATCGGATCAGTAGTCTATAGAAGCTAATGCTATTGGTATCGGAAATATTTTTAAAAATTGGATCATCTTTAATCGTAACAGTAATTTATGACGAGTGACACTGGAGACTGTTGTGTGAGGAGTACTGTAAATGTGTTTTAAAAAAATAAATAGAGATAATAATAAAAAAAAAACCTTATGATATGAATAGGGCAGCGCTATCAGAAACATAGCACAAAATCTCCAGTGATTGGTTTATAGGCTGCAAATAAAGTAGTGAAGGCAGCAGGGAGATTAAAGACCTCACAAAGTGATCAAGAAAGAAAAAGACAATTAAAAGACAGTTATTTCAGAGGTGATTACTGTGATTTTTTTTTTTTTTTTTTTTTTTATACAAAGAAGAGTTATAATTATCTTAGATACCATGCAGATACCATAGACAGCAAGACAGAAGGAGGGAGAGAGAGAGAGAGAGAGAAAGAGAGAGAGAGAGTTTGAGTTTATGCATCTTTAATGCATCAGTTTTGCATATTTACACGTTTCAAAACCCCCTGAGATGCACCAATCACACCCAAACCCCCTTCAATCAAATTTCAATCTTTTAATCCATGTCCATGTGCAGTCTATAGATGGTTTAAAGCAGAGGGGATTTTTCTTGTACAGCCGCTGTCCGTTTTCTCCGGAAGCCCTAAGAAGCCATGCATTATTATTTTTTCCCTTGTTTTCTCGTGATCACGACATAATTTTTTCACGATCTCCACATAACAAAAGCTGTTTTTGTCACGACGTAATTTTTATCACCAGAGAATCTCGCGCCTTGTGAATGGGACTGGTGTTGATGCACATTGTCGTCTTCGCAATCATAAATGTAATAATTGCCCGCTGTAGAGATGGACTTTATCTCCGCATTAAGAGAGAGGGTTTCCCCTGCTCAAGGGGACACTAATGTAATGATAATGTAATCTAATGAAGTTGTCAATCGCAGACAGACACTGGGACAGTGTTTGTGTCCGTGTTGGTGTTGTTCAACACTGAACTCTTCCAGTTCCTGCTCCACTGAGTCACTGCTGTGCGAGTCGTGCACTCTGGGATATGGCTCTCCAGTGCTCAGTCAAATGCTTTCAAACCATTTACACCTACTATAGCTGACTTATAGATGTAAATTCCTCTATTTAACTAAAGGAGATGAATGAAAACCAAGTGCACACTTAGAAAAATTGGCAAAAAGCCACACACACACACACACACACACACAAACACACAAACACACAAACACACAGAGAGAGAGAGATGTCCAGCTGAAAACACACACACGCACACATGCACCTGCGACCCCACATCTGCTCACAATGACATGTCCTCCCAAACACACTCCTCTGGGAGGCACAATGTGTGTGTGAGTGTAGCAAAGCTAGGATGTGTTGTACAGTACTGGCAAGTTTGTGTTTCACAAATAAAATTTGTCAGCTTGCTAATAATCACGTGTTAAGAATTAAGCAGCAGCTAACGAGCATTTTAATTACGTTATTCACTCACACACACACACACACACACACACAGAGCGCTGAGCTGGGTGTGGCGATGTTCTTCAGTCCTCAGGTCTCCAGAGAACGAGCCCAGACAGGCAGACAGACGTGCACACGCACACGCGCACACACACACACACACACACACACACACACACACACAGATCAAGTGTCCATTCAGAGACAGTGAAACCCACCAAACACTCCCAAAGGGCTGCTTTAAAGCACAGGGTGAGTGGGGGTCTCAACAGAAGACAAATAAACCAAAAGGTGAGTAGAGTATTGCACACACACACACACACACACACACACACACACACACACACACAGTAGGGCATGAGCATGGCCCATCTGGCATTTCGCTGCCCATTAAAGTTTAAAAACAGGCCAGTACACCGGGGAGACACAGAGTCACGGGGAGCCCTGATAATTCCACTGTCAAGTAAACTCCATACCATGCCATACCACTCCCCCCCCCCCCACACACCCTTATCTCCGAATTAGAACATTAAATTTCTTTTTAAACATTGCTCCAGTGAAATGTACAGCATATGTTTTTCATATTACTATTCAGTGTTTTTTTTTTTTCTTATCGTTAAAGCTCCAGGATACACTGAGGACGATGCTGAACACGACATGATGGATGTAATCAGCAACTATGAACAGCCTACATCTGTAAATTATGTAAAATGTGTATAATAGAAAGAGTCCAGCTGTGGGCAGTAATATAGCAGAGTGATTAAATGTGCAATAGTCATTCTTTAACATTTCTTACTAGATCGAATAATGTGGAAAAATGTGTAGAGCATGATGAAAAATAATTGTTTAAAACCATGGCCTCAGCACAAGTGTATTAAGTGCCTGAGAAAACCTCTGCGCATACACACACACACACACACACACACACACACACACACACACACACACACACACACACACACACACACACACACACACACACACACAGTGGGTCCACATTCAGTGTAACAAAAACAGCAGTTTGAGTCAGTATGAGGGAGTGACGGTTTGACATTTAGTCTATTAAATAAAGACAGAGAGAGAGAGAGAGAGAGAGAGAGAGAGAGAGAGAGAGAGAGAGAGAGAGAGAGAACATACTAACACCTTGCATTTTGCCACTTTATTTTTCATTTTTATTTATTTTTTAATTTTTATTTACTTATTTTTGTAATTATTACTTTTTTATTCTATTTTTATTATTATTATTATTATTATTATTATTATTATTATTATTATTATTATTATCATCATCTATCTTGATGCTTTGACAATATTGTATGTAAATCATGCCAATAAAGTACTTTGAAATTGAAAATTGAAATTGAGAGAGAGACAGACAGAGAGACAGAAAGAGGTAGAGATGGAGAGACAGACAGACAAAACAGAAAGACATGCACACAGAGTGAGAGAGACAGATAGAGACAGATTTTTTTTTTTTTTTTTTTTTAAGACTTCTTTAAGATTGCCAATATTCGTTTTGATGCTTGACTTCGATTCTCTCATCTCCACGTTTCTATACGGACACTAATACAATACGTTTACTCAGATAATAATATGTTAATACGAACACTACACTAATGTTTATTAATAACAGTTCTATATTCCTGTAATGCTTTGGCAATATATGTATACGGCCATGCCAATAAAGCTTGTTGAATTGAATTGAGAACACTTAGAGAAACACAGAGTGACAGATGGAGACAGAGAGAGAAACAGACATAGAAAGGCAATGAGAAAGAGAGAGAGAGGGAGAGAGAGAGAGAGAGACACAGAGAAAATATCACACTCAGAATCTGCAGTTATTCTAAAAACAGTGATAAAAGGAGCTGTGCTAAAGGAAACACGGAGTTTGGGGGCGAGTCAGTTTTCCCGAGCTCTGACTGATTTCACCGGACAATTACTCGGTGGAAAGGAGTTATCCGTTATTCAAACAGTTTCACAGGTAGCACACACAGGCGCGTGCATTTTACGCCAAAGCACCATGTTCCCAAATCACTGCTCACTGATGTGCCTGCTGGCCACGATCATTCAGCACAGGTGTGCCAAGGAAAAAAAAAGCGTAATGTGGGCATGAGAGTGTAACACCAAGAAGCAGCAGGGGCAAGGAACCGAGCCTGAAACTCCACGGGGTATTTACTTAACTAAACACAGCTGCCGTTTATGTGAGCCACGTGAGCAGGGGATTAGGGTTACAGGCAGCCAGCTTGTTCACGGGTAACAATCTGTATGAGATACAGTCACACACGAGCAAACACACATACAAACACACCTCGTCCTGCCACCCACCCGTCCCTCTCTTCATCTTCAGACAGCAGCCGGCGAGGGCTCGTCCCAAATCTCCACTCTGCCTTACACTAACAGGATTGAGGGTGGACACAAAGGCCACTCCACTGTAATGAAAGACCGTCTGAGTCGCTCAATGAGAGGAGGCTCAATGAGCAGGGTTAAGCCTTCCTCGTTCAGAAGGTACCTGGAATCCACAGACCCAAACAAAAGCAAGGCGCTAATTAAAGGCCTGCCATTTCAAAACCAGGCTGCCATAAGCACGAAGCCTGCGAATAGTGACGTGAAAACGTGACGCGTTCAAAACGTACACAGACAGTCTGATCAGAAATGACAAGATCTAAAACGCAATGGATTTAAAAAAGAAAAAAATAAGACCAAACGTCAAACACTGGATTTTCTCAACAGCGGGCTTGAGCGATACCGATTTCTTTTTTTCTGATCGCAATCTTCCATTTTAAAATATCGCGATAAAAGATTTAATCATCTGGAAACATTCATTTCTACCATTTCAGGTTGAGGAAGAGTAGAGGAGGAGTGATACTTTTACCAGCTGTGCAGACAGGAAACTCGGACGGACAGTGGATTTGTCAGTCCCTCCAGGAGTTCGCTATTTTAACGCAAAATCAAGCGAACTCCGCAATATTCGGAGGAGCTTGCAATTTTTCAAAATTACAGCAGACTTTCCGCAGAATTTGGGCCGAGACGCGTCATGTGACGTCATCACAACGCGCATTCAGCTGAAGCCCTCTTCGATTCACGTGTGTCGAACATGAGTACAGCTAAAAGGTCTCATTTACCAACAAACTTCGCTGCGAAACGGCGTGCAAAACTAAAAAGTAAATAATAATAATAATAATAATAATAATAATAATAGCATCACGTTTTGATGTAATCCTTTTAGAAATCAGTTGTCTACTGTCCACAGTAGACAACAGATTTTCTCAGTGTTAAGCAAAAAAATAATAATAATCTGCTTATTTAATAACTTTCTAATGTATAATATTATTTAAAGTGTTACATTTGACATTTTTTGTAGGACTATTTAATATTTTTAAATCATTTTCAACCTTCCTCCTTTTTTTGACTGAAAACAGAGTAAACCATTATTAAATATATATATACTTGTATATAAATATATACAGTACTGTTGAACATACAATGATAGATTTTTTCGCATTATTGAATGCGAGAGTGAGATAAGACTGGGGGGGGCGGAGCTTCCAGGAAGTGTCTGTTTATATTGGAGAGTTCAAATAATTTCAGATTCACATGTCGGTTGGCTCATCTCTTATTTTATTAGGGCGCTGGAGGCTTGCAGAAATAATTTTGAGATAATAATTGAATTTGTCTGTACACACACACACACACACACATACACACACACACATACACACACACACACACACACACACACACACACCCCAAAGATTCTAAAATCAGGATGATGTTTCTGTGAAGTGGAGTTTAATGGCTATGTGACTAGCTTCTCTTCAGCCACTCAGTAAACAGCAGGACAGGCTTCATTTTAAAGCGCAAACACTGCCATGTGCTTGCTCAAAGACGCTCCATTGTTTACTTTTCCTCAGCCGCCGGCGCACTAGAGGATAAGCCGAAGTTCAACTGTGTGTTAACATTCCCTTTATTTTTGCTTTCTTCCCTTTTTTTCTGCGACCTGCTCCATCCAAATAAATGACTTCCTCCTGACCCACTGCCTCTGTGGGAGAGGAGAAATGAATGAGAAAAATGGAAGAGGGGTAAATCAGAAGGGAAAAAGAAAGAGAGAAGAGAAGATGCGAGAAGATGCGAGAAGTGAAGAGAAGATGCGAGAAGATGCGAGAAGTGAAGAGAAGATGCGAGAAGAGAAGAGAAAAGAGAAGAGAATATGTGAGCAGAGAAGATGCGAGACGAGAAGAGAAGTGAGGAGAGCAGTGCGGAGAGCAGTTCCTGAGTTAACCTCGAGGCTTGTCATCTCCTGTTGTCTGGATGACTGAGCAGATCTTGCCTGTGCCAGTGTGTGTGTGTGTGTGTGTGTGTGTGTGTGTGTAAAATGGCTGGTCACATGCTCCAGGCTAACAGCGTTTGATGGAGTAGCTGCTTAAATGGGGGAGCCAAAAAAAAAAAAAAAAAAAAAAAAAAAACCCAGGTTCGTTAGAGGTAGGCAGCTCAAACCGGACATTCCATCTATTAAACACGAGTATGACCTGACAAGGCCGGAAATTTGAGATCCAGAAAAGCTGAAACACGAGCACTTGACCTACACAGAGCTGTGGTGTAATAAATGCCTTTGATGGGAAAGTGGGTCACTGAATTACAGACCTGTAGATGTGAAGAACCCCTGCTAGGCTAATTAGCGGGAAAAGAAAAAACAAAAGGCAAAGCTTTCATGGTTGAGATTTGGCACATTAACAGCATGGAAGCAGGAAGGATTTTGTAAACATTATCATTTTTTATAGACCATGGTGCTTCCGAATTCTTGATTCTGATTGATTAGAAGGTGGTGATTTATTTTCTATAACAGCAGCTCTGACAATAGTGCAGCTATCTACATGATCTGCATAACGCGTTGTTATTAACAAAGAAAAAAGTATAAAACACTATTATAAGGAAATGTCAGAGCGGTACCAGGAACTCTGCTCTGTGTTGGGCTGAATCACACCATCCCGTTGCTGATTATTTTCCTACAACAGCACCTCCCATAGTGTTTTATTCGTTCTATGTAAAGTGCCGTGATCTCAGTAAGACACCAAGCCCAGTATCTCAAAGAGGGTTGCTGTTGTTGCTATCATTTCAGCTTCTAAAAACATTTATTACTCAAAGCCAAACTGACAGGCACATGATTGTGGGAATGTTGTTGGCGAGCTGCATTTTTCAGTGGGCTTGTAGAGGGACGGTGCGTCGTGGGCCAAACTCAAACAACGCTCGGGATTGTGTTCCAGAGACAAAGAGGGAGTCTGGTTTCTCACACAGCCAAGCAGGAGGGGGGTCGGGATTTTACAGCTAGAGCAGAGCAGGACGCCAATTTGGAGTGCTGGTATGCTTGCTCTTCACTAACAAGAAAAATACCTCTAAAAAAAAAAAAAAAGAGCAAAGAAGCAAATTTCCATTGCATGAAGTGCACTGTTAGAATGCACAGCTCAGCACCTCGCAAACCTGCCACTTCCTGACTAAGCCTGAGCTTTAGTCTAAACAAGTCAGCTCAATGTGTTTGTGCTCGGATACTCAGCTGTGCAAGACGTCAGTTCCCATGTGTAGTAACAGTAGCTGTGTGAGGAGCAGGACTTATCAAACACCGCACATGCCCAAAGCAAACTGTTCACAGACAGAAACCATTAATTCTTTAAGTCTTTCCCTGCTCTAGAAAGCTCCACCTCCTGCCTTCGCTCAGTCTCTCGGAGTGGGAGCAGAGGATGGGGCCTCAGGTGCGGCTCCCGGCCAAGTGCTTTGAGCAAGAGGCTTATCTCCAGCCACACACAAGTTCAGAGTCAAGTTCACAAGTTCAGTGTAAAATTAACTATTTATGAAGGGCCTAAGCCCATGCAGTTGGAAGATATGCAAGAGGAAAATAAAGAGAAGTCAAGACAAATCCAGTGCAATTTGGGTGGCGCATTATCTTGCGGAAAGACATTAACATCAAAATATTAATTAATACGGTTCAAGATGTTGAATAATAGTTGATTGGCTGAACGGTGTAGACCGAAAATCATTCATCTATATGAGCTACAGTCTTGTTTTGGGAAGGAGAGGGGGGGGAGCATGAAAGTTGCCTTAAGCGTAGTGCTCACTACAAATTTTGGGGCTCGCTTAGTATGCTGCTCCTGCAGAGTTAACGCTTCAGCAACATGATCTTCTCAATCTGTGAGCAATCGCAGAGGCGCCTATATATTCAAGCATGTTTGATTTTCTCGGCGATGAATTGACGACTTGTATCAAGAACAGCACTGAGAAACAGCCAACGAGAGAGAAATCGTATTCATTAGCTGACATGCGCAGCAGATCCCTGAATCCAGTTCTATTTGTGTGGGAGGGCAAGGGCAAAATGTAAATACGATAAAACTGTTTCCATGAGAAATTATTTGACATGTCATACCGAAATGGAAACGAGACATGATTCTTGATGGCGCACAGTATATAACAGCTACGTATTTTGCAGTGTACCGCAGAACAGACAATCCTCGCTTCCTGCATGACCCAAACCAATATTCCCTCAACATTTTTCTTAATTTTCTTTTTCTTGTTTCTGAACAAAATATCAACAAAGTCGTATGATAGATAGCGCTTCCATTTATTATTGTGAAAAAGCAAGACTCGGCAGGGATCTCTCAAAGACAAAAACCCATTTCTCAATATGCGTGCTTAAGCGAACCTGCGTTCTTGTGTACTCGTTCTACATCATCATCCACCGCCGAAGTTCAATTCCAGTGCTCAAGAACACTTACCAGGGACGCATAAAATTACCCGGATGTGTTCTTGATATCAAGGATGCATCGGATGTGGACCTGAGCGCACTGAACCCGCTTGAAGTCCCAGAAGTCATTGCGGCAAAACAATAGCAGATGATGGAAGCCTGACCCATAACTGTAGTTGTAACATCTTTTTAACCCAATAATCTAAATAAATCAAAATATGCATCTAAAAAGAATGATTTAGATTGAGATATATATGAGGTTGTTGAAAAGTCACATTTATCTCTCAGAAGTATTTTAATTAAACTATGCTGGCTTTCATCCTGAGGTAACGGTAAACTCGTTAGCTTAGTTTTTAGTTAACGTGAGGTCGCAGTTGCAATCAGAGAGCTTACTACATTAAAACATGCTTAATTAACATTTGGTTAATCAGCCAGTTAACAGTAAATCTATTAACCAGCTGAAACATATTACTTAGTGAGCACTGAAGAAACGATGGTCCTGTCCCACTACTAGAAATGTGCTGGGATGGACCATTGCGCAACAGGAAGCTCACAGCACATCTCAATTCTAGCAAAGATGCATTCTATGTCCTCCTGTCCTTCCGAGTTCGTTCTTCTAAGATAGCCTATCAAGACCAGTCTTTAAAAAAAACGCAAGTCCGTTCTTTGCGTTCTTAGAATTGAGAAAGCCAAAAGCAAAAGAGTATGGAGTGTGCGTGCCTTGTCTGCATGCCCTACAGTCCACCAAACTGATGCAGTGTGAAATGGTCAGCGATGGATAGGTGGTCTGGCGACACTTAATTGACCCCAGAAGTGAATGAGTGTCGGCGTACCATCCACGGTGTATTCCCACCTCACACACTGTGTTCCCTGGATAGGTTCGGGATCAACCGCAAACTTGACATCACTAGTACTCACTGAAGATGAATGAATATCAATCCATTTCAAACATGTTTGATATGCTTTCCGCTTTCTGTGACATTATTTTGCTTTTTAACCATGATGTCCACTTGTCCAACTGAATCCAATCTCACTAGTGCTATTATTGCAAAAAGTGCAATGAAAAGAAGCTTTATAGCGTAGAACATTGTACTTGACCTGATTCTAAAAAGTCCGGACAACCTTAGATTTTTTGGACTCGGTTATTTTTGTAATTACTCAGGAATTATTTCAATGCACTGCTGAATCTAGGAAGCAGAAGTAGCAAATGAAAGCAAACAGAAAAATACTGACAGAAAAGGATAAAAACTGAAAGGGAACACAGAGAAAACAGGAAAACAAGAAAGTAAATGGGGAAGAAGAAGAAGAAGAAGAAGAAGAGAGAACGAGAATGACCACGCGACTAATCAGAATTTATCGACTCGAGTCTCTGAGGAGCTGAGCTCTCTTTTGTCTGTCCAAATGCCTGCAGGTGCATGAGGGATCCTGTGATAGATCAGTGGTCAGCTCAGACACTGAACGTCTTCACAAAGCCGTTCTTTTGTTGTCCTAGTTCTTCACGAGCCGCAATCAATGTCGGCTGAAATTGGAATTGATTGTCTAATCAGTATGGGAAATCACAGCCAATAACAGAATTTGATATCTATTACCATCATTTCAACACAAGACATTGAAGATGATGAATGGTAATATCCCGACTGACATGAAGAATGCGAAAGACACAACTTCCTAATTCGGTTTATTTAACAAACCCAGTTTTGTGGGTTATTTCTGAGATGTCTCGGTTATAAATGCAGTTTCTGAATTTAAAACCCATTGACCATTAGCTTAAATAATTGAACATGCACAGAAAAAAAAAATCCCCACACATCACGGCTACAGGCAAACCCATCCAAGTGGAGTTAGAAGCTGCAATTAAGGCCTTGCGAAGAGAGCAACTAAGATTACAGATGAAAGCCTATTTCAGGCTTGAAACACATTGTGGCTTACGCAAGAAATATGGCCAAGGGAAGAAAGGGATGGGGGGGGAAAGCCTATAATTTTCAGCAACGTTTTCCGAGCCCATTTGCACCCTGTCATATTGACAGGTTCCATTCTGCTCGGAGAGTTATCAAGGGCAATTCAAGCACAAACATTATAATCAGCCTGTAACATCACAACTCATACAGTACAGGTAGGAGGTTTCTGTCAAGATGTCACAGACGGTTTGTGAGAACGGAGTATGCATGTTCCAGTAATCAGTTATACTGCAATATTGTGATCATTGCTGCTTTAAAATAATAAACATCTCCGTGTTCTGTTTACTAGCATGAAGAGCATTTTGGGGAAGTACTTCTTAGATAAAGACAGAATTGACATGATTTTTTAGAAGGTTTGAACAAATTTGGCCAAATGTGATGTCATGTCAGGGGTGGCAAATCATAAATCCATCAGTTAGCCCACTGGGCAAGTGAAAGTTCCAGTGGTCTGCCCAGTCTCATGTTTTGGTTGCCTCGAAATGGGGAGGAAAAAAAAAAAGGTAGCTAACAATTAATTCCTGTGTAGAAGACGACTCGGCCATCATAACTATCATTTTCTAAGAAGGTGTCTGAGATAGCATGTTGTGTTTGCTCCCTTGACAAATAATCAGCATGTCCTCCCGGGTAACCGGGCTAGTGAATTGTCCACCCCTGCATGTATTCATCTCCGCATAGACTATATTAATCTGTTCACAATCAATTAAACACTTTCAGTGCCTTGGTTAAATAACTACACAATCATAGCATTAACCAAAACAAAAGACTGGACAACTATCATGAGTAGAGATGTCAAGACCCACCTGCAGGACCAAAGGCTCAGGGTTAAAAGCCAGTGTCATCAGAAGCTGCATCCTCTCTGTGTCTTTGAGATTTTTCAACAGGAAGCTTCCAGAGTCTTTAGTCTCAGCATATCTCCTGACTATCCGGTCCAGCAGTCTCTGCGAGGGGCAGTGGACCAGGTCAGACCAGCCCTCCACTACATCAGGCGTCAAGAGGCGAACGTCTCCATTAAGTCGTGCGAACTCGGTCTTGTACATGGCCTGGATGAGATCGCAACGAGGTCGACCAGTGGCCCTCTTGCAGATTTTCTGGTCGATGTCTGCCAGCTCCTGATTGGAGCCCAGGCGCTTGAGGACGATGCGGCGCGTGCCTTCCCGTGGCTCACCATACTGGGCAAAGAAAACGTTCTTTACGTTGAAGACGTCAAGAAAACGCAGTCGGCCCCACGACTCAAAGGATACTTGCCCGTTCATAAACTTGCGACACCAACTGGTGCCGAAGCAAGCCGGGCACTTGTTGAGATGGATGAAGCGGCGGTCTGTTAGCTCGTTCTTCTGAAAGGAGGCGAGAAGTGTGTGTGTGTTCATCAAGAGCACAACAAACAGGCCCACAATAAAGAGCAGCTTCAGACAGCGGTACACTCGGCCCAGTTTGAGGGGCAGGAAACGCAGCATGGTCAGGCTTGGGACTGGGAAGGGGTGTAAGGTAGAGGGGTGGGGAGGTGAGGAATGTCAACGGCAGGAATCACTGGTGTTCTATCATTGATGCTGGTTCTTCATCCACAGTTGGCAGAGAGGAAGAGAATGCTGATGGAGTCTACATTTAGGCAGTGCTGACAGGATTCTGGGAGACATCCTCTTGGATCCAGCTAGGACTGCACCATACAATTTCTGTAAAGAAACAAAGAACAACAGAGTCAGTGACAGAGACAAAACAATGCAAATCATTCCAAGTTTCGCTTCTGGCTTTGTTTCAAGGCTCTGTCAAAACAAGCAAGTTTCATTCATTCATTCTTTCAATCTTCACTAACTGCAACCTGGTCAGAGGTGCAGTGGATCTGCAGCCTATCCAAGGAACACTGGAAGAGGGAATATATCCAGGATAAGACACCAGTCAATCACAGGACACCGTTTATATTCATACACATCATTCCTAACCAGGGGCACCAATTCACCTACCAGCATGTTCTTGAAAGGAGCAAACTGGAGATTCCGGAGGAAACCCATGCAGACACAGGAAGTGCAAGCATAGTGCTCAGGATAGAACCGTGGGCCCTGGATATGTGAGGTGGGAGTGCTATCTGCTCCGCCACCATACCACTCAGCCGGTTCTATATTAACCACAATGCACACTGGGATAGCATTCATTTTCTACCCTTCCAAACTGGGAAAAAACAGCCATAGAAGATAGACATCTCTAAAGCAAAGGCAAGTTTTCTGTGGAGCTTCAAATGACTTCACTTCACCAACTGGACACATCAGAAAAGCATTACTGTTATCACTGTAAACCCCCTATCGTTGGAAGACAATGCCACAACCACCTGTGGCCGAAGGTCCTAGAGAGAAAAAACTGAACAAACTTGTTCTGTCTGAGTGGAAGGGTCAGCATTACTTGCTCCCATTAATCAGAGTGGTACTAACCAACTGTGGGATTCTGTAGGCTCGTGTATACTGAGAAAGGCAGATACCACTTCCTTCCGAGTGTTCAGCTGCCCTGAGACCTAGCACAAGTAGCAGTTCTAAAAGATGTGGTGGCTTCATGTGTCTTAGAGAAAGCATATAATAGAAGAGAACTAAATAGTGTGCAGGAAAAATTACCACATTAGAAAAAATGGGTTTAAAAAAATAAACAGGTCAGTTTCCTTACTTATCTAATAATAACAACAACATGGATCCCTGCCAGATGATTAAGCTGCCAGACATTTTGAACAAGCTTGCCCTGGCTTATTTCTCCTCCTGGGAAAATGTTATCAATACCTGATTTAAAAAAAATAAATAAAATAACAGCACGACCTCTCAGCTATTAATAAATCCAGTTGGTGATGATCCCTCAGAAAGACCGTTTATTTACAGCAGTAGAAATTGCCATACACTGCTACTGCTTCAAAGTGGAAAGTACTGAAGCCAGTACTTTTCATTCAATCAGTTCACTCTAGTTTGAAACTAAGAGGTTCAGCTGTGTGTCACAAGAGAAGCCAAACTGAGCACAGTTTAGCCTTTGATTGGAGTTGCCTAGGCAAATTCTAATCTTACTTTGAGGTCACTGGCGTTTGGGGAAAAAAATATGGATTGTGTCAGTGTTACAATACAATGAATACGTTTGGAATATTATGTATGAAGAGGAGAACCGTTCTTTCTACAGTCATGCGAAAAAAAAGTACACCCCATGGAAACTGTTGGTTTTTGACATATTTGGACAAGCAAACATTTGATCCTCTTGTGAACAGTGCCTATTAATAAATGTGATACACTATCAAATTACACATAAAATTGACATGTAGAAATTGTCACAATTTAAAGTAACAAACAAAAAAGATCAGTCACATGGAAAAACTAGGCACACCCCTACATTTATCACACCTTCAAATCCATAAAATTAGAATCAGGTGTTCAAGATTGGATGCCAGTGATTAGAACCTGCTTAGGGAGTGCAGATGGAACCTGTCTTATTTAAAACTCTCACATCTAGTGTCTGGTGTTTCCTTTGTTATTGAGGTGTGTGGTGTCATCATGCCAAGAACTAAACAGTTCGGTAAGACCTTCAGAAAAAAAAAAGGTTGTGGATGCCTATGAGTTTGGCAAGGGATTTAAAAAGATCTCCAAATTATTTGAAATACATCATTCCACTGTAAGGAAAATAATCTACAAATGGCACAAATTTCAAACGACTGCCAATTTGTCCAGGACTGGCCATCCCAGCAAATTCAGCCCAAGATCAGGCCATCTGATGCAAAAAGAAGTCTCCAAGAACCCCAAAACTTCGTCATAGGATCTGCTAGTAAGTCTTGCAATTGTTGTGTGCAGAAGTGCATGCTTCTACAATCAGAAAGAGATTGCACAAATTTGACCTGCATGGGAGATGTGCCAGGAAAAAGCATTTGCTGTCTAAAAAGAACATTAGAGCAAGACTACAGTTTGCTAATGAGCATATAGGCAAAGACAAGACCTTTTGGAATAATGTGCTCTGGACAGTCGAAACAAAGATAGAGTTGTTTGGCCACAGTAACAGTAGACATGCTTGGCGCAGACCAAAGACAGCTTTTCAGGAGAAACACCTCATACAAACTGTGAAGCACGGTGGTGGAAATGTTACGGTTTGGGGTTGCTTCGCTGCCTCAGGGACTGGACAGCTTGCATTCATTGATTCAACTATGAATTCTACTTCATACCAAAGAGTGCTTGAAGATAATGTGAGGCCATCTGTCCGAAGTTGAACCGAAAGCATCTTTCTTTCTAAAAAATAATCCATCCATCCATTTTCTGTACCGCTTCTCCTACACAGGGTTGCGGGGAACCTATCTCAGGGAACTCGGGGAACAAGGCGGGGAACACCTTGAACGGGGTGCCAACCCATCACAGACCACAATCGCACACACATTCACACACTACAGACAATTTAGAGATGCCAATCAGCATACAGCGTATGTGTTTGGACTGGGGGAGGAAAGCAGAGTACCCGAAGGAAACCCCCGAAGCCCGGAGAACATACAAGCTCTGTGCACACAGGGTGGAGGCGGGAATCAAACCCCCAACCCCCACAGATGCGAGGCAAATGTGCTGACCACTAAGCCACAGTGCCCCCTCTAAAAGATAAATGACTTCCAATGACTCTGTTTGAGCCATATCCCTTACAACAATGTCAAAATGGCTCAACTAAATCACTTTGAAGTTTATTAGGTCAGGCATATCAAAAGCACTGTCTTTCAGACAGCCGTTAGTAGACCAATGATCAATGAGCATGTAGATATTCTCTGCATATTTTAATCTACCTCTGTGAAGTGCAGGGTGATGACAGGCAAGAGGAGAACCACTTCAAAGAGGAAGTCAGTGAGCAAGTACTCCGGTCAACTACATTCACCTCAAGCTGAGCAAGTATTCCCAGGCCATCCTCAGGCCCCTGAATTGAAAAGTATACAGTAAATAAAAGTTGGGTCAGCACGGTATTGCAGTGGGTTGCATTGCTGCCTCACAGCTCCAGGGCCCCTGTTTTGATCCCAAGTTGGGGTCAGTGTGGATTTCCTCTGAGTTCTCTGGTTTCCTCCTATCTCTGAAAAGATCTATTAGCTACACTCAGTTGGATGTGCAGGAGTGTGCAAATAGGTCCGTGCATACTGAACTACAATGGACTGGCATCCTATCCAGGGTGTATTCCAACCAAGCACCTTGACCTGGATGAAATGATTACTGAAGATGAATGAATGAAATAAAAAGGTAGAATTATGCAAGTTAGAGCAAACTAACTCAGCTCATTATGGTGTTAGCCATTCGTTTATTTTGGGCAGCATATTCCTTTCCTAGGCAAAAGTGAGACTTCCTTGATTTTTTTTTTTTTTTTTTTTTTTTTTTATGTTCCAGGGCATTAACAACAAAACGCTGTGTCTATACTTCCACTGAGAATGCACAAAGGCACATTATTGTTTTTCCTAAGATTACGCTTTAAACTGAATTTGATTATGCCAATATATGGGAAAATGGATGTGTTCTCAGAAGCAATTTCTGTTCTACCAAGCAAAGTAATTGGTAAATTGGTACAGGCAGCTGGATAATTTGAATTTGAGTTTCCAATAGAATTCTCACTGGATGATAACAATGGGCCAGTTTATCTGACAAAGCCAAAGAAGAGAAAAGGAAAGAAAAAGAAAAGAAAAAAAAAACCACCAGCCAACAGAAACCTGTGGATCAACAGAAAATTAAAATAGTAGGGGCTTCAGTATAGTCCAGTAAGCAGCAGCAGGTAACACCAATCACATATGTGATACGGAGATATGTAGATATTGTGCATTTTCGGAAAAGTGTGGCTCTGTAATTCTCAGAATGACCCTGGAATGCATTACCCACCAAGTTATTATTATGCAAATGTTAAAAATACACCAAAATAATTTGAGGTCAAAGAGGAGCTCAGGATTTGGAAAGACTGACATATTTCTATTTATGCAGAAAAGAACAAAGGCCTGCCCAAAATGATATTCAGCTTTACTTCTCACTAACCAAGCACAAAAAGGGATATTAAGGCTGGTTTATACTTCTGTGAAGCTCTGAAGCTGTGCATTTGCATCGCATCAGAATAAGCGTTTAAGGGTAAGCGTGGCAAGACCTGAACAATTCCAAAATCCTAATAGCGCGTCATGCTGTGCCTCAACCAACCTTCAGACAAATGGTGACTGGCTGAGACAGGGTGGTTTTAGTAATATTGCCAATATATTTCTTTAATTTGAAGGCAAACCTGGCCTCACAATGAAGCGCCACTATAGCGAGCATTAACCATCAGGTAAGTGCTGATGTGCAGTGAGAGAAGGGAGAGAGAGAAATGTCTGAGTGGAGCTCTCCTTATCACCGTGGCCACAAAATGCAGCTCAAATGTAGCTATGTTTTATTTATACTGAGTTATATAAATAAAATATACTTACAGCTCACGTTAGGTAACATGTGCACAGTCAAAGATCTTAGTAAAAATGAAACTACATTTCACATATGGTATGCAGTGGGCAGTGGGCAATGTACGTGCTCGTCATAGACTTTATTTCTGTGAAAAGCCAAATAAGGGTACTATACACCAGTGCTAAATACCATAAACATGTCCACACAACTGCACAGACATCACTCTTTTGCAAACACACACCAACAGCAAGGTCATTCAGCAGCCTGGTCTTATCCACATGCTGTGTAATACAGCATGAATATACTATTCTATAGTTTTCAACCTAGAAACCACAACCGTGCCGCTAATGGCACATAGCAGAAATAGATCTCAAGTGGAAAAATAGGTTTTTTGTTCATGTCAGCCGCATCACACATGCAGTGTAAAAGAGGCTAAGGATCCCACGCTCTCACCACCGCAGCCCAGGTTCGATTCCCGGGCAGGGAACCCCAACCTCTGGGGGTTGTACTCAGTGCCGGTCCCAAGCCTGGATAAAATGGGAGGGTTGTGTCAGGAAGGGCATCCAGCGTAAAACCTGTGCCAAAACAAATATGTGGACCAATGATCCGCTGTGGCTACCCTGAAGCGGACCCTGCCATAGACCAGGAACAACGCTACGAAGAAGATTTGATGTGGCCCTGCTGAAATGCTTGCTCTGTCTCTCTCTTTTTTTTTTTTTTTTAACACTCGCACATGTTAGTGACTCTACTGAAACCACTCCACTGAAATCACACTTCCTATTTGCTATGAACTTATCTTTCATTTCGTTAAAGAAGAGCTGAAAAATACAGGTGATGATATAATCATAATGATTAGCTATTATTATTGTAAGTGAAAAGTCCTGGTGACTAAGTGGTGAGGCATTGGTAAAACAGTGTGCTGCAGTGTTGCCAGCTCTATTCAGGGGAAATTCAGGAAGCTAATGTGTGATCAAAGACGTCATCGGTTGATTTGCATTTTCAAAGATTCGTCATGATCATTTGCATATTAACATGTGAGGGCACTAGAATAAAACAGAACAGACTACAATAGCGTTATCAGAAGAGAATGAAGTTTTATCAACATAAAAAAAAGTTTATGAGAATAGAACAGTTTTATCAAAGAATAAAACAGTGTTTTATCAGAACAGAATATAACGTTATCAGAATAGGAAAAAAACTGATTTCATCAGAATAGAACAGAACAGGGTTTAATCAGAATAGAACAGATGGTTTTATCAGAATAGAATAGAACAGACCTAGAATAGAATAAAACAGAGGTGTTCTATTAACTATCTATTATCTATCATAATAGAATAAAATAGAAGAGAGATAGAACAATGGAACAATAGAATTATAACAAAAGTAATAGAATAGAACTACCAGAATAGAACAGTATAGAAGAAAACAGCTTCATCAGAATAGAGTAGAATTCCACACAAAAAAATGTATAGAACTATTAGAATAGAATAGAGTATAACAGAATAACAGGTTTATCAGAGTAGAATTCTAACACAAAAAAGGAACCGAATACAACTATCAGAATAGGAAAAAATAGAATAGAACAGAGTTTTATCAGAATAGAATACAGCTTGAATAGAATAGAATTCTAAAACAAAAAGGAATAGAACGACCAGAATAGAATAGTTTTACCAGAATAGAACAGAATTCTAACGCAAAAAAGGAATAGATCTGTCAGAATAGAAGAGGTTTATCATAATAGAATAAAATAGAACAGAGAAAGAATAAAACTGTAACACAAAAAGGATAGAATATTATAGAATGAAAGAGTTTTATCAGAATAGAATAGAATTCTAACCAAAAAAAGAACAGAACGATCAGAATAGAATGGAGTATGATAGAATAGAACACGGTTTTATTACAATATAATAAATCTTGAATAGAATAGAATTCTAAGACCAAAAAGGAATAGAATGACCAGAATAGAATCGTTTTATCAGAATAGAATAGAATTCTAACGCAAAAAAAGGAATATAATAGAACTATCAGAATAGGAAAAAAAATAGAATAGAACAGAGCAGTTTTATCAGAATAGAATATAGCTTGAATAGAATAGAATTCTAAAACAAAAAGGAATAGAACTTCCAGAATATAATAGAATAGAACAGAATAGAATAGAATAGAACAGAACAGAATAGAATAGAGAGCTTCATCAGGATAGAAACTAACAGATTATAATCACAGCTTAAAGACTATAGTCTTATGGCACCACAAACTAACCATTTCTGTACTTACAGAATTCTATAATTTCTATGAAGAACACTGACAGAATGAAGCAGTGGCAGTGGGAGGAGTCGAGAAATAGACATGAAGGAAATGCTTACAGATGGAGCAACTCAAAAAGCTCAGCTAATTTTTTAAACATCAAGTTGCTACAGGGGGCTAAAAAGTCCTTAGCAATAAAAAAAATCTGGGAGTTAATGAGAAGTGGTTTTATGCAAATACACAAACAAACAAAGAAATGAATTAATAACTTTTTTTGAAGAGTGCAAGAAGCCTCACAACTCAGATCCAGGAAATACAATGATCTTGTCTGGTAAAGTCAGTTATCTGCAGCTGTAACTCCACAGAGTTATACCTTTCCCTTACTAAAGATGAAACTGAAGGCAAAACAAGTGAAACAAGCAGGAAGTGAAAGTATCTGCCATGTTCTCTCTACACTGATTCTATTCTACACTGTGAAAGCATTTGCAACGGTGTGAGATGTCAGAACTGCACAACGCAGTGACTAACCGAACTGCTGTCTGATTGAGTGCACTTAAGCTGTGATTCAAACATTGGTGTAATGTCATTTCCTGTGTAAAAAGGGCGAAAAAATCACACATCGGCAGCTGAAAACGGCAGATAGTGTGACTCATCATGATTTCCTAGTGAACAGTTATATTTAAAAAGGTTATTAGGTTACAGAAATAATCCTTTGCTGCAGTCTGCCGCAGCTCTGCATCTTCATGCGTACAGTAGTGCAGCAAAAAGACTGATAACCGGACCGAATTTTCAAATACGAAACGATCCATAGTTATTCCAGTAGTTTTTGTTTTGTTTTTTTTTTTTTATTCTCGGGCAGCTGCGTCGATGTTTGGAATGGGAATTGCAACATCTCGGACCATATATGGATAGAGGAGACAGCTGCGATGTTATCAGAGCCTCCGCATCTTGCCCACTTAGCATAAAAATCTGTGTTTGCAAAACCGCAAGCATTTTTGGACGACCACTTTTGCACACATTTTAACCGCAGGGCTTCTTCTAAAAGTAGCAGAATGAAAAGACTCTGCCAGACCTTCTGTTTATTTATATTTTATCTATTATTTGTATGACACGGCGCTGCTGAATTCTCGACTCGGATTGGTCACAAGGTGGTGATTAATTCTGAAGACAAATCAAGGGTTTATATTTAATTTGCTCATTCTAACTTGACTTGAATGGAGCTCCGCATAAACAGATTATTAAAAAGTGCGTAATCATTGATTATGGTGAACATCTATGGAAGGAGTCTCCAGTGTCAGAGCTTTGTAACAGTCGGAGGTAAAGCTGACCAGAGGAGACGGTGTGTTGTGGTTTCTCTGTAACATGGCTAACTGAGAGAGAGAGAGAGAGAGAGAGAGAGAGAGAGAGAGAAGAAAGGCTTGACTGTTTATAGCTGCTATAATGTAAGTGATAATGGGACCTAAATTGTAAATATAACTATAAATGAATTTTTAAAAAGTGCAATATTTCACTGTGTAACAAACAACAATAGTTAGAGTTGGCAAAATAATTATGGTACAAGAGAAATAAAAAAAAAAAAAACATCAGGACATGTTCTAGGAAAATCACCAACTTCAAGGTGGCAACAGTAACTCCCCCTCATGCGTCATTGATTATTTTCCCTATAGCAACATGCCACGTCATGTTTTCTTTCTTACTAATCCATAACAATTTACATTTGTGCAGCCTGATTTTCAGATTTTCAAGCTCACTTTTGCTCTCTAGTTATTTAGTCCTATGTACAGTGTTTTGGTGTTGCATCATGGTCCTAGAGGAACTCCATTTCACCCTGCCGTGTCCATGTATATAAACAGGGCAATAAAATCATATCCGACAGGCTCACAGCATTCCATCAAAATACACCCACTTTCCTTTTTTTTTTCCCATTTCCAGAAACGTCCCTCTCGCTCACTGCTTCCAGTCTGAATTACGGCTCTATTCCCCCGTGCTGCTCTCAACTCCCACCGCTGTTCAGCCCGTTCCTGCCAGGGCTCACCGAGTCATTCACGTCACCGCTGACCGAGGAGAAATAAACTCACACTGAGCCCACGCTTCACCACGGAGCGCCTGGCACCGGCAGAACAGAACGCTTCGACATTCATTATCCTTTTCAAATCATGAGATCTAAACTTGGCCACACTGAAAGAGCTGAGTCACAGACAGGAGATAAACGCAGCACGATGCGGGGCAGATAAAGCCGACAAAGACTCTCGGTGTGTGAGGAAGCTGAGCAAAATTGAGACTGATACAAACTTCCAAGATGTGTCTGAACAAGAAAGTTCTTTTGTTGTAATGTAAAAGGTTATGGAATGAAAAGCAGGTTTGTAACAGACAACTGCTGCAGAAGACGTGCAGAAAGTCACAACCGCACAGTGTCTCAGAACGAACAAAAGGGCAGACGCTTACCACGCGAAAAACAACAACATTTTGGAAGTTTTGGAAGCGCTGCTCGTTGCACTTATGCGCGTATATGCTGATGAATGACAACCATCTGTAAATTACCAAGGCGTGTGCACAGCATAGACGATTTGCATCGTTTTGCTGACGCCCACGCCTAAGGCACAGCTCACACGGCTGAAACGACGGGTAAACAGCAAAACTTTCTCAGAAGTAAAAGTGAAACTTCTTTAGACTCTGATCAAAGGTCAAAATTCAAGAGACAAATTACAGGAAAAGGTGAATGAGGTGTGAATTAAGTGAGGGGACATGAAAGCGGAGGAGAGAGGAAAAAAAGATCTACGCTGTACCCAGGAGATCGTGAACACTAATCACGTCACTGCTGTTTTTGTCATCGTTTTACATGTCTCGGTCGACGTGCTGGATCTGAAGTGCTGCACAGTGTTAAAAGACGCTGCCGGGACAAACAGAACCGATTTGGGAGCCAGCTTTCGTCCTCCGAACCCGTCTTTAAGCATCGTCTCCCTGAAAAGCGAGCGCTAAAACTTCCGTCAGCTGAGGCGTTTGTTTACGGTTTACGGCTTTTATACGGCGCCGTTTCTTTGGTCGGAAGTGAATGATTAGTTTTATTTTATGCGTTTGTGTTGGCTCGCTTTCTTTAGTTTTTTATATTCTTTCATTAATAATATAAAACATTTTACAAAATGTTCTCGATGGTGCTCTTAGTCCCGGACCTAGTGAACTAGCATGAGGATGTGTTTTTGATAGAGACTCCAAAGCTGTTCCGTAACTCGCTCTGGATAATAATAATAATAATAATAATAATACCTTAGATTTATATAAGCGCTTCACATTGTATGGGGGGGGGGGGATCTCTTCAAACCACCACCAGTGTGTAGCATCCACCTGGATGTTGCGACAGCAGTCACAGTGCGGCAGAACACCCAGCACACACCAGCTATTGGTGGATAAGGCAGTGCGATAAACGCTGTGTAAACGTAATAAAAATAAGCAATTTAAGATCGATAGTATATTCCAGATATAAAGATGCAGTAATCCATGAGGAGTATATGATTTGAAGTCGACTGAGTCGAGGTTTACATTAGTCAGGCTTCTTATGTGCAAATTTACACACACTCAGGAGCACGAGTAGCTTACGAACGTTCCCCCCCCCCCACCCCCCCAAGTCTGTTCACCAAGGTGCTGTACAAAGTCCTATATTTAAACAAAATTTACTCCAATCACTGCTCGAATACATCCATACACACACACACACACACACACACACACACACACACACACACACACACACACACACAATACATGTGGTGGTCTGGGAAAAATCTGAAAAGTCTACTAATAATATACTTTGAGATCTCTATATTAAGAAAACATAAATATGTTTCAACAAAATGAAGTGGAAATGCTTTTTTTTTTTTCTTTTTTAGGTTACTTCCTAACACTGCCTTGGTCAAACGCAGAAACGAACGCAAAATCGAGGAAACTCCGCGATATTCGTGTCGCGTGACATCATCACAACGCGCCTTCAGCCGAAGCCCTCTTCGAATTCACGTGCGTCGAACACGAGTACAGCCAAAAGGTCCCATTTACCAACAAACATCACTGCGAGAGACCGTGCGAAACTAATTTCGTGCGATTGCAACGTCGCCAGTTCAAGTAGTTTCCCGCAAAACTAAAGCACGGAAAACTCTGTAAGTTGCATCG
This sequence comes from Cranoglanis bouderius, assembly GCA_023630585.1. Lineage (NCBI taxonomy): Eukaryota > Metazoa > Chordata > Actinopteri > Siluriformes > Cranoglanididae > Cranoglanis > Cranoglanis bouderius. Next base: position 4,808,853 of record CM042564.1, on the reverse strand, counting down.
CAAATTTTGAAGAAGCCGCAGCAAAATCAAGCATTTCTGGCCGCAACGACCGCAAAATAAAAACTCTGCGAAATCCTGAAACGCAGCGGCAAAAAACGGTCATAGTGCATGAAGATGTCTACGTTCTCACTAACCACTCTTCGATCGAGTTGTCTGATAGCTACGTGTTGGAATGAGATGGCTGGGTTTGTAAATCAGATCGCGGCTGTCAAAATGGCCGCCAAGTTCCTGCTCCGTCATCAAAACAGAGAAGAGCGCTTACATGCTGTGTAGATTATAAAAAAATAAATAAATAAATAAAATAAAGCTTACATGAGAGAATAAACAACAAAAGAGGTTAATAACAAATTTATCCAATAGAACAGAAGTGAGCGAACGCATCAGTGACTACGTTTACACGCACATCAAATTCCGTTTAAGGTCATATTCAGGATATGATGTTTATACGCGTACAGGAATCGGAATATTCCTGTATACACGGTTGCTGGAAGTGTGTCCGAGTTGCCTACAGTTAAGCATCTGTTAGCACCCACAATTCCTTGTGGACTGAACATGCGCACATCTCCTTTCAGTGGATCTTCTGAATAAGGTGTTTACATGCAGCAAATTTCTGATTAATGCAGACATATTCCAAGGGTGGGAATCAGAATTTGGGGAATCAGAGTATCACCTTAATCTGAATCGGATAATCGGACCGCGGCGTTTACGTGACTCGGAACTAATCAGAATATCGCCGAACTCAAATTAATATCGGTATATTGATGTGCATGTAAACATGGTCAGTGCTTATTTCCACACTGACGTTAGCACGAAGAGAGATCGGTGGAGTGAAGAGACGACTATGAGACTGGTGTTTAAACGTCACGTGTGACTTATACCTCGGGTGATGAGAGCGAGACCGATGTGCTAATCGTCACGAGTACGCATTTCACGCCGTAACACGAAGAGAAACGTTTCAGCCCGGGAAAACGTCGTTCTCACGTGTCCAGATTCGGCCATGTGAAGGATACCGGAGAGCTCGTCGGCTTAAAAAGCGCCTCGCTTAACCTGTTCTACGGTCTTCACACAGCATTTCCATTGTAATCACTCTCGCCCGCGTGGAAGTGCATCCATAACTCGAGAATTATCCTCAAGTTCAAGCTCAGACGGCGTTCCAGCCTGGAATCGAATTCATTATTCCTTGAATAGAGAAGTGCTCGCTATCCGGCGTTACCTCGGAGCGTGTTCGGCTGCAGTTGCCAAGGTTATCGACTGAGGGAGTTAATAATGTGAGACCACAGAAACAGTCATCCAGGGCTGAGGAGTCTCAGTCCGGCGACCACACACACACACACACACACACACACACACACACAGAATGGAAGATGGAAACAAATCAGTCTCTCTTTTGTGAGCTAAAAAAAACCCCAACTCTTATTAGTCGGATCATTGTTTAAACAGACACATCAGCATGGTTACGCTCCATCACATGACACGGCTTTCTTTCTTTCTTTTTTTTTTAACAAAAATTACACAAACACTTCCTTAGTTCTCTCGTGTCACTCTTTCGGAGTGTCGATGTGGAACTGAAGCCAGAAGTGAGCAAAGTCGGCTCTGCGTGTAAACCGAGACGAACGAGGACTTCAGATAAAACCCCACACACTCAATGTTCTCCTTGTGTTCGCAGGAGCGTCCGTCTGTTCCCGGTATCCCCATCCTGCCCAGTTTAAAGCTGATGCCTGAACAACACGTACGCTCATTCGCAAGGTTATTAACACGCTTCGAGCTGCGTTCTTGCTTGGCGGGCACTTGCACGCGAAGCGTTCTGGTTTTTAAAGAAGTCCCGAGCACTCTTTCACTTCTTGAATGCAAATCGCATGGAAGAATTGTGGAACTGCTGAGCTTTGGAAATGTCGATCTCTGTTTACTGTCCCTCTTTTGCGAGCACGGTTTAACGGGTTCCGTACTCGCACGCCACTTCTGCTAGACGAGAGTATTAAGCTGTACCTCCTTGTGGCTTTACCCTGAAAGGGGTCACTTGCGTACATTTACATTTATGCACCTTAAATCCTGAACTATAGATGCTTGCGGATGAAAAAAAATAATAAATAATACACGTTAAAAGGTACAGAAGACAAGGAAAGATAGAAATTAGTACCCTTTTGCCCAAGTGTGATTAGTGTGACTATCAAATATGATTAGAGTCACAGACTCACTTCAACGCATGCAAAGCAATCCGGTTTTTGAGGAGTCTAAGCCGAGCGCTTAGACTTAGACTTTGAACACTTTTACATCTCAAGTGCAAAATGCAACGGTCAGGACTAACAACTGTGGAACTGCTGAGCTCCTGCAATGCTGATCTCTGCATACTGTCCTTTTTTTGCACAGGATTTGAGCACAGTTGATTAGTTTCGCTTGCTTCATGGGAAATAACCTGAAGTGGGATTAGAATCTGAGACTGCAACCTTGCTCTTAAAGTATGAAATACTTTTTCACATTTGCAGAGCATTTATGAACCTCCTGCTGAGATGCATGCATGATGATGATGATGATGATGATGATGATGGCTCACTTTGATTATTTCAGCTGCAGTTTATATTCCAAGTGAAACTGTAACAGACAGTGATACAAGTACAAGATGCAATGCATCCTCGAACAGTAAGTCGGACTGCAAAACATTTAGACATGAAAATATATAAATACATAAATAAAGGGTTAATCACGTGCACGAACAGTGCATAAACCCCATGCATGCGTGCAATGTTAACTTACACAAGAAAGAGACACGTGCGACAACTGAAAATGAATCTGAATACCAACCTGACACTTTCTCCACTCAGTTTTGAAACAGTGTTTCTCTCACGCGCACGCTTTGGATCATTTTTTTTTCCCCCCGCAGATGAAGCATTCAATCAGAAACCAAACAGCTACTTTATACACGCACATAAATGTCCTATTCCTTTATAATGTGCATCTTTACCCGGAAAAGTGGAACAATGATCTTTTCCATTAAGAAGAGATCAGCCTTTGAAAGAGCGCGAGCCACCCAGCCGGTGGAATAATAAACACAGCACCGTCGGTTTGTTTTGTTTGTTTAACTCTTCCTCGGCAGATTTCCCTCCGCTCTCATTCCCACTCCGTGTCTTTATATCTCTGAGAAGAGCCGTCTGCACCGATATCCCTTCTTTTCAGCCTGATTTCCTCGGACAGGCTGTGTCTGATATCGCCGTGTCTCTGCTCACTGGGTCCTAAAGCACCAACAACCGCTTCAAACCAAAGGCTTTACGACCCTCTCGCTCGCTTTACGTTACTGATTCTTAGGTCATCGCGTCACACCCGTATTCCGACAAACCCCGCCTTCGGCGCGACGATTGGCTAGTTCTCGCTGTCCTACTTTATGGGTACGACGTATTAGCCAATTAGAAAAGGATGAGGATTATAACTATCAAATCGCAGCACAGAAGAAGGAGTTTGTACGAATACGAGTGGGAAAGATTATCGCTGAACTGACGTTCCAGCGTTGCTATGGTTTCGTTGCTCCGCCCACTTTGTTAGAGACGCGCGCGCACCTCTCATTGCCAGTCAGGTTTATAAAAAACAATTCATTTTGAATTCATTTTAATGATTTTTTTTTTTTTTTTTTTTACAGTTTTATATCATCTTTAAATATTTAAGTGGCTATGTTTATACAAAGGTGCAGGAAATGGTCTGTCTTGAAATAATTTGAATGAAAATAAAGATAAAGACTAATTTTCAGGTCTATCTATCTATCTATCTATCTATCTATCTATCTATCTATCTATCTATCTATCTATTTATATATCTATCTATCTATCCATCTATATATCCATCTATCTATCCATCTATATATCCATCTATCTATCGGTCTATTGGTCTGTTTATCTGTTGAAAATTTTTGTTTTTCTCAGATATGCAACATAGACTCATTTTTATTCTTCATTTATTTATTCATTCATTTATTTATCTGTCTTTCTGTTTGTTTCTGTTTGTTGCTTCTGCTGCTGTTGTTGTTGTTGTTGTTGTTGTTGTTGTTGTGTATTCCCTGCTGATTATTTGATTGTTTGTTTATATTTTTACAGCTTTGGTATTCACCAGATAACCCTACCTGCATTTGTTTGTTTGTTTGTTTATTTGTTGTTTGTGTTGTTTAAAGATGTATTTCTTGATTATGTGAATGAAGAAATTACTATTACAGTTTGTTTTGTTTGTTTTAATTGTTTTTAAGTGTATTTGTTTTCAGCATTTTGTGTGTGTGTTTGTTTGTTTGTTTGTTTGTTTTGTTATATATATATATATATATATATATATATATATATATATATATATATATATATATATATATATATATATTTATTTGTTTGTTTGTTTGTTTGTTTGTTTGTTTATTTATTTATTTATTTATTTATATTTATTTATTTATTTGTATTACAAAGCCGTACTGTAAACTGTATCAGTATAGTTTATAACTGCATCCTGAAGCACAGTAAAACACTCGACTGAATGAACGTTAAGTTGTTTTATTGCTGTTCCAGTGAAACCTCTGCAGCACTGAGAGATCTGGAGCGAAAAGCCAGGAATGAACTACCTTTAATAAATCCATGTAATTTCCTTAATCCTTAAGAATCCTTAAAGAAATCTTCCGGTGGTGTTTAATGTGGACCGAAGGGTCTATGGACGTCTATCAATGTCACTGCTGCTATTTGTAGCTGCATTCAATTCCGCACATACTGTATAAATTTCTTGCACATAGTCAATGTTGCACATTTGCATATGTATATGTGTGTATGTATGCATGTGTGTATATATATATATATATATATGTATGTATGTATGTATGTATGTGTGTATATATGTATGTATATATGAATATGCATATATGCATCCATAGTCTGTATCTTATATTACATAGTTTATTCTTATTTTTCTTATATTTCTTTTTTTTTTATTATGTTTGTGTGTGTGTATATGTCTGTTTTTTTATTTTATTTATTTTTTTTTTATTCTACATAGTTTGTACTTGTCCTGGCATTCATTGTGGACAGCAAAGAAAGAATTTCATTGTACAGGGAAACCTGTTTTCCTCACTGTGCATATGACAATAAAACGTTTGACTTGACTTGACTTGACTATGGCTCATATTTACAGTGTAATGTTATGGAGGGAGAGGTGTGTAATCAGTGTGTAAACGTAAAGTTATGCACACATGTATCTATAAACATATAGGGTTTATAGGCTGATAACTGTGTGTGGCTGAGTCGATCTCATGAACACTGGATATGAACTGCATATCTATATATATATATATATAATCACATTCTTCAAAAAAAAAAAAACTTCTGAAATTCTTATAAACTGTTGTTTTCAGTGTCCCTCATCAAAATGTGTCAAATATTATGATTGTCTAGAAATTTCTTCAATTGCACACTGGTGCAATGATAAATAGTAATAAATAAATAAATAATTTCCATCACAGTCTCACAAACCTCCTGCCACATACACATGAGCCTCACGATAGGAAATGCTTTAAATGTAATGTACATTAGTCAAATGGATATAGATTTTTTTTTTTTACTATAATCTAGCGAGTGTGTGTTTGTAAAATGTATGCATGTGCTGCCCTCTACTGCTGTATTTGGGGTGAGAGACTCTCTACTATAGTTACCAGTAAATCAGAGTTTCCCTGATCTCCCTTTATTCCTGCATAGGTGAGTGTTTTCCTGCTCTAACACTTCACTCTTTAACCTCAGTCACCACCACGTCAGGTTAAAAGTGTGTGTTGAAGTGCGTTAGTGTAGTGTTTGTTCCTGCACACTGTAAATTCAGCTTCTTCGCCTGAGGAATGAGGAAAAGCACTAGACTGTGGAGTGCAGAGTGATGGAGACTCTAGAGCATCTAATACACGCACTATAACACAGGAACACACTCCAGTTCACGCCATCAGGGTTCAATTCAAATCCATAATCCATCTTTTGCAAACAGTGGCTTTAAAACACCCTCACAGCACCCTCAATCACCCTCAATCGCCCATCTTCTGTATCTCTAGTATGCATGTTTACCCTGAAATGTAGATATAGTACACTTAATTTAATACTTAATGCACCATAATTATCCTTTAAAAATACATATTTACTACAGGCAGCTTTTCTAGTAAAAGTCACATACATGCTAAGATACAGGTGTAGGCTTCAGAGTACCACCTGAGCAACAAGTTTAGTTGTCTTTTTTCTGAAAGTACTGATTTATTGATTTATTTATTATCCAATTATTTAAACATTACATCCATGTGTACAATAATATTCTGAGTATGTCCTGTTGGGTTTTTTTTTTTTTATTCCTGACACCCCTCACAGAGTGCATTTTTATTTAAATTATCATCGATTTAAGTTGACATTAATAATTGGCTACTTGTTTTTAGCGATATTGAGGTTTGCTTTCAACAAATTCAGTTCATGTGAGCAGTATAACAGTTTAATAGCGATATGTATGATCTTTTTAATAAAGGTTGTGATTTGTTTCTTTGTAACTAAACATCACAGAACCCCTGGTGATCCCCAGACAACATTTTGGCCCTATGATACGAACCGTGTGCCACTTCTAAAAGGCTTTGTCATGATTCCACCTACAACCTTTGTTGATTCGATTCGCTAAGCTTTACTGGCATGACCATTATAGCAGTTACAGTATCATTTGGCAGACGCCCTTATCCAGAGTGACTTACATTTATTTCATCTGAGCAATTAAGGGTTAAGGGCCTTGCTCAAGAGCCAAACAGTGGCAGCTTGGCGGTGCTGGGATGTGAACTCACGACCTTCCGATCAGTAGCCCAACATCTTAACCACTGAGCTACCACTGCCACACTGTATCATCAAAATACTGAAATGACAAAGACATTTTACACAATTAGCAATAAAAAGCGAGTTTTGGTGCTGCCTCAGAGCTCCAGGGTCTCCGGTTCGAGTCTGAGCTCGGATTACTGTCTGTGTGGAGTTTCTGGGTTTCCTCTGGGTTGTCTTGTTTCCTCCCACCTCCCAAAGCATGACAGTAGGTGTGCTGTTTACACTAAATTGCCCTAAGGGTGAGTGTGTGTGTGCATGGTGCTCATTCAGGGTGTTTTCCCTCTGATAGACTCAATCCTGACCAGGATACTGAACGAATGAAAAAAAAAAAATTACTCAGTGCAAAGATGCAAACTCCCATGATCCTCAGCCAATTTCCTTGCAATCACATGATCAAATAGAAACCTGTCTATGGTCACAATCACCCAGGTTATAGATGAATTAAGCAACTGGATCTAATGACTCAGACCATTTGACTCAGAGTCGACTCTCGGTTCCCGAACAACTTATTGGATTTTTTTTTTTAAACCGGACAAAGTCAATATTTTTTTACCAGTGGTTGTTCTTCTTTACCTAATAATGACTGGACTTGAGACATAAAATCCTACTCTACCTTTTAACCGACTCACATTGTAATTAAATAATAGTTAGGAAGCATCAAGGTGTTGTAAATGTGCATTGACAGAAACATCAGCCGGGTACTGAAGTAACTTCTCAGATTGACAGATAGTCCATGAAGGGGATGGGAGGCGTTGTCCATAACTGTCTTCACCATGGAAAGCAAGTCAATATTTATCCCAATGGCAGCTTGTCTTTTTGATGAGTTTATTCGGCCTGTTGGTGTCTCCTTTTCCCCTTCACTACACGCAGTGTGAAAAAACGAAAACGTTATTTGTTTGTTTGTTTGTTTATTCACTTTTTTTTTTTTTTTTTTTTTTTAGCACAGTCATGACCATTCATAAGCCTCCATGCTAAAATGTGGATGGACTGTTATTAACATCTCATTATTATAATGTTTTATTCTTGTAATTAATGTTTATAGAAATTATGTTTACATGAATCTGACTCACAGCATTATCTTTCAAAAATGCAAGCAGGAATTTAAAAAAAAAAAAAAAAAATATATATATATATATATATATATATATATATATATATATATATATATATATATATATATATATATATATATATATATATACAGAACAGGTAATTATTTTTATTGAATAATATATGGATATATGAATACTTCTTTACTTCATTTTGAATTACACTTTTAAAAATGTTGTATGGAGAAAATGATATGAACTCAATATCTGGAAACAGCACAATGATTTCTATGCTTTTATTTTTTATATTTTAAATTTGCAGATGAAATTTCAGAAAGCAGTAAAGCATCTTTTCCCCTCTAACGTTGCAGCTTGTCTGTCCTTTGAGTTGAAACCACTTTCGTTTCTCTTCCACACTGAGTCCCATCGTTTTGTTCTTCTGGGTATTGGGAGCAGGGTCACTGCTTCTTTCCCATCCATTTCCCACAGAGACACCTCTCTGGACAACTTTCTATTGATTTTGTACCTGTGGCCTTGGCCTGTGTCCAGGAACCTCTACTAATGAACTTGATGTTCTTGAAAGGAATGTATCTTCTTTTTTCATTTGAGGTTTGATAAAGAAATATGAAATAGCTATACTGTTAACATTATGTTATATCGTTGATGACATCTAAACAACAATTCTATTGAATTCTGCACTCCGTCTAATTATCGTTTCCATAGTAACAACTCGTTGACATAATCCTGTATGGTGGACATTCTGTCAATCTAAGACTAATAATAAACTGATTAAATATGTGTTGTTATTTAAAAACAAAAAAAAAAAGAAAAACGTATACTCATTGATATTGGTATGGAGTCTCCAGTAACAATGCTTTGTAACAGTCAGAGCTAAAGCTGTAGCGCTCTACATTGTAGAGTCTTCAGAAAAGTTTATGATTCTCTGCAAGGCGATGGTGTGTAGAAAGCAGGAGAGATATATGACAGATTTGCACTGCACTTTTACTGTTTCATCAGTGTTTCCACACACCAGGGATGCAATCGAATACAAATACATTATAATGTAATATATTATAATGAAAAGAATACAACGTTTACTAGCAGTGTGTCCCAGCATTAGAATAAATTCTGACAGCATGTCCAGCAAACTTTTCAAAAGTATTAACTAAAGTAAATCTGATAAAATATTATTAAGTGGCTATTGACGTCAACTATCAACAACAGTTTACTGATACAGAACACTGGCACCCTTGGTAAATATGAGCAAGCGGTAGCCATATGGAAAAGTACCTCATGCCCACGGTTAAATATGGTGGTGGCTCTTTAATGTTTTGGGTCTGTTTTTCTGACAGAGGACCTGGACATTTTGTTAGGATACATGGCATCATGGACTCTATCAAATATCAACAGATATTAAATGAAAACCTGACTGCCTCTGCCAGAAAGCTTCAAATGAGCCGTGGTTGGATCTTCTAGCAGGACAATGATCCAAAACATACATCAAAATCAACACAAAAATGGTTTACTGACCACAAAATCAAGCTCCTGCCATGGCCATCCCAGTCCCCTGACTTGAAACCCATAGAAAACCTGTGGGGTGAACTGAAGAGGAGTGTCCACTAGTGTGGACCTCGAAATTTGAACGATCTGGAGAGATTCTGTATGGAGGAATGGCCTCAGATCCCTTGCCATGTATTCTCCAACCTCATCAGGCATTATAGGAGATTCCCAGGTTTGGCGTAGATTTTCTGGTTTTGTGCAGATGTCTTGGTTTTCATTTCTTGGTTTAATGCAGATTTTGTAGTTCGGTGCAGAATAAGTTGTATTTTTGAGCTCTAATGCCACTTTTAAGGCACTCTAACACTACTTATAAGGCATTATAACAATTCATTATGCGTGATAAACATTAAAGATATTATAAATAATTATAAAAATGTGTGTAATGCTTTATGAATGCATTATAACATATTATGATGAATGTGTTTGTTCAGTTTTTTTTCCCTGCATAGTGGTAGGATTCATATAAATACAACTTCCGATCTAGACGATGCCCACTTCCAGTTTAATTCCAAGTGCAAAAGTCCTACACAAATACAAATCCCCTGCTGATTTTGTACGTTTGCCCACTGACAAAGAAATGATCAGTCTATAATTTTAATGGTAGGTGTATTTTAACAGTGAGAGACAGAATAACAACAAAAAAATCCAGAAAAACGCATTTCAAAAAAGTTATAAATTGATTTGCATTTTAATGAGGGGAATAAGTATTTGACCCCTTCGACTTAGTACTTGGTGGCAAAACCCTTGTTGACAATGACAGAGGTCAGACGTTTCTTGTAGTTGGCCACCAGGTTTGCACACATCTCAGGAGGGATTTTGTCCCACTCCTCTTTGCAGATCCTTAAGTCATTAAGGTCATTTTCAATGCCCTGTCTGAGGGAACGAGGTTCTCACCCAAGATTTGATGGTACATGGCTCCGTCCATCGTCCCTTTGATGCGGTGCATTTGTCCTGTCCCCTTAGTAGAAAAACACCCCCAAAGCATAATGTTCCCACCTCCATGTTTGATGGTGGGGATGGTGTTATGACTTGGGGTCATAGGCAGCATTCCTCCTCCTCCAAACACCGCGAGTTGAGTTGATGCCAAAGAGATCTGACCACACCTGAACACAACACTTTCACCCAGTTCTCCTCTGAATCATTCAGGCAAACTTCAGACGGGCCTGTACATGTGCTTTCTTGAGCAGGGGGACCTTGCGGGCGCTGCAGGATTTCAGTCCTTCACGGCGTAGTGTGTTACCAATTTTCTTGGTGCCTATGGTCCCAGCTGCCTTGAGATCATTAACAAGATCCTGCCGTGTAGTTCTGGGCTGATTCCTCACCGTTCTCATGATCATTGAAACTCCACGAGATGAGATCTTGCATGGAGCCTCAGACCGAGGGAGACTGACAGTTTCTTCCATTTGCAAATAATCGCACCAACTGTTGTCACCTTCTCACCAAGCTGCTTAGCGATGGTCTTGTAGCCCATTCCAGCCTTGTGTAGGTCTACAATCTTGTCCCTGACATCCTTGGACAGCTCTTTGGTCTTGGCCATGGTGGAGAGTTTGGAATCTGATTGATTGATTGTTTCTGTGGACAGGTATCTTTTTACAGGTAACAAACTGAGATTAAGAGCACTCCCTTTAAGAGAGTTCTCCTAATCTTAGCTCATTACCTGTGTAAAAGACACCTGGGAGCCAGAAATCTTGTTGATTGATAGGGGATCAAATACTTATTTCCCTCATTAAAATGAAAATCAATTTATAACTTTTTTGAAATGCGTTTTTCTGGATTTTTTGTTGTTATTCTGTCTCTCACTGTTAAAATACACCTACAATTAAAATTATAGACTGATCATTTCTTTGTCAGTGGGCAAACGTACAAAATCAGCAGGGGATCAAATACTTTTTTCCCCCACTGTATTGATAAAGATACAGATACAGATTATAACAAAGGGCTTTCAAAGTTATTGAAGAGATCCATATGCAAAGGTCTAATGGCAAACAAATCAGGATGGAAACAATCAGGGTCAAAACAGAAAATCTTCAGATGGCAAACAAATCCAATACACAATCCAAAATGTGGTCAGAGAGCAAGATGGGGTCAAAATACCAAAGATCAGAAGACTAAACAAATCTAAAGGGCTAGACAAAGTCAGAGACAAGGCAAGGTCATTCACAGATAATCTATCTAACAAAACACGGCTCAGAACTCACAGCCATGTAGGCAAACAAGGCTTTGCGATGTCTTTAAGGTCCAGGAAATGAGCTTAACAACAGAAGAAGACATTTAAAATTCAGACGAGGGCGTGGAAATGTTCTTCTAAATGTTTTTTGAGTGTTTACTGCCAAAAAAATAAATATTGTGACTAGCATAAATGGTCAGACTGTACTGGTCATTATTGTGCAAGAAAAAAACAACTTAAGTTCAAGGTCAGATACCAGAAGTGCTTAAGAGTGTAATGTTGTCTAAGGTCTTCTAAACACTGACTGCACACATTTAACTCAGCTCTGAATAGGATTTTGGATTCTTCTTCACAACTAATCTGCTGCATCACTTCCATAAACAGGGTCTGTTAATTTTGTTACTGTGTCTGTAACCTTTGTGTTCATTATCATGCTCCATTTGATGTTTTACAGCCAGGGACGAGGACGACGCTGCTGAACAATGATGCTAGTTTGTTCTCTTCGCTTTTTTTGTTAATAGGCTGCTTTATTTCTGCTCATGCAAACAGCTGGACTGCTTATTAACAATTTAACCAAGGACGTAAAAAAGGCTATTAAGGCTATGCTGTGTGTTTAAGACTGCCTTCAAGTTATTATGCCGTGTGCACACAGGCCCTTGCAGGTCGAGATAAGCATTAGCAAGTCCATTGCACTCGGGCCGTTAATGCAGTAAAGCACCAAAATTTGTGTTCTGATTAAATTCAGAGTTACTCCATTGTAAAAGGTAATTAGTATCTGGAGCACATGGCGTCCCTCCTCACACCTTATTGTGTGTAGTTACACAAATGAAACTGCAGAATTATTACACTCATTGGCTGTTAATCCGTCTTTATGAGGTTTTCAGGTTTTGTGGAAAGGTGAAAAGGAAACGAGTGGAAAAGTGCTCCTGCCGTGCAGATTTATGCAAGAACAGGAAGTCATTTGTGCTGAAGTGAATAACATTCGCATGATCATATGACCCATTAAGGGCTTTGCCAGCAGTCAAAATCTGCATGTCTGACAGAATGAACTCTCACTCAGGAGGAAACTGGCTCCGCTCTGTGTGAATTCGTCTTTGCTCTTCACTTCCCCCAGAGGTACTTTCAAATTATATCACAGAAACAGTTATAGAAATAGAAATGGATATATTCAGTGCTGGATGATGGGACAAGGTGGTTTGATACAGCTTTTCAGGTTCACTTAGATGTCTGATGTTGGATGCATCTTTTATTGGTTGATCTGGATTTCCTGGTTTGACACATTTTCTGGTTTGATATAGTGTCTTTTAATTTATACAGTTTTCTTGTATTTTTGCAGGCGTACTGATTCAATACAGGTTGTAGTGCACAATTTGACATTTTTAGTTTAATGCAAATGTCTTGCTTTAGTGCAGATATCCTGGTTTGGGGTAGAATTCCTGGTTTGGTGCAGTTTTCTTGGTTTTGTACAGATTTCCTGATCTCATGTAGAATTCTTGGTTTGGTGCAGATTTACTGGTTTGGTTGAAGTTTGCTAGTTCAATGGAGATTTCTTAGTTTGGTACAGATTTCCAAGTTTGGTGTAGATGTTCTGGTTTTGTGCAGATGTCTTGGCTTTGATGCAGCTTTTCATAGTTTCATGAACATTTCCAGGTTCAGTGCAGATTTCTTATATGGCATAGAATTCCTGGTTCGGTGCAGATGTCCTTATTTGTCATAGAATTCCTGGTTCGGTGCAGATTTTCTTATTTTGCATAGAATTCCTGGTTTGGTGCAGATTTCCTTATTTGGCATAGAATTCCTGATTCAGTGCAGATTTTCTTATTTTGCATAGAATTCCTGGTTTGATGCAGATTTCCTTATTTGGCATAAAATTCCTGATTCAGTGCAGATTTCCTTGTTTTGCATAGAATTCCTGGTTTGGTGCAGATTTCCTTATTTGGTACAGAATTCCTGGTTCGGTGCAGATTTACTTATTTGGCATAGAATTCCTGGTTTGGTGCAGATTTCCTTATTTGGCACAGAATTCCTGGTTTGGTGCAGATTTTCTTATTTGGCACAGAATTCCTGGTTTGGTGCGGATTTTCTTATTTGGCACAGAATTCCTAGTTTGGTGCAGATTTCATTATTTGGCACAGAATTCCTGGTTTGGTGCAGATTTCCTTATTTGGCACAGAATTCCTGGTTTGGCGCAGATTTTCTTATTTGGCACAGTATTCCTGGTTTGGTGCAGATATCCTTATCTGGCATAGAATTCCTGGTTCGGTGCAGATTTCCTTATTTGGCATAGAATTCCTGATTAGGTGCAGATTTCCTTATTTGGCACAGAATTCCTGATTTGGTGCAGATTTCCTTATTTTGCATAGAATTCCTGGTTTGGTGCAGATTTCCTTATTTGGCACAGAATTCCTGATTCGGTGCAGATTTCCTTATTAGGCACAGAATTCCTAGTTTGGTGCAGATTTCCTAATTTGGCACAGAATTCCTGGTTTGGTGCAGATTTCCTTATTTGGCACAGAATTCCTGGTTTGGTGCAGATTTTCTTATTTGGCACAGATTTCCTGGCTTAGTGCAGATTTCCTTATTTGGCAGAGAATTCCTGGTTTGGTGCAGATTTCCTTAATTGGCACATAATTCATGGTTTGGTGCAGATTTTCTTATTTGGCACAGAATTCCTGGTTTGGTGCAGATTTCCTTATTTGGCACAGAATTCCTAGTTTGGTGCAGATTTCCTTATTTGGCACAGAATTCCTGGTTAGGTGCAGATTTTCTTATTTGGCACAGAATTCCTAGTTTGGTGCAGATTTCCTTATTTGTCACAGAATTCCTGGTTTGGTGCAGATTTTTTTATTTGGCACAGAATTCCTGGTTTGGTGCAGATTTTCTTATTTGGCACAGTATTCCTGGTTTGGTGCAGATATCCTTATCTGGCATAGAATTCCTGGTTCGGTGCAGATTTCCTTATTTGGCATAGAATTCCTGATTAGGTGCAGATTTCCTTATTTGGCACAGAATTCCTGATTTGGTGCAGATTTCCTTATTTTGCATAGAATTCCTGGTTTGGTGCAGATTTCCTTATTTGGCACAGAATTCCTGATTCGGTGCAGATTTCCTTATTAGGCACAGAATTCCTGGTTTGGTGCAGATTTCCTAATTTGGCACAGAATTCCTGGTTTGGTGCAGATTTCCTTATTTGGCACAGAATTCCTGGTTTGGTGCAGATTTTCTTATTTGGCACAGATTTCCTGGCTTAGTGCAGATTTCCTTATTTGGCAGAGAATTCCTGGTTTGGTGCAGATTTCCTTAATTGGCACATAATTCATGGTTTGGTGCAGATTTTCTTATTTGGCACAGAATTTCTGGTTTGGTGCAGATTTCCTTATTTGGCACAGAATTCCTAGTTTGGTGCAGATTTCCTTATTTGGCACAGAATTCCTGGTTAGGTGCAGATTTTCTTATTTGGCACAGAATTCCTGATTTGTTGCAGATTTCCTTATTTTGCATAGAATTCCTGGTTTGGTGCAGATTTCCTTATTTGGCATAGAATTCCTAGTTTGATGCAGATTTCATTATTTGGCACAGAATTCCTGGTTTGGTGCAGATTTCTTTTTTTGGCACAGAATTCCTGGTTAGGTGCAGATTTTCTTATTTGGCACAGAATTCCTGGTTTGGTGCAGATTTTCTTATTTGGCACAGAATTCCTGGTTTGGTGCAGATTTTCTTATTTGGCACAGAATTCCTAGTTTGGTGCAGATTTCCTTATTTGGCACAGAATTCCTGGTTTGGCGCAGATTTCCTTATTTGGCACAGAATTCCTGGTTTGGTGCAGATTTTCTTATTTGGCACAGTATTCCTGGTTTGGTGCAGATTTCCTTATCTGGCATAGAATTCCTGGTTCGGTGCAGATTTCCTTATTTGGCATAGAATTCCTGGCTTGGTGCAGATTTCCTTATTTGGCACAGAATTCCTGGTTTGGTACAGATTTCCTTAATTGGCCATTAATTCCTGGTTTGGTGCAGATTTTCTTATTTGGCACAGAATTCCTGGTTTGGTGCAGATTTCCTTATTTGGCACAGAATTCCTGGTTAGGTGCAGATTTTCTTATTTGGCACAGAATTCCTGGTTTGGTGCAGATTTCCTTATTTGGCACAGAATTCCTGGTTAGGTGCAGATTTTCTTATTTGGCACAGAATTCCTGGTTTGGTGCAAATTTCCTTATTTGGCAGAGAATTCCTGGTTTGGTGCAGATTTCCTTATTTGGCACAGAATTCCTGGTTCGGTGCAGATTTCCTTATTTGGCACAGAATTCCTGGTTTGGTGCAGATTTCCTTATTTGGCACAGAATTCCTGGTTCGGTGCAGATTTCCTTATTTGGCATAGAATTCCTGGTTCAGTGCAAATTTCCTTATTTGGCACAGAATTCCTGGTTTGGTGCAGATTTCATTATTTGGCACATAATTCCTGGTTTGGTGCAGATTTCCTTATTTGTCATAGAATTCCTAGTTTGGTGCAGATTTCTTTATTTTGCACAGAATTCCTGGTTTGGTGCAGATTTCCTTATGTTCATAGAATTCCTGCTTTGGTGCAGATTTTCTTGGTTTATTGCAGATTTTGTAGTTTGGTGCAGAATAAGTTGTATTTCTGAGCTCTAATACCATGTTTAAGGCACTCTAACACTACTTATAAGGCAACATAGCAATTCATAATGGGTAATAAACAATAAGCATATTGTAAATGATTATAAGAAATTGTGTACGAATGCCTTACGAATGCATTATAACATGTTATGAATGTGTTTATAAATGGCATTCATAGAACGTGTTACCAAAATGTGTATGAAGATTTTTTTATGTATTATAACACATTATAAATGTATTCTAGGCCATTGTAGATGTGGCCTTCAATGCCAAGTGTTATCAAATTTATTTTAATGGAAGATTACCTATGTGCAGACGTCCTCTCTTCATTCATTTGACCTTGCAACTGCGATTTAGTGATGTTTTGGTCATTTCTGTATCACTGAGACTTTTTCAAATTACTGGCTGTGAGAAATGTCTTTGGATTGCTGTCCTTCACACATTGTCACATCTTGTAAGACATCTTTCTCTTCTGCCTCGATCCGAGTCTTCGCCGAGCCTCTATTCTTCAGCGAAATGTCTGTCTTTTTCACCGCTGACCTCTGATCTTCATGTCACCGCTGTCTGTTCCACTCAGACATCATGCTTCACAGACAGAGTAAGGCGAGGTTGCTTGGGTCATGCTGTCTTTTCAGAGCTTTAGGAATATTGGAGGACAGTTTGCATCATCAATTTCATTATTATTAGTAGCATATTCATGCTACTCTGCTGGGAGTCACTGTGGTGCTTTTAACAACTATAATTATTATTTATCTGTTACTGAAGGATGAATTACTAGAGCTGTGTTCAGATGATAATGGCTTTGGCCGTTTGTCTCCTTTTGTCTGTTTCGTTCATGTCCACTAGATGGTGATGATAATCTTTGATATTTTTGCTTTCAGCTCGGCATTTTCTTTCTTTCCGAATTAATAATGCCTACACTGAACTTTCACAGGAAAATGCTAGTTTTTTTTCTCTAATGTTCTGAACACCACACACAGTAAATTTCTTGATGAAGCAGTTTTTCACACAAGACAGCACAGGAGTGCCAATACTTCCCCAGTAACCCTAAAAAAATTCCAATCATTTGAATTAGAAATACCCTAAACAGTGCAAGCCACGCCCTTTCCAAATAAACTGCTGTAATAACAGGGCCTTCATTTGCATACTGGAAAATCTATTTTTTCTGATGCAGTAATACTTGTCTGTCATGGTTTCAACACTAATGCAGATTTTCCAGCTAATTTTCAGCTTCACTTGTTGTATCAAAATGGCTGCAGTGACAATTTTCTCACTCACGCTGTATAAAAACTGAAATAATTCCACTGCAAGGATATAATTATAAGGATATGTACATTTTGGAAAGTTTAAGATTTTATTTCTAGAAAATTTTTCACATCAGATCCGAAGAGTTGTTTGTCATTCTGTCATTTAATTTCAAATTGTTTGGTTCCAAATTTCTGTCATCCACGTCCACTTTCAGCTGAACACAGAAATGTTGTATGATTTATTGGTTTATTAATCCTCCAGCTCATTGAAGGTTTATTTAGGTGTCTGTTTTACTTTCTTTCATAGATTCTTTTCATTTACTGACTCACGTTTATAACTCCCATCTAGACCCACACTCGAAAGCCTATGACCCGTAAAAGCTTATGACTCCCAACTCAAAATTTAAAAGCAACTCAAACTCGACTCAAAGCTTATGACTCATGACTTGACTCACACTTCAAAGCATGTGACTCACGATTTGACTCAAACTTCAAAGCTTATGACTCTTGACTTGACACACACTTCAAAGCTTGTGACTCACAGTTTGACTCAAACTTCAAAGCTTATGACTCATGACTTGACTCACACTTCAAAGCATGTGACTCACTATTTGACTCAAACTTCAAAGCTTATGACTCTTGACTTGACTCACACTTCAAAGCTTGTGACTCACAGTTTGACTCAAACTTCAAAGCTTATGACTCATGACTTGACTCACACTTCAAAGCTTGTGACTCACGATTTGACTCGAACTTCAAAGCTTATGACTCATGACTCGACTCAGACTTCAAAGCTTCTGATTTATGATTTGACTTCGAAGTTTATGACTCACAACTCAACCCAGACTTCAAAGCTTAAGACTCTCAACTTCACTTAGACTGCGAAGCTCATGACTCACAATTAGACTTGGATTTCAAAGCTTATGACTCAAGACACGACTCAGAATTGCCAGATGATTCATGACTCAAGTCATGAAGTTCAAAGTTTATGACTAACAACTAGACTCAGACTTCAGAGCTAACTCACCATTCAACTTTTATACATAAGTAACTCAACATAAATAACTCAGATTACATGCAGAAAAAAAGAACATCAGCAATTGTTAAGTCCTTTCAACTACAGAAATGATACATCAGTATATATATAACTTCCTTGAACACACTCTAAGATGTGCTTGTCAACATCTCAGACTAAAAGAAGCAAAAATATATTTTCTTCAATGTAAAAGCTTAAAACGACAAAAAAATCTAGTTGTTCCTTATACTGTAGAGTTATAGTAATACATAGCCTAATGATAAAACATAAAGATAGTAACATTTATCTGTGTGTGTGTGTGTGTGTGTGTGTGTGTGTGTGTGTGTGTGTGTGTGTGTGTGGTTGACATAACGAGACATTCACATCATCAAAGGAACACCAGACTCCAATTCAGTCATATCAAATGCTAAAATGTGTGCACTGGCTCCAGATGCAGGTGGAGTTACATCAACCTGAGGGGTCTGGTGTTTTCTGCTCTCCGTCTCATTCCCTGTGGAGAAAGCATGACTCTGTTCCTATGGTAACGAGGTCAGACTGGATGGAGGTCATTGGGGTCATGGAGTGAAGCTGTTTATCCATCCAGATCAGGTGGAAAAATTCCACATTACCAAACCAAGGCCCAGCAAAAAATAATGATTATTTATGCCTGGGTGGGATTACAGGGAGATACAGATGATAGGAAATGCAAAGTGTTTTGATGAAAGCTTCAAATGAGGAACTTTGGTTAACAAATGAGCATATTAGTGCAGAGTCTGTTACAAATCATACACTACATACAGTATGTTCAAGTATAATGTTCTCCCCAGGAGAGGTCTAACACTTCAGGCATATGGTTATAGCTCATTAAAGCATTACAGTGTATCATCAAAAAAGATAACTTGACATTTCTGTTTCTCTGGCTTATGCTATTTGATAAGTAGAACTATGTTTAGTGTCAATATATCAGTAAAGCGCTTTGAAGAACGTTGTCACAAAACTGCACTATAAAAATAGCCAATGGCTACACCAGCAAGCAAAAACTCTCCAAAAACATTAAAGGGGTCATCCATCCATCCATGTATTTTCTATACCGCTTATCCTTACTGGGTCACAGGAGCCTATCCCAGGGAGCATGGGGCACAGGCGGGGGACACCCTGGACGGGGTGCCAGTCCATTGCAGGGCACAAGCACACAGACATTCATACAAGTTCA
Organism: Cranoglanis bouderius; assembly: GCA_023630585.1. Classification (NCBI taxonomy): domain Eukaryota; kingdom Metazoa; phylum Chordata; class Actinopteri; order Siluriformes; family Cranoglanididae; genus Cranoglanis; species Cranoglanis bouderius. The sequence continues at coordinate 4,789,132 of CM042564.1, read as the reverse complement.
TTATGTTGTTTATTGGGTGTAATAGAATAGGTGAACATGCTTTAATGTTCAAAAAAACACATTATTTTTCACATACTGTACATTATTGCAGTACCTCTATTCCCAGTCTGTCTGAAACGCTCCGATTGAGTTCCGGTTTCTCCAAAGCCCCTCCTTCCAAAAAGCCCAGAGTGCTCTGATTGGCCAGCTGACCCATTGCGTTGTGATTGGCCAAAAACCTCAAGCGCGTGTCGGAAATGTAACGCCCCTTACCATAGTCGCGAACTTCAGCTTCCAAGGCTTCTAAAGCAATTATAAACACAGTTAATAATGTCGTCGGTTTTACCGTATCAGTTCGAACCCGAGTCAGATTCTGAAAATGTGGATGATCAAGCAGATCAATCGGAACCAACCATTGCAAGCACGACTGAGCACAACGTTTCGCAGTTGTAAGTTTTTATTTTGTAACTCTTTTCCTTTCAGATACAACGATATAACTGGATCACTTGTGAAGATCATAAGAACGACAAACAATATGCCTTACTCTGCATGTTTACAGGTAAACATTCCCACAGCTGATTATCAAAACTACTTCAACACAATAACTTTAGCTAGCATGTTAGCAGAGGTCTACAACTGAGCCCTGGGCCACAACACAAAACTCTGCATTTGAACAGTCAGTAGCAGATACTTCATAAAATAATCAAACATACTTACAGGTTCTGATTCAGAAGCACAGGATTGTCTGAGCAAAGTGGGAATTGCCCCATTTTTCAGGAGTAGCCTTTGTGTATAGCTTGCGTTGTACTCTCCCAGGTTCAGGAAGCTGTCTTCCGTAAAATGCGCTGTGCACAAGCAAACTTTTGGGTTGTACTGCTCAGGAACAGTGTCATAAATAAATGTTAACCACCGATTCTTAATTTCGTCCATCTTCGGAAGGCCAAACAAAGGGGTTTTTCTTTCGCATTGAAACATACAGCGTCGCCACGACATGGCACCAACACTACATTTCAGTGAAGCCTCGTCTTCTTACTTCACAGCTGCCTTTGGGCAGCATTATGCTGATAATTGAAATTGTAACGTAGACGTAATATCTGGACTTCGAGCGAAGCGTTTTAGGGAGATCTGGAGCAGTGTTCTCTTTGTGGGAGACTATGAGCTTTGTAATTTTGCAGATCTTACATGAACAAACAGATACATTACACACTAAAGGAAGAGGAAAACATTAAAAAGCATTCTATGACCCCTTTAAAAAGAAACTTTGAGAGGGATTGAAATTTAAAATCACACCAATATTTCCATGTATGTGATTGAAACATGCCCACTCAAAGCTGCTATTTCCATTTATGGACTGAGACATGCCCACATTATAAATACCTATTTAAGAACTGGAATCCAGAATTTGGATTCTGTCTAAATATCAAACATAAAAATGTAAATGGACGGTAAAATAAAATCATCCAATGTCCACAATTTGTAACGTTCAGGTCTAAAATATTTAATGAAGACAAACATTTTTAGAAAATATAATTTACACCGTTTGGGACTGTTGCATGATGCAAAGAGAAAACACACAAAAACCATCTTTTACATTAATTTCTTTTTGTTGTTTATAAATATTTTTTATTTTACGGAGAAGGTTAGAAAGTTTGAGAACAACAAATAGTTTAGAGTGCTACAGAAGTTTACATTAGTTTACAATAATGAACTCCAGTGATCTGTAAGTGATTTACATCTTATATTTTCCTAAAATTCCTAGAACTGTCCATGCATGTGGATGAGTGTAGTTAATTTCCAAAAGCTCACATTAAATATGGTAAACAGGGTACACCTGTGTTCATTTTAAATCCACACGTATCAAGTTGTACGCTTGTACAATAAATATCTCAGACTTAAACAGCAGATCAGATCAGTTCTGCTTTCATGAAGACCAAGGAACGGCCTGTAAAGCACTGAGAAGTTGTTAGGCAGAAAAAAAAGCTGTAGAAGGTTATAAGGAGATCAGCAAAGCTTTGAACCTTCCTAGATGCACTATGACATCCGTTATAACAAAGTGTAAAATATATGGCAGCACAAACCAGACACTACCAAGATCAGGCCAAAACTGAGTGCTTGGACAAGACAGGCAATTGTCAGAGAAGTGTCTGAGAGTTACAGAGCTCAAGGCTGAAAGAGGAGAACCTGTACAGACCTCAACAACATCATCCACTCTTCACAGATCCAGTCTCTATGGGAATGTGACCAGAAGGATGCAACTTCTGAGAAAGGCCATGATAGAAACTCTGACAGCTTTTGGAGAAAGATTTTATGGTCTGATGAGACTCAAGCCATTTGGTCTAAAAGCAAAGCAGAATGTTTAGGTGCAGACCAAATACAACGCACCCCCCAGGTAACATTATTCCTCATTATAAAAACATTTATGTCCTCAATTGTATTTCTGTCTGTATTGTGTGCCATTTGTGTGTCTATGTCGGTGGTGGGATGGGTGTCTTTTGTCCCCTCCTCTTTCAGGCCCAGCCCACTACAATGCATCACGTTCCTGCTTCCAGCTTCAGTCTACGTTCCTGCGCAGATTGTTGCCTTTGCTTTGCCCCATGAAAGTCTTGCTATGTCTGCTGATTTCTTCTGTGTATGACCCTCTGCCTGTTGTTGACCCCTTTGGGTTTGGTTGTTTAATTTGTTTAAGCCTTGTAAACAAAACAAACACCAATAATTACCAATTGTAAATAGTACATTGTAAACCGTGGTTAGTAGGAAGTCAGCGCCATTTATGTTTAATCCATTTTCTGGGTTCACTTCTGGGTTGTGTATAGTTAAAGGTAATTTTGTTTAGTATTTTGGCCTCTTCAGCTTCTGAAGCTTTAACCACTTTGGGGAAAAAAAGAGTGAGAATAAAATACAAAGCAAATGCAATCTTGGTCTTGCCACCCCTTTATTACTTTGTATGTTGTGGCCTGATGTCATGTAAATACCGGTAAAGGACTAGAGACTAAAATTCCCATCAGCCACTGCACCTCACCTGACCAGGTCACATGACTATCTGCACCTGATTCACGTTTGGGATGATTAGCACTTGTGTATATATAGTCATGCTTTGCGCTGCTCACGTTGTCTTTTGTTTGTCTTTCCTTACCACAGTTTCTTGTTTGATGTTCTGGTCGTTGGTTTATTTTTATTTTTCAAGCCTTGTATGTTCCTAGTTTCTGTTTTGTATTTTGTTTTCACTTTTTTTATTAAAACTAAATCTGCACTTGCATCCGCCTTCGATTCCGTCTCTACCTACATCGTGACACCTGAACTAGACTGGTTCATAACACATTCAAACATTATGCACTACAATAAATTTTTTTTTTTAAATGTGCATGTAAACTACCGTCCGTATAAGTTGACTAAATGAGTGGCAGCCTTTTTCCCTCTCACCTGAAGGTTATTTACCGTAAATCACACTATAAATTCAAATGAAAAAATTGTATTGTGTGCTAACGCAGGTGGCTAAGTTGCTTACATATTAGCATAGCTAGCATGAGGAAAATGATGGCAAGGAAAAGGAGGTGATGAAAATGGTGGTGAGGAAATTGAGGCGACGAAAGCGGCAGCAAGTAAAAATGGTGAAGATATTCTAAGCAGGATGTCTGCGGTGATCAATCCGACATTTTCATCGTCTTGCATTCCTTGAGATAGGAAAACATCCTCTTCTCCTGTACAAACTCAAACTCAACATTTAAGACTTGAAGTGACGTCAGCTGAGTGTAGATTTTTGCTGGCTCTCCTGTGGCGTCACGACGACAACATCCCATTGGGACACGTCACACTGCCTGGACGTAGTGCTATTTTTTTTTTAACGAACCAAAAACGACAGACAAAAAGAAGTGAAAAATCTTGTCTGATGTGCGTGTGGGGAAGAAAACGTGTTCATAAAACTCTCTCTCAAAACCTGGACACGGAAAAAAAGTTAAACAAATCTTTGCCAAAGCCCACAAATCACCTGAGCATGAAGAACACGGAGTAAATGATTATATTATTACACGTGATCCTGATGGGTTAATCTTGTTTCTCACCATGGCCTTGGGGACTTCCAAGCACTGAAAGTTAGCTTCCACCTATTAACTTTATTCTAACCTTATGATCTTTTTCTATCTGAACGAGGCAGAGAAACTTCACTGGACTTGAAGTTAAATTCACAAATTACTGGAAAACTCCTGAAATCATAAACTTGAAGTTAAGTTAAAAGTATTTAAGTTATGAAGTATTTAAGTATTTTAGTTATGTCCCCGCCCATTATGCGTAACATGCATAACTTGCGTCTTCTTTTGACTGTTTGTTTCTTGCGTTAAATTTTAAACTTACACTCAAACCTACTTTTGCTTTTAGGAATAAATTAACCATTCAGGTTAATTACTGGTTTGGACGTGTGGGTGGGGCTAAATTTCTAAACGCCCCTCATCTGTCAACCTGCCCGATTTCTTTCTTTTCTGCAACCCCGCCATTCAAAATAAGAGTCTACCACTGTTAAACTTTTAGGGCTGCTATTATTAATTCCATCCATCCATCCATTTTCTGTGCTGCTTATCCTACACAGGGTCGTGGGGAGCTTATTCCAGGGGATTCGGGGCACATGGCGGGGGACACCCTGGACGGGTTGCCAACCCATCGGAGGGCACAACCGCACACACATTCACACATTACGGACAATTTAGAGATGCCAATCAGCCTACAACGCATGTCTTTGGACTGGAGGAGGAAACCGGAGTACCCGGAGGAAACCTCAGACGCACGGGGAGAACATGCAAACACCACGGACACAGAGTGGAGGCAGGATTCGAGGACCTGACCCTGGAGGTGTGAGGCAAACGTGCTAACCACTAAGCCACTCTGCTATTATTATGTGTGGGGTGATGTGTGGTCTTCTGTAGGCAAATTAACTACAGTAAACAAAAAGACTGAGAGTGTCAGTAGGGTGAGGAACAAATGCCAAATTATCGTGTTTAATTAGATAAGCAGTGTGATGTCAGACACATTACTTACTGTACCACTTCCAGGTTGGTCTGTACGGCTAGCTTTAATGCTTCGTGTTTGAAGTGTTTGAAAATCCCCCCCAAATGATAAATGTGTATTCTGTGAAATGGATAATATGAATTCGACAGGTGCATGTATCTTTCACTTAAATAAGCTTATACTCTCTGTGTTTTGTTTTTTTTTTTTTGCATTTCTTTGACTTTTTATAATGGAGTCTTTCAAAATGATATTATTCATAACTTGTATTGTATAACGATGTTATGAAGTTTCCCTTTCAAGAGTAAATTGTGGTTTTAGCATGTTGTTACATTATTTTGAAAGTCCTCACATGAGTCTAGCAGCTAAACTAGCATGCTCAAACCTGGTTTGCATCACGGGAATCCTTCTAGGCGAAAATTGATAAATCAACAGAATTTCAATGACAAAACATTAATATTCTGAACTTAATGCAACTTTTTTTTTTTTAAATATCAGACACATTAGTCAACGTGTATCATAGAATTTATTTAGTAGCCACAACAGTGTTTAATTTCTTAACCAGTTACACTGAGTTAAAATGTACATTCATAACAACAGCACTTGCTTAGTTTTGTTATTACTGCTGTTAAAACTGATTGAATTAATGTATATTTGGTCTTGGAGGAAAAGCTTTCTGATTTAGTGTGAATTCAGGTATATTGGGGCATTTAAACTCGGCAGCATCTGCTTTCTGGCCTGATAAATGATGTGCCTGAGTATCTCTCCCCTGTGAGCTCGCTGGCTCTGTAAGCTGAACGAGGGCCTCTGGGAGAGTTCGTGTTTCTGACGGAGTAAAAAGGTGGAGGGATTTTTCGACTCCCAGCTGCTTCTTTTATACACTCACTCTCAAACCATGATTAGTATGAGAGCTGAATTAGCAATGGCGAATGTGAAATGAGCATGCTGTGCCATAGCAGGGCCGCTGATATGCGATTTAGATGATTCAATTTGATTTGATTTGATGTTTTGATGTTTTTACTACCAAGGGTGATGCTAACAGACCACTTTTGCTGGAAATTATTATTATTATTTTGAGATATGAAATTGTGAATGAGATATCAGCTTGTGTTGCCGGGTTTGCTAAAACTGAGCAAGTCCGTGATTTGAGTGACACCATTACGGCTTGCGGTCAATACTTTTCTTCTGCTGATGTCTTTCCTCTTGACAGCCATGCTAACAGCGCTGTTTTGAAGGTAATTATTGTAGTCACTCTGGAGAAATGTCCCTGAATGACGCTAAGGTCTTTACTTTTGTAGGTCTGTCAGTCCAGATTAAACACATACCTGCTCCTTTTATAGATGCCAAATTGCTCTTTCCTTACAGACTCACAGGCTCCTGCAAAAGCAAACATTTTCCTGTCTTCAAGCATAGCCTTTAAAAATCCTGCTCCATTTCTTGTAACCCACTTTTGGGCATGTACACAATTTATATGTCAGCACTTCAATATGAACAGGCTACTTCACTAAATACAGCAGACTGAATTATTTATAAAAACATGTGCACAAGTACTACTAAGAACTACTAAGTCAGTACTTAGCAACATCCCCTTTGGAAGATATCACAGCTTCCATACACGCTAGGAGTCTTTCTAATCTTGTTCCATGATTTTTTCACACACTCTTCCTTGCAGAATACTTTTAGTTCTGAAATTTTCTTAGGCCATCTTGAATGCACAGCATGTTTAAGATCTATGCACAAATTTTCAGTAATGTTTAAATCAGGAGAGCCATTAGAAAAGCTTCAGCTTGTGTTTCTTTGGTGGATTTGAGTAGTTAATGGTGAGTTTTGAGGTAAATTTTAGATCATTGTCCTATTGTAGAACTCTACGGAGACAGTAAAGGCACCTTCTTCACCACCATCTCGGTGTGTGCAGACTAAGTTAGGTTCTTATTATTTGAAGTGTGAACTCCTAGATATTTGAAGTGTGGGACTCTCTCCACAGGGGTCACATTGATCAAGAGTGTGCTGTAGCGCCTCCTTCCTTGCGTCTTCCTAAAGTTGACCACCAGCTCCATCGTCTTACCAATGTTCAGAGTAAGCTTGTTGAGCTGACACCACTGTGTGTGGTTTTCAACCAGATAGGCCTGTTCAACATTGTTGGAGATCAGTCTTTCCACAGTGGTGTTATCAGCAAACTTGACAATGATGTTGGAGTACTGTCTGGCCACAAGGTGGTGCAGATAGAAGGAGTACAGAAGGGGGCTGAGCAGGGCCCCAGTGTTTGGGGCAAGTGGGACATCCCAAAAGGTGACAGCTGACTCGCACCACCTGCGATCCATCTGCACAGGAATATATCCAGTCCAAGGTCTGTGAGTTTGCTGGTCAGCCTTGATGGGTGTATGGTGTTAAATGCATAACTACATTCAATGAATAGCATCCTCACATACTTTCCTTACCTCTTGTCTAGATGTGACAAAATAGTAGCAGGACATGGGCTATGGCATTGTCAGTCGATCTGTTATCCCTGTAGGCAAACTGCAGGGAGTCCAGGTTCTTTGGTAGGGAGGAGCAGATGAAGTCCTTGACTAGCCCTTCAAAGCACTTCATAGCTATAGCAGTGAGTGCTGTTGAGGCATGCTGGAGGCACACTGGAGCTGATGTTTTGGGTATGGGGACAATTGTGGATTTCTTGAAGCATGTGGAAACAATGGCTTGTGCCAGTGACAGGTTGAAGATAGTGCTGAATATTTGGGCTAGCTGATCAGCACAGATCTTGAAGATACGTCTTTGGATTCCCTCAGGGCCTGCAACTTTCTTTATATTCACCCTCCTGAATTCTTTCCTGACATCACATGCGTGACTCTTTCTGGGCTTTCTTCTCTGGCAGCAGCAGCAGCAGCATCTTCAATGAATAAACTAAAATAAACATAATGAAATATCACTCTCAACAAATTTTATGCCATCTGTTGGACATTCACTTTATATTTACATTATTTGGCAGACACCCTTATCCATACATCTTTATTTCATTTATACATCTGAGCAGGTGAGGGCCTTGCTCAAGGGCCCAACAATGGCAGCGTGGCGGTGCTGGGGTTTGAACTCATGACCTTCCGATCAGTAGCCCAATGTCTTAACCACTGAGCTACCACTGCCAAGAAGAAAGAAAAACACATTTGCTGTAAATTCTTTTAGCCAGTTGATTATTTCTACCACTGAAATATCAATCTGATGTTTTGCATCCACCTGTTTTATGCAGATTTTGAAAAGGCACTTTGAAAACCTTAATGGCAAAGCAAAAATCCAAATATTACAATAAAGTGTTTGAATATTGAGGTGGAAATGTTTATTCATAGAAATGAGATGCAGGAATAAAAGATGCCTGAAAAGATGAAAAGATTTATTTTGGAAAGGTTTTATTTTATTTATTTTTTTTAAAATAAATGATGATATACTATATGACTCTATAATTAACACATTTCTAGTACCTCACTTAAATTTGTAGAATTATATGTAGGATTATTCACTGACACAAGTAAATTAATAAAAGAACATACAGAGCTAATCCTGATAATGGAATCAAGAGAGGTTCAGTTCTTTATCTCTAACTTTTGTTTGATTGGCAGTGTAAAAAGTCGAAATTTAACATAATAGCTTCAAAACAAAAAGCTTTATTGAAAAATTTAATGTAAACTATTTCTTTAATGAGAAAAGCTTCAATTAAACATTAAATGTAAACAAGCTTCATTTGCTTCAATACTAAAAGCTTCAATAGTAAACCCTTTATTTAATATTAGATGTAAACAATAGCTTCAATACAAAAAACCACGATTAAACAATTAAATGTAAACAAGCTTCATTTGCTTCAATACTAAAAGCTTCAATAGTAAACGCTTTTATTTTAATATTAAATGTAAACAATAGCTTTAATACGAAAAGCTTCAATTAAACATCAGATGTAAATATTAGCAGTAGCACGGTAGCACCGCTACTGGTAGTGTTGCAGTCTCACAGCTCCAGGATCTCAGGTTCAATCCCAAGCTTGGGTTGCTGTCTATGTGGAGTTGTGCGTGTCTGCGTCGGTTTCTTTCCTTTTAAAAACATTGGCTTTTCACACAAATGTCCTAAAAGTAGACAAAGAGAACCCAATTAAACAAATGAGACAAAAATATTATACTTGGTCATTTATTTATTGAGGGAAATAATCCAATATTACATATTTGTGAGTGGCAAAAGTATGTGAACCTCTAAGATTAGCATTTAATTTCAAGGTGAAATTAGAGTCGGGTGTTTTCAATCAATGGGATGACAATCTAATTTCAATCAATGACAATCAGGTGTGAATGAGCGCCCTGTTTTATTTAAAGAACAGGGATCTATCAAAGTCTGATCTTCTCTGATCTTTGTGGAAGTGTATCATGGCACGAACAGTGATGATTTCTGAGGACCTCGGAAAAATAGTTGATGCTCATCAGGCTGGAAAACATTATAAAACCATCTCTAAAGAGTTTGGACTCCACCGATCCACAGTCAGACAGATTGGGTACAAATGGAGGAAATTCAAGACCAGTGTTAACCTCCCCAGGAGTGGTCGACCAACAAAGATCACCAAGAGCAAGACGTGTAATAGTCCACAAGGTCACAAAGAAACCCAGGGTAACATCTAAACAAATAAAGGCCTCTCTCACATTGGCTAATGTCATGAGTCCACCATCAGGAGAACACTGAACAACAATGGTGTGCATGGCAGGGTTGCAAGGAGAAAGCCACTGCTCTCAAAAAAAAAAGTGGTGTTCTTTGGGGTCTTTGGCTTCTGGGAGCCCAAGGCAGTTGCCCAAGTCTGGCCCTGAGAGGAACATTCATAACGTTTCTGCTGTACACATTCAAACTAGGTGTTTTATATTGCTAACATGAGTCCATCAGAGGGCACCATGCACACACACACACACACACACATTCACATCTATGGGCAATTTAGCACAGCCAGTCCACTTATCTGCATGTTTCTGAACAGTGGGATGAAACCAGCGAACCTGGAGAAACCCCAGACGGACACGAGGAGAACATGCAAAGCACCGCACAGAGAGTAAATCAAGCTCACAATCAAACCAGGAACCCTGGAGTTATGAGGCAGTAATGCTACCTGTCATGCCACCATGCCAGCTTTTGTAGTGTTACAACCTGGAAGTGAATATAAATTGATATCTGATATAAACTGAAGAATTAATTGGTTTATCTGGAAAGTCTGGCTGATATTTTCTTGGGCCATGTCATGCTCTCATAAAGTGACTCATGTAATTCCCCAAAACAGCACAAAATTATTCGTTACATACTGCAATGCTCACCAATTCTGCCCCACAGACATACAGTGGATAGCTAGTTTTCTGCCAATCCAGTTTGCCTCATAACGACAGTAGGAATTTTTACCTACCGTTCAATTTATATTGGTCAGAAGGTATTGATTAATTTTCTATAACAGTAGCTCCAACTGCGTAGCTAGCCACAGGTTTATATAAATGTCCTTGTTCTAATATGTTGTTGTTTCTATAGTGATGGATTTATATTTGAGGTCAGCTTGTGACGTATTTTTATTTTTGTATTAATGAACTTATTTTTGCTTCAAAGTTACAGTATGTGAACTCATTCTTGGAGTTGCACCATGAGCTTGGCACGGTGATAAGGATGGTGAGTACCTCACAAGTACAAGGCCTTTATAACACATGGCTCGTCCCGAGTGTACACAAAAACACCATCCTAAACCACAGATACCAACAGTTCCGGTTTAAACCAGTTTTCGTCATCATTCTGGTCATCATCTTGCTCCCATGTAATGGACAGGTGATGATTTCCTGAACATTTATATTGGTGTTAAAGGTTGTACCAATCATTTAATGATGAATAACATATGTTATTAGTCTAAGCCAGTGATTCTGTCCTGTTTAGTCTTATATAATAATCATGTAATCACAAAGGAACTACTGTTCTGTCCTGTTCTTTATTGCTTGGCTCTCTCCTCTCTGTCTCTTGGACTTATTCAGAATAAAATGTCGATGTGAGCTTGGAATAAACTCTGGCTTGTGATTTCTGTTTGAAGACCCTGTATGTCTCATCATTTTTGACACCATATAGTAACAACGAAAACAAGAACTTGATGGCGTTTAAGTCATAAACTGCCTCAAAAACGGGTTGATGTAGTGGAGATTTCTGTGAGGCACACTCATTGAAAATCTCCAGGGTGCTAAAAGTAACTCTGCTTCATCACACCAAGCTGCTGATTATTTTCTTATAAAAGCACATTTGCAAGGGTGTTATTCCTTATAAATATATACATTTACATGTTTCCCAGAAGACAAAATAATAACAATTTGTACCAATCATCCTGTTCAAAAATATCGTTAATGTATAGTGTTGCCTTCTTGAGCATCAGTGAATGTTTGCACCTTTTGTAAAGGTTGTGTTCGAGTCCCTCAGTCGTCCTCAGTGCGAAAAGATGGATCTCGACATCATGTAGTCGCTGCTGGAAAGGGCTCAAATTTGCAGAAGATGCTGGAAAAGCAAAGAATGTTCCGGACCTGGAGGATTTTTCTGAAGAACGGTGGGCAGTTTAACTGCTCAGGACAAACAAGGGACTCATGAATAACTATCACAAAACATAAAAACAGTCGTTGATCATCCAGGTAACACAGTAGAATCAAGCGTATGTAAACTTATGACCTCAACTATATAACTATATACGTATGTATGCTGAGATACCAATTCAGTAGGTGAAACATTCTAATAACTAATAAACTGGCATCTTAGTGCAGTGCCATGCTTCATTTCTTTGAGCATTGTTACATCCTCCACACTTAATTTCACACTTTGAGACTGAACGTACATCATCCACACTCGGCTAAAATCAGCTCGGCTATATTTATCTCCTTCATCATTCTGGAGCATGTACTGTACCCCCCACCCCCACCCCACCCACTGTTACCTACCCCTGTTTACTTCTGCTCTCATAAGAAGAGGGACGACTGCACACCAGCTGAGACTTTACTGATATTAGCCGCCTGCGTGATTGATGGACGGCCACGAGCCAGCTTTGTTTATTCTTTACTTAATCATTCACTTTCTTTAAAATGTCAAAAAAGAAAAAAAAAAGATCTGAGAGAGAGAGAGCGGGAGGCAGAAAGGGTGTGTGTGTGTGTGTGTGTGTGTGTGTGTGTGTGTGTGTGTGAATGTAAGAAGGAGGTTTTAAACTGTTGTAAGTCTGTTGTAACAGTTCGTCATCCTAGCAGTGTTTTCATGCATGTCACTCCCACATCACTGACAGTGTTTAAAGAGACAGAGACGCTGCAGAGGCTACGTGATGAGACGTGTACTCAGTGGTGTGAAGAGTGACAGCTACATTTCACTTCACAAGCTAAACAAACAAACCATAATAATCATGCACAGACAAGCACAGACAGACAGGCAGATATCAGACCAGAGGTCGGGAACCTTTTCAGCTGGCAGAGCCATAAAAGCCAAAAAAAAAAAAAAAATGTTTGTATGTCATTAAAGAAAGCAGCATATTACGTAAGAGACACTTTTCAGACAGTAAACACAATGAAGGCTGCTGGGTTTTGCTGCAGAATTAAGAAGTGAGTGCGAAAGTCAAAGTGTCCAGAAGAACTGTGTCTGGTTCTGCAAGATGCCCAATAAAACTTACCAGCTCATTTCCTTATAAAACTGCACTAATTGTACCGGAGACTACTATTTTTTTTTTGTCACACCAAATATTGACTTTGTTTCATTTCCTACTGTTTACTGCTCTTTACGTTTTTTTTTTTTTTTTTTTTTTTTAATGTAGAAACATTTAATTTCATTATTTTGAAGGCATATTTGCTCTACAGCATTTCTTTGCATGTGTCTAAAACTTTTGCACAGTACTGTATGCATCCTTATTATTCTACTTATTATCTTTACTATTATTGCATAATTATAAAAAGTGGTAATGTAATAAAGGCCATTTCACATTCCGCGTGTTCTTGATCTAACAGCCTGCACTTCGCCTAATAGGCCTGTAGGTGGCACTTTGACTTCATTTAACCGACTATGATAGTTTCATCAAATGGTAAATCGATACAAGATGCAGTATGTAAGTGAGAGTAAACTGAACACTACTTACTATTAATGCGACTTCTAAATACGCAAATTCGTCTGTGCGTTCGGACCGGAAATAACGATACGAACGTCTTTTTTTTCTTTTAGCCATTTCACCTTTGTTAAAAAACTGAAAACAGACTGGCTATGTAGTTTTCAACCAATTTATGAATTAGACCGGAAAATTACTGCTCCATTCCACATTGTCCAATGAAATTTGAGCTTGTTGTGCCACATCATGATTGGTCGGTGTATACATGACAAACGGGCATCGATTATGAATTATGTAATATTTAAAAATATGTAATATGTACAGTTTTAATTGAACTGACACACTAGCTTTCGTGATTGTTATTATTTATTTTTTCCACACCGCTGAGCCATAGGCAATCATTAAAAGAGCCATATACAGTATGGCTCGCGAGCCATAGGTTCCCAACCCCTGTATTAGACAAACCTTCAAGCATGGGCTACTGCAGTAGATTCATTAATGTAGAAACGGAAAACACTAAGTTCAGAATTAGTAAGTGACATCACTGTGAAAAAAACATCAAAAACAACAACAATGACAACAACAACAACAACATATCTTACAATGCATTCACAATGCATTAAACATTGTTATAATTATTTATTGATAACATGATACATTACAAATACTGGTCATAACCCAATACTAAATTAACCATGCACATGTGTAGTGCATTATGATATATTTTTTGTCAATAAATCAATTATGCCTGAAAGATTATTAAGAAATTATACTACAAAACTTTACCACTTCTTGTCAAGAACGTGTCGGTGTGTTTACGACTAACCATAACGCACTAATAAACTGTTAAATTCATTTTATCTATTTTTTTTTTTTGGTGTCATAATGTGTTATAAACACTGCTTACTGTATAATCAGTCCCTCCATGATTTCGTGATTTTGCGATCGCAGAAATGAACACTAAATCAAGCAAACTCCGCAATATTCGGAGGAGTTTGTGATTTTTCAAAATTACCGCAGATTTTCTGCAGATTTGGGCCAAGATGCATCATGTGACATCATCACAATGCGCATTCAGCCAAAGCCCTCTTCGATTCACGTGCGTCGAACATGAGTACAGCTAGAAGGTCTCATTTACCAACAAACATCACCGTGAAAGTTTGCATTGTACATTTTTTTAAAAACCCGCAGCAAAATCAAGCATTTTTGGCCACAACAATCACCAAAAAAAAATCAGGAATCCTGTACGGACTGTATAATGCATTCTGTTATAAATATATTATAAATACATACACTGTAATTCCTTTTCATAGATCTTTATAATGATGTACTGTATATAATGCCTTATGAATGCATTATAACAGATTATGGATATATTCAAATGTCACTATACTCTACATATAGCATTCATAGACAATGTTACATAATAATAATAATAATAATAATAATAATAATAATAATAATAATAATAATAATAATAATGAGAAGAAGAAGAAGAAGAAGAAGAAGAAGAAGAAGAAGAAGAAGAAGAAGAAGAAGAATGGATATATTTAGTGTATTGTTTTCTATTATCTAGATAATAACCATAATGGATACAAAGCAATCAATATTTTATCCACAAAGCAACAAAATGAAGATATTTACACTGAGTGCACTTTTGCCAAAGCAGACCCACTGTCACATGAAGTTTGTCACTCTTTTAATGATCCTCTAACAAGCGTTCCCTTAGAGACAGCTCAGCAGTAAATTAGATAAGCTTAGAACTAGGATTTAAATAAGCTAAATGAGACAGATCAAATGTGAACACAGCCGACATAGCTATATTCCATTAGCAGTGTTAATTATCTAGCCGGTGTGATAGCTGCTGTAGCTTGGCATTAACTAATAATAATTCTATAATAGTATTTCACTACGAGAAAATCCAGAAAACTGGTCCAGTGTTGGTGCTTTTGTTTTTGTTGCTGCATTTTACAGAGCAGTTTACATTTTCCATGTTTATGCTCTTAAGTTATGTTTGTGCCGTGTGAAGACACGTCGCACCTCCGTTTACTTCCCCAAGCAATTTGTTAAATCACTTTTTTTTTTTTAATAAACAGCAGTTTGACACCAGGAATGAAACTTCCTCATTCCTTCATTTCCACTTTAACCTCTTTGCCTTCCTTCTCTACCCTCCTCCATTCTCCTCATTCTTTTCATCCTCCATTTTCTCCTCCTGTTCTTTTCCCTCCAATCCTCTTCCTCTTTTATTCATCCTCCTTCTTTTTTCCCCTCTTACACTATGTCCCTTACTTCCTCCCCATCCTTCACTTCCTTCCTCCTTCTAGTATTGCTTTTCCACTTCCCCTCCATTTCCTATTCTTTCTCTTCATCCACTTCCTTGTGCCACATTCCTCCTCCACTTTCCTCTCCTTTTCTTCCTCCTTCTCCTCATCCACTTCCTCCCTCCTTCTTTTCCTCCTCCCTCTTCTCCTCCACTATCTCAAACTCCTCCTCCTGCTTCTCATCCTCTTTTCACATTCCTCCTCCACTCCCCTTCCTCCTTATTCTCCTCGTCCACTTCCTTATTTCCACTCTCCTTCTCACTCTTTTCCTTCTCCTCCACTCGCTCCGTCTTATATTCTTTCTCCACTTTCCTCTCCTCTTCTTTCTCTTTTACCTCATCCACTTTCCTTTTTTATATTCCTCCTCCACTTCTCCCTTTTCCTTCTTTTCCTCCACCCGCTCCATTATCTCCAACTCCTCTTTCTCCTCCTTCTCCACTTCTTTCTTTTCACATTCCCTCTCCACTCCCCCTTCCTCCTTTTCTCTTCCTTGTCTTCCTCATCTCCCACTCGCTCCTTCTTATATTCCTTCTCCACTTTGCTCTCCGCTTCTTTCTCTTTTTCCATATCCACTTTCTTTTTCATATTCCTCCTCCACTGCTTCCTTTTTCTTCTTTTCCTCCTCCTCCTCCTCCTCCACTATCTCCAGCTCTTCTTTCTGCTTCTCCTCCACATCCTTCTTTTCACATTTCTTCTCCAGTTTCCCCTCCTCTTGTTTTTCCGCTTCCTCCTCCCCATGTTCCCTGATGCACACAAAAAATCATCATATTCACTCGTTATGTCTGTAGGCAGATATGAGACATCCAGGCACACTTCATTTCACATATTTCATCCAACTTAACAAGCAGAAAATGGCTGCACCTTGTTGAACTTTAACAATATTGTGAGTAAGTCCAAGGTAATATATATATATATATAAAAAAAAAACTCACTCCGAAATGTAATAAAATCCACAAAAGCCGAGCTTCACACACACACACACACACACACACACACACACACACACACACACACACACACACACACACACACATAAAACAAATTTAATAGGACACAGAGTTACAAAAGTGCAAAATGTCAGTGCATTAAAAAGAAAAAAAAATACAGCAAAGATTTTCAGTACATATTCCACCCATCCATTCTGATTCAATCCTTCAGCATGGTGTAAACTGATTAACACCGACAGATTCTGTTTATACAAATCAATAACCTGGGCCAGAATTCGCTGAATAATCCTCAAGCTGGAACCTTCTCAAAGCTAATATAATCAAGATGGAGCTGTTTCTGCCATCAATCCACCATGTCACACCTCCAACAACTCCATTAGCCCAAAAGTCCTAAATAACAAATTGCTTTTAAAGCTGATTGGTGATTTGTTAGAATGATTCTTATTTAGCAGATAAGAAAATATGTAATCTTGCCTCATGATTTAGCGCATTTATAAGCGCCTGACTAAGGTGATTTACATGCAGACAATTTAGTAAATTCAAATAAATTCATTCGGACTGTTTCTATGCTCGGTAATCTGTGTGTTTCAGTGTAATGAGCTGTCACTTAAGTGTTAAGTTTAAGGCATTGCTTATGGTTTTAATTAGGGATGCATCTGGTATCAGTCCAATACTGTGTTCAATACTTTGTTCATTTACTCATATTCATACAAAATGCTCCGAGACCAACATCCGATACCAGGTGATACTCTGTGATGTAAGCCTAGTGCACGTTGCTGCGCTAATGAATAGATGACATGAAATGACAGTGAAACTTAGTGAAAATATCAAGCATCTTAATAAAAATAACAGCTGTTACCCAGTATGTTGTTCTTGACGATCAGCTGCCATCAGATATTGACAAAGAGGGAATCCGGTGCAATGAAAACAATAAAACATGCTTGACTTACAGCTTTACAGAAGCACTTTTCTGAAGTAAAACAATACCCGCCATCCTAGCTAACTAATATAGCTAGCCAATGCACTTTATTTATAATAAACTAGTGAAAGAATGTGCCAGAAGTGCATGAACACACACACACACACACACACACACACACACACACACACACACACAAACACACACACTTTGCATGGCCACTGTTTAAACCAGGAAAATGTAAACGGAGCTAAATGTAATGTTCCGTGACGTCCCTGTTTGATTAATACTAAGTAGATTACTCATTTCGGTATCAGCATCTATATCGACGAGTATAAAAAAAAAAAAAAATGTACTCACTCGGATTTGGTGCCACGCATTTCTAGTTTTAAGAAGTCCTAAATTACACAACTGTTTAACAACTGTTTATAGCTGTTACATCAAACTAGCTCGTTCTACAACATTAAATGTAACTATAAACAGATGAAAAGTACAATGTACGTAAAAATATATAATTGTCGGCAAATCGCTGTGGTATAAGAGGAATAAAACACTTCAGAACATAGAAAATAATCAACATCAAGGTAGAAACTGTATCTCCGCTTCATAACGCCACTCCGTCGTTGATTATTTTTCCTATAACAAACTGTACCCAGGTGTTTTTATTTATATTGAGTTCACTTTACAATTAAAAAATGGAGAAGGAGGTAAGAGGTAGGAGGAAAGACAGGTAAGTGAGCGTATAGAACAGGAGCAGGTATTTTTGTGTCTTGAAAAAGAACAGCATGAATGTGAAATAGTTGGCCATATTATTTATTCTGTGCTGTTTGTACCGAAAGTTCAGTAACTTTTCGACTTAACCTCCATCTTTTGAAAATAATAAACCCTGCAAAAAAACATTTTGCCAAATACATTTTCACTATCTAAACATGCAATATGTCCGATTTCACACACATTCGCCACTTTTTTTTTTTTTTTTGGATCTAAGAGTGGTCCTAATGATGAACTGGAGCATGATAACTCCGAATGCTTTCTTCTGAATCGTCTGGATGTTGGAAGCTGATTGGAATTCTGGTTGATGTGTGATGGGAAATGTCTCGTGATGCTCATGGTGAGAGCCGCTGTACTGCACACACCACTGCAGCACTCGCCGGCATAAAGCTCCGTAATTAATTCTGCCTCCATCGCAAGGCTTCAGCTGTAATATTTCTGAGATGCAGAAATAATGATTGGTGTTCTCCGCTGTTACCGTGGAAACCTTGAATTACAGACAGCTGCACGAAGCCGATGCCCTGGCAACAGTGCAATCACACCCTGCTGTCAGAGAAAGAACGCGGGGCTCAGATTCACTCTCTCTCTCTTTCTCTCTGTCTTTCTTGCCTCTCTATCTATCTATCTATCTATCTATCTATCTATCTATCTATCTATCTATCTATCTGTCACTTAATGCAGGGTGAGGCTGATGCAAGTGCAGTAAAAGCTTTTAATGAGAGGCAGGCAGAACAAAACAATAGGCAAAGGCAGAATCCAAAAACAGGCATTAGTCAGGCAAACAGTAAAAATTAGTCAAGGCAAAAAACATGTGAATAAATAACCAGGCAAGAAATCAAAAAGTGGAACAACAATCACAGAACAAAGGCTTGGTAATGCTCAGGCGGCAAACACTGAAAACAATACTTCACGATGTAAAAATGAAACACGGGGGTATAAAAACTCACACTAATCAAAGGGGGAAACAGAAACAGCTGTGGACAATAATGACACGTTAGGGAAGAAACAATGCACAATAAATGGGTGGAGAGAAGACAGAAAACAAAACAAAACACACATGTGTTTAAACAATGTCATGAAAACCCGGAAGCGCGCTGTCGCGCTCTGGGCTGCTTGAGCACGCTGAGCAATCTGACACTCAGATGGGGAATACCTGACACTATCTATCTATCTATCTATCTAGCTATCTATCTATCTATCTAGCTATCTAGCTATCTATCTAGCTATCTGTCTGTCTGACTGCCTGTCTGACTTTGTCTGCTTATCTATCTATCTATGAATATGTCTTAATTACCTGTGGTTTCAACATCCATATGGATGTAATCTCTGATCCATTGACTGTCAGCAGCTCTTTTGGCCTTATGCAGCATGTATCTGGCCCCACACACAAACATGGCCATACACTGGATCTGGTGATCTCATATGGTTTACCTATTAATGAACCAAAGATTGTCATTTCTGACCACTATTGTGTCTCGCTTGAAATTTCAGCATGTACTAACACTGTGAGTGATAAGAGGTCTGTCACTAAGTGCTATGTCAGTGCTGATACAGCTGCGACCTTGATGAAGCTCATATCATGTCTCCCTCCTCTTTCACTCCCTTCCTTAGACACTCTAGTGGAGAGCTTTAGTGTCAGGCTGACCAAATGTATTAACTCTGTTGCCCCCTTCAAAACAAAAACTGTCTATGGGATAATTAAAGCTGCCCCTTGGAGAAATAGTACCTCCACTGTAATTGTAAAAAGAGACTGCAGAATAGCAGAAAGGCAATGGAAGCGCACAAAGCTTATGGTTCACCAAGCTATCTATAAAAACAACTTGAAAATACTTACTTTTCAAGTTTAATTGACAGCCACAAAGACAACCCCAGATTCCTCTTCTCCACCATAGATAGACTGCTAAACCCCTCACCTCAAATATCACCAGACCTTTTCACAACTAAAAAGTGCAATGAGTTTGCAGCTTTCTTCAGCGATAAAATTACTACCATAAGGCAAAACATAGCCAGACCTTGTCCTGCTGGTATGTTTTCTAATTCTCCACCTATTGCTGTTAAATGTAATCTATCTTCTTTCTCAGTGGTCAGCCCTAACATGCTTACTCTGGTTATATCACTTATGAATTCTTCTAGCTGCTCTCTCAACCCATTACCCACCAGCTTTCTTAAGTTGGTTTTAAATTCATTATTACCAGACACCCTGAGCACTGTTAATCTGTCCCTCCAGCAAGGAATTTTCCCACACACCTTTAAGACAGCTATTAATAGGCTTCTGCTGAAGAGAAACAATCTTGATTCTTCTGTGCTCAGTAACTACAGACCTATATCTAACATTCTATTTCTTGCCAAAATAATTGAAAAACTTGTGTCTATACAGTTCAATAACTATCTCAACATCAATAATCTCAATAAGACATTTCAGTCTGGTTTTCAGTCCAACCATAGCACAGAATCTGCTCCTCTAAAAGTTTTAAAAGATCTGCAACAAAATAAAGACTCTGGTGATCTGTCATTTCTAGTTCTTTTAGATCTCAGTGCTGCCTTTGACACAGTCGACCATGGGATTCTTCTTGACTGACTGCAAAACTGGGTTGGCTTATCAGGCCTAGTCCTAGATTGGTTTAGATCCTACTTAAGTGGCAGGGAATATTATGTTGCACTGGGTACACACACCTCCAGATGTCATACGATATCTTGTGGTGTTCCCCAAGGCTCAATTTTGGGCCCTTTGCTATTTAACTTATATATATGGTGCCATTAGCTGGTGTGATTAATCGAAATAACATCTCCTTCCATCAGTATGCAGATGACACACAACTCTATCTCTCACTTGCACCAGATGCCCACAAATCGATTAGCACCCTTGTAAACTGCATAGAGAGCATAAACTTGTGGAGGTCACAGAACTTTCTGCAGCTAAATAAAGATAAGACAGAGGTACTTATTATCGGAAATGATGCACAGAGAAAGTTAATTATGCCATATCTAGAATCCTTGTCTCTCAAGGCAAATGACTGTGTTAATAATTTAGGGAACATGTTTGACAGTGATCTCAGTTTTAAAAAAAAACAAAAACATATTAGCAATGTTTGTAAAACAGCATATTATCACCTTCATAACATCTCTAAAGTATGTGATATTCTCTCCCCAACAGATAGTGAGAAACTCATACGTGCATTTGTTACAGTGCCTATAGAAAATCATCATACCCCTTTGAAATAGTCACTTTTTTTCTTACAGCCTGAAATCAAAACCCATTAAAATATATTTTTTTGTTCCAGCTTTATTTACACATTCTGCCTTACAACATTCAAGTAACTTAAAAAGGCAACAGTTTGGAAACATAAAAAAAAGAAAACTAGAATAACAGAGTTGGAAAAGTGATCAGTCCCATGATTTAATATTTCGTAGAGCCACCTTTTGTTTTAATTACAGCCACTGCTCTGTTTGGATATGTCTCTATTAGCATTGAACACCTAGATTGGGGGAATATTTGCCCATTCTTCCTTGAAGAATTGTTTGAGTTCAGTCACATTTTGTGGTATATTTTTGTGTATATTTTCCTGTATTTTCCTGTATCAATGTCTTCTGTAAAGCACTTTGTAAACATTGTTTTAAAAATTGCTATATAATTAAAGCTTTACTTACTTACTATCTGTCTGTCTGTCTGTCTGTCTGTCTGTGTACAGCAGTGGTTGGGAACCTATGGCTCGCAAGCCATATATGGCTCTTTCAGTGATTGCCTATGGCTCAACGGCGAGGAAAAAATAAATAAAAACAATCACGTCTCACAAAAGCTAGTTTGACAATTCAATTAAAACTCTACATATTACATATTTTTACATATTACATAATTCATAATCGATTTCATGTAATATGAATGTATACACCGACCAATCGTAATGACAACAAGCTCATGTTTCATTGGACAGTGTGGAATGGAGCGGTACTTTCCCGGTATAATTCATAAATCAGTTGAAAACGATCGTTCTTTCCAGTTCGAACGGACAGAGAAATTTGCATATTTGGTAGTTGCATTAATGGTACAGTAGGTATAGAAAAGAATCACCCCCCTTTAAAATAATCACATTTTGTTGCTTTTCAGCCTGAAATGAAGACTGACGGAGTTTTTGTTTTATGCAGCTGTATTTACTCAGTGCAACTTATAACATTCAAGTGAACGATATAACACCAACATGTCAGAAAAAAAAATAAAAAAATAAAAAACCAGAATAACTGAATTGGAAAAAGGATCACCCCCCTCCTAAAAATGACTTGTAAACTCAATAAGGTGTAGCTAATCACCTTCTCAATGGCACACAAAGCCATTTGACTTTCAACTGTGATCAGCTGAGGTCACTAGCCACCCACGACTGAGCTTTGCCAAAACGCACCTTGAAGATTCTGAGACCACATGGAAAAAGGTGTTATGGTCAGATGAGACTAAAATTGAATTATTTGGCCTCAACACCAAACGATATGTCTGGCAGAAATCCAATACAGCTCACCATCCAAATAATAACATTCCTGCAGTAAACCATGGAGGTGGTAATATCCTATTATGGGGGTGTTTCTCTGCAGCAGGGACTGGAGCACTTGTCAGGATAGAAGGAAAATGGATGGGACAAAATACCGTAAAAAACTTCAGGAAAAGCTGACGCCCTCTGCCAGAAAGTTGTCAATGGGAAGAAGGTTTACCTTCCAACATTACAATGACTCAAAGCACACAGCAAAACTGACGACACAGTGGTTGAAGGAGAAAAAGGTGCATGCCCTTGCATGGCCTAGTCAGAGCCCAGACTTAAACCCCATTGAAAATCTGTGGAATGACTTGAAGACTGCAGTCCACAAACGGTCACCATCAAATTTAACTGAACTTGAGCAGTTCTGCAAAGAAGAGTGGGCAAATATTGCAAAGTCTATATGTGCAAAGTTAGTAGAGACATATCCCAACAGACTAAAGGCTGTAATTAAAAAATTAAGGCAAATTAAAGCAAGGGGGTGATCCTTTTTCCAACTCAGTGATTCTGTTTTTTTTTTGTTTTTTTTTCTGACATGTCGGTGTTATATCTTTCACTTGGATGTTATAAGTTGCACTGAGTAAATACAGCTGGATAAAACAAAAACTGTGTCCGTGTTCATTTCAGGCTGAAAAGCAACAAAATGTGATTATTTAAAAGGGGGGTGATTCTTTTCTATACCCACTGTAAGTAGTGTTCAGTTTACTCTTACTTATGTATTGATTTACCATTTGATGAAACTATCATAGTTGGTTAAATGAAGTCCAAGTGCCCCCTACAGGCCTATTAGGTGAAGTGCAGGCTGTTAGGTCAAGAACACACGGAATGTGAAATGGCCTTTATTACATTAACACTTTTTATAATTATGCAATAATAGTAAAGATAATAACTAGAATAATAAGGTTCCCGACCTCTGGTCTACAGTATATATCTGTATGTCTGTCATTTTGCATTTCTCTCTGCCTATCTGTGTTTCTGTCTGTCTGTCTGTCTGTCTGTCTGTCTGTCTGTCTATCTATCTATCTATCTATCTATCTATCTATCTATCTATCTACTGTATCTATCTGTTTGCTTGTATGTCTGTCTGTCTGTTTGTACCTCTGTCAATGACCCTTCATAAACTATTAGTAATAATGATAGTGATAATTATTTCTCATACTCTCGCTCTTTCCTCCTCAGTCTGGTTCTCTCATGATGCTCTCCCTCAACCACTTTCTTCATTATTCTTTTTTTCTCTCTCCATTACTGTGAGTCTTGTCATACTCTCGTGGCCTCAGCAGAGAACATCTATATTGAGAAACATTACTCCGAGAATCCAGGACACAGCACTCCAATCTCTTTTACATCCTCCATTAACCCTCCTGTTATCTGCAAATTTACTAACATATTTCATCCTTGGGGTCAATTTTACCCCAGCAATTTCAACCTCCAGAATATGATTTTTGCCCAAGTTTATGTGTCAGCTACTTTAAGTTTCTTTGTTGACTACCGAAATAGCCCTTTAAATAAAACATAACCCCCACTTATACATCCAGAATACCTATTTGCTTGGTATGTATTGTCTGAAGGGACAGCGTCCATGAAATGCAACCAGACATTCATCTACAGTGACATAGGGGCCTGGATTGTGAAGAAAGGGTAATTGCTGGATCCACTTGTCCCATACATTCCTTACTGCTGCGAGTTTGTCATGCTCCCGTCGGCCCTGCCTTGTTCCTCTGTCATCAAAGCATATGACACGGGAGAAAACATGGAATGTCTTTAGAGACATGGTGGCTGGAAATATTGCCCTTCCAGTGTCAGCATTCCAAAGGCTTTTATTGCTTCTCCTTTTTGTACACTCCTGCCAAAATGAGGGTGGGTCACATCCAAGTCTTTCCAACTATCCCCATACACGTGCCTCCCCTCTAAGTTTGTCATCTCAAATATGTCCTTCTCGATTGATGGTGTTACTGATTTTATGTCTTGGACATGGCTGACAGCGTATCTGGTGGGGCCTGGAACCATTTTGATGACATTAGCAGCACTAAGTCTACCCTGTCGTTCAAGTGGGGAGAGGGACCATAATAACTTTCCATTTTTGGAAGATAATGGGACTGCTGGCGGTTGAAAGACAATTGGAGGGTCAACACTACGAGTCTCATTCTCATCAGAGAAGGATGCCTCATAATCAGGGTCCTCCTCAGCATTATCCTCTGTCTCAGACACATTCTCCTCTATGTCACAGAACTGTGTCAAATCCTCATTGACAGAAAACCTTCGCTTAGAGGTTATTTCAATTGAGAGAGCATAAAGAAAGAGCCCACAGAGCACCAAGAGAAATGGTTTAGAAGGCTGCTGTGCAAGCTTTTATATGTTTGATCCTCCTCCCCTATGTTGGGTGAACTATCAATGTCCTCGCAAGAATTATGTTTTCCATGTCATGTGAACTATCAGTGGTTCTCGCAATACTACAGGTATAGTTATGTTAGGTTAGGGCCCTAAAGCAGAGGGAAGTTGTTTGAAGATTATAAAATTGTATATTTTAAAACAAATGTGTGTAAAATTTTGATATTTCTTATATGTTTTATACAGCTAAAACAGCCTGGGGTCAAATTCACCCCAAAGAACAGTGATGCATGTGTACAGGACATTGTGTACAGGACATTGAAAACATATCATGTTAATTTTATGTTTACCCAGTTGTCCCCATTAAATTAGGAAAAGTCATTAAATAATTATGATGTGAATCATGTATTTAGAGATGTTGAACATTGAATTGGGTCAAAATATCCCCAACGATTAATAGGAGGGTTAATAAATACCCTGAAACCAGATGAAAAACAACCTGAGGATGCTCACACAGTCCCACCCTCAGTGCTTTACTTCCTGTTAGTAAGAAGCCTGGTTGTGTACAGTCTGCTATTGGAAATATGGCATCATATTCTGCTAGACACTTTGCTAATGATAAACCAATACATTGTAGAGTTTGTTATACAACTAACTCAACTCCAATTTCACAAAGTACAGCAAAATGAGTTTACGTTTAACTAAATTAATGTGGAACTGTAATGAGGAAAAACTCTGAGAACCTGTTCTGGATTGCTAGGCGTCCTCTCACTGAAGACTTTTGAGTAGGAGTTGTTGAATAGTAACAGAGACAGGAGGTGGTGGGTGTGGAAACTTTGTTCTGAGTAGAGAAAGAGAGAGATGGGTAGTTATAGGCAGGTAACAAGGAAGAAGGCGGAGCTTCAGGTGTGGTCTTTCACCTGAACTTCAATTACTTCTCCATAAAAGGTCACAACATCTCTTATTCTATAAAAGTCATTCACATAGTCTAAATCCTTTTAAAATGAAGATATTGTAAAGTGTAAAGCATTAATATAAACCAGTATATTGGCAGACATGATGTATGATGTCTGAAAGGTAAACATATGTTGTAGGGTTTTACATAAACACTTTAAGAGTTAAAAACAGTGAGACAAACTAAAGAACACTGGAATTACAAAGGAGAATAGATTGAACATTGATTTTGTTGTTGGTGTTGTTGTTGTTTTTATACATATGTCACAAATCCAATCAGAGCACAGTGCTTTCCCCAGAACAACATACACAGCTTGTGCTCTTAAGGCTGATTTACTGTATACTTGATGCATGATTTTGCGTGCACATGCAGAAACAGCAGCAACATGAGCATCATTGTTCACACACTCGCCTGCGTATCTTATGTACATTTGGAGGATTAAAAGTTACATCCACTAGATGGCATGTCAGATCTAAATCATTCCTGTCCGTCAGGATTCTCAGTAGAAGTGTAAAATGCTTAGCGAATTCATGAACAGCGATGTTAAACACACTGACGAGCTCGGTTTCTCTTTAAAACCTTCCACTGTCATTGTGATTGTTGTCATGAACTGTGTCTCAAATCGAAAGCTCTGACCCTACATTCAAAAGTATTTACTAATCCGGAAGACAATCCAGACCTTTCTGTAGGTTTGAATGTTGCATGAAAGGTTTTTAAAATTCACACACTAACTGTAATAGGAAACCCGGTTAGTGGTAGTACTAAATAATGATCTAGAATAGTACATACTATTAAAGTATGTGATTTGAGACACAATTTGATTACTTTCTGACAACATGCACAAGCATAAGCATAGTTAAAAATAAACCTTTATCTTGACATGATGTTGTTTTCACTTCCTGGTCTTGTCTCCACCCCTGTCCTGTCATTGGATGGTTTGCTGATTGTGTACACATTTTCAGTTTAGCCTTTGAACAGTTTGTCTGTTTATACCAGTCTGTACAGGATTTCACTGATTTTTTTGTAATTGTTGTGGCCAAAAATGCTTGATTTCGTTGTGGCTTTTTTTTTTTTTTCTTTTGCAATGCAAATTGTGGAGATTTTTGTGCTTAAACTGGCGAAATTGCAATTGCACGAAATTGTATTGCACGCTCTTTCGCAGTGCTGTTTGTTGGTAAATGAGGCCTTTTAGCTGTAATCATGTTCAACGCACGTGAATCGAAGAGGGCTTTGGCTCAATGCTGAATGCTGAATGTGTGATGTCATCACAACGCGTCTTGGCCCAAATCTGTCAAAAATCTGCGGTAATTTGGAAAAATTGCAAGTTCCTCCAAATATTGCAGAGTTTCCTTGCATTAATTTTTGCAATCGCAAAATCCTGGAGGAACTGTTATACCCTTATGTGTGTTTCCATGTATAGTTGTGTTACTTAGCCTGGTCTGCGTTTTTTTTTTCTGATTCATTCCTGCCTTTTGTTTATTATTTGCCCTTTTTGTGCTTTAAAAAAATATGACAATTACAACATAATCTATATGCAATCATTTAAATACACCTGATAAAGCTAGCAAAATATGTAGGTTATTAGTTTCAGGAAATACCTTTTGGAGTAACGTTTGGAGGCTGTGAGCGACATCCTAGGATTGTTTATATATAACAAACCTGCCTTCCTTCAGGGCCCTCTGGTGGCTCAGGGGGTTTTAAGCTTCTGCTGATACTGCTTATAAACAGAAATAGTCCTGAGTGTATATTTGTACCTTCACAAAATCCCCCAGGGTCCTTTGATGCTCTGATGGAAACCCATATACATTATAGAGAGACTTAAAAGCATCTCTGCAGCACTGTGTCTCATACATATACATATATATGTGTGTGTGTGTGTGTGTGTGCGTGTGTGTGTGTATGTGAAAATTTTGATTATGATGATCACTAGACATAGTATAGTACCAGGTCTAATGTTGTTATGCTCTTAACCGTGTAGTGTGTTCAGTGAAACAAACAGAGGAAGCAAATAAATAAATAAATAAATAAATAATGTGCAGCATCAAACAACACATTTATAAAAGTATTAGAGATATACGTTAGAGGTATGGCTTTTTCCATGAAGGCCACTTCTGACCAGACTTCTCCAGACAGTAGATGGGTGTAACAGGGTCTCACTGGTTTCTGCCAGGTCTGAGCTGATGGCACTGCTGGACATCTTCTGATTGTGAAGGGGAGTAAGTCTGATGTGTTTTTCATCTGCTGCAGTAAGTTTCCTTGGCCGACCACTGCGTCTACAGTCCTCAATGTTGCCTGTTTCTTTGTGCTTCTTCAAAAGAGCTTGGACAGCACCCCTGCTTGCCTTTAAATTTCTGCCTGGGAGAGACCTTGCTGATGCAGTATAACCACCTTCTGCCTTGTTGCAGTGCTCAGTCTTGCCATGGTGTAAGACTTTTGGCAGTAAACTGTCTTCAGCAACCTCACCTTGTTAGCTGAGTTTGGCTATTCCTCACAGTTTTATTCCTCCTACACAGCTGTTTCTGTTTCAGTTAATGATTGTGTTTCAACCTACATATTGAATTGATGATCATTAGCACCTGTTTGGTATAATTGTTTAATCATACACCTGACTATATTCCTACAAAATCCGTGACTTTGTGCAAGTGTACCTAGAAGAATTGATGCTGTTTTGAAGGCAAAGGGTGGTCACACCAAATATTGATTTGATGTAGATTTTTCTTCTGTTCACTCACTTTGCATTTTGTTAACTGATAAATATAAACTATTAACATGTCTATTTTTGAAAGCATTCTCAATTTAGAGCATTTTTTCACACCTGCCTAAAACTTTTGCACAGTACTGTATCTCTCTCTCTCTCTCTCTCTCTCTCTCTCTCTCTCTCTCTCTCTCTCTCTCACACTCACACACACACACACACACACACACACACACACACACACACACACACATACAAGCAGAACATTTAGGGCATCCTGGCAGAATGAGATATGAGGAGAAAAACAGTTACCAGGTGTCTTTGGCTTATACACAGCAAGTTCCTGTAGCCACAGGGTGATTTTTTTTTTCAACTTAATTCTTTTTGTATTATTTATTTATTTATTTATTTATTTTTAAATGCACAGACTATCATGCATGCATGATATGCATGATGCATGTAGGCTAAATGTATTGTATGTATATAGTGCCATAGCTATATTTTGCTTTTAATAATATGGGCCTTATTTCTTGTGCAGAAATAAAGGCACCTGTCCTGATGTGGGTGGAGCAGTGCATCAGGGGGTGGGATTAAATTGAGGCCACAATTTTATTTTCCTTATTTCAAGTGCAGCCTCCAAAGACCTGTGTCATTACTCAGAGCCTGGTTTATGTCAAAGTGCACTATTATTGGCACCCTGTGTTGTAAACAGACATACATCAGTGACTGAATTACTTTATCTGTAAGAACTGAGAACAAACAACTCGGTTGCAGCTATTAAATGTGAATTAGACACTTAGTATAAACTAATTATATATCTCAGCTAGTAAATATAAACAAAAATCATATGCATGTGTAATTAGCCATGTGAAAGGAATGGAATGCGCACAGACGTTTACAGAAAGTCAGAAAATATCAGTCAATTTTTGGACACCTGACCATCACACCCATATGTGGTTCTTCCCCAACCTGTTACCATAAAGTTGGAAGCACACAATTATATAGAATGTCTTTGTATGCTGTAGCATTACAATTTCCCTTCACTGGAACTAAGAGTCCCAAACCTGTTCCAGCATGATGATGCCTCTGTGCATAAGGCAAGCTCCATGAAGACATGGTGTGTTAAGATTTGAGTGGAAGAACTCGAGTGTCCTGCACAGAGCCCTGACCTCAACCCCACTAAACACGTTTGAGACGAACTGGAACTGGAGCCTCCTCACCCAACATCAGCGCCTGACCTCAACCTCACTAATGCTCTTGTAGCTGAATGAACACAAATCCAACAAAATCTAGTGGAAAGCCTTCCCAAAAGAGTACAAAGGAGTTAACGCTTGTTTGTTTGTTGGTTTGTATGTTTGTTTGAAAATAAAGGTAAATACCTTCTTGTTTGGGTGAAAATGTTTAACTGTTTATTGTGTGCTTATTGTGTGTAAGGTGCGATGCTCATAAATAAATGAATAAATGTATTTATTTGATTGTTTGTTTGTTAGTAATTTATTTGAGAACAAACGTAAATACGTTTAAATTTGAGAACAAAAGTAATTAGAAAACTGTTGTGTCTAATGTTTACTGTGTGTACTGTATAATGTTTATAAACAAATGAATGAAGGGGTTTCTATTTATTTATTTCTGTTAGAGCACAGAATGAGAGCTGGATGCAAGTGCGAAGCAAACATTCACTTTATTAAGGATACCCACAAGTATTGGAACAGTTCAAAAACGTAAGGCAAAGGCAAAGTCAAAAACAGGCAAAGTTCGTAGCAATGGCAAACAGTATCCACAGGGGCAAGGCAATAATCCAAAATCCAGAAAACGTAGCAAAGATCAAAAACACCAGTATAGACAGTCCATAGAAATAAGGCTTGATAAATGCAGGAACTAAGTGAGCATACAAATGCATGCTGGGAAGTGGAGTCAGTGTTGTGGCATGAACGTGAGTGTGAAAGTCTGTGAGTGGTGTGGGAAGTGGAGTTCATGGCGGCCATGTCTGCAGGCCACTGTGCATGCTGGGAAGTGGAGTCAGGGTCGTGGCGTGACCTAACAGAGCCCCCCCCACAAAGGGCTCACTCCAGGAGCATTACCTCAGTGGGGTCTGCCCCTGGGTCGAGGTCCTGGAAGCTCGGGATGACTTTGGTGAAATTCTTGGATGAGGTCAGGATCTAGAATGTCCTGGGCCATGACCCAGCTTTGCTCCTCTGGCCTGTAGCCTTCCCAGTCTATTAGGTACCTTAGTTTGCCCTGTCGGCAGCGGGATCTCAGGATGTTCCTGACCTTGTAGGCCGATTGTCCATCGACCTCAAGTGGAGGTGGTGGTATGTTGGTCGGGTGCTCAGTGGCAAGGATACCTGGGCTTACCGGCTTGAGGAGTGAGACGTGGAAGGAGGGTGTGATGCACCAGTGTTGGGGAAGAGCCAACTTGTAAGTGACTTCACTGATTTGTTTTATGATCTTGAAGGGCCCGGTATATCTGGGACAGAGTTTTTACAGGCATGGCTGGGTTGTAAATCATGGGTTGAGAGCCACACCCTATCTCCTTGTTGGTACAGTGGTGTGGCTCATCGGTGACAGTCAGCTTGAAACTTGGACTGGTGGGCCACTTGTTGAAGTCGTTGGTGAGTTGAGGCCCAGATTTGTTCACTGTGCTTAAACCAGTCATTCTGGTGCGTCTGTGGATGTGGCGTTCCAGAGGAACAGGGGAGGTTGGTACCCCAGAGCACACTGAAACGGTGTGAGTTTCGTGGCTGAGTGGTGAAGGGAATTCTGAGCGTACTCAGCCCAGGATAGGAATCGTGACCAATCGGAGGGGTTCTTCCCACAAAACAAAGGAAGCATATGTCCCACCTCTTGGTTGGCCCATTCCACCTGGCCATTGGATTCTGGGTGGTAACCCAAGGTGAGACTGATGTTCACGCCCAGTTTTTCCATGAACCCAGTCCATACTCGTGAGGTGAACTGTGGCCCCCGGTCACTGACGATGTCTTTGGGGATTCCAAAGTAGCAGGGAGGTCTTTGGAGGTCTGTGACAAAATATATGGCGATATGTGACCAGGGGCGTTGGTGCATGGGCAATGGTATGAGTTTGCCTACCGGGAGTGCTCTGGGGACCTTGGACTGCGCACAGATGCTGCATGATGTGACGGCCTGCTGAATGTCTCACAACATATGGGGCCACCAGTATTTGGTTTTCAGCAAGTGATACATGTGTTGAATGCCTGGGTGACCTGTGCCGGGGGCAGTGTGAGCCCACTTTAACAGGTGGCCACATCTGGCTCGTGGGACGAACAGTTTGTCTGGTGGGCAGGCTGTGGGGATTTGGCTGCAAGGGACCTGAGCCAGAAGGTGGTCCAACTCCCACTGTATAGCACTGACGACGCAGGACGGAGGCAGAATAGGATCAGGGTGTAGTGGTTGGGGCTCACCAGAATGCATCTGGGACAGTGCATCGGCTTTAAGATTCTTTGAACCGGGGCGATATGAGAGGGTAAAACAGAACCTGGCAAAGAACAAGGACCAGCAGGCTTGGCGTGGGTTAAGGCGTTTGGCGGTGCGTAAATACTCTAGGTTTTTGTGATCGGTGAAAATGCAAAAAGGTTGCTCTGCCCCCTCCAGCCAATGTATCCATTCATCCCCCACATCGTAGTTCCTCTCCACTGGAGATAGCTTTTTGGAGAAAAAGGCCACTGGATGGAGTTTTGGCCTCTCTCCAAAGCGCTGGGACAGGACGGCCCCTACTCCTGTTTCGG
The DNA here is from genome assembly GCA_023630585.1 of Cranoglanis bouderius. Classification (NCBI taxonomy): domain Eukaryota; kingdom Metazoa; phylum Chordata; class Actinopteri; order Siluriformes; family Cranoglanididae; genus Cranoglanis; species Cranoglanis bouderius. The sequence goes on along the minus strand of CM042564.1, from coordinate 4,756,861 downwards.
AGGCATCAACCTCCACCACGAAGGGACGAGAGGGATCAGGGTGCTTAAGAATGGGAGCCGTGGTAAAGGCGGTTTTTAGTCGGGACATGGCTAGCTCGCCGCGTAGGAGTGCTTTGAGGGGCAGGGCGATGGAGCTGAAGCCACGGATGAACCGCCGGTAGTAATTAGCGAAGCCCAGAAAACGTTGCAGCTCCTTAAGGGAAGTGGGAGTGGGCCATTGCGTGACAGCGATGACTTTGGACTGGTCCATGGCTGCCTGGTTCAGACCTCTGTAATCTATGCAGGGTCAAAGGCCTCCTCCTTTATTGGCAACCAAGAAGAAGCTGGCAGCCGCCGGTGAAGTGGAGTTCGTGGCGGCCATGTCTGCAGGCTGCTGTGCATGCTGGGAAGTGGAGTCAGGGTCGCGGCGCAACCTAATAATTTATTTATTTGTTGATTTGTTTGTTAATTTATTTGAAGGTAGTCAAAGGTTATTCAAAGGTAAATAGCTTCTTGTTTGGTTGCAAAACTGTTGTGTCTAATGTTTATAGTGTGTAATGTATCATTTTTTAATATAAATAAATGCATTGTTTTAGAGGGTTTCTATTTATTTAATTAGTTAGTTATTATTATTATTTTTTTTTTATTCATTTATTTGAAAACAAAATTAAATATCTTTATGTTTGGGTGTTATGAACTGTCTAGTGTCTATTATGTGTGATTTGTTTATTTATTTGTTTGTTTGTTTGTTTATACCTTCTTGATTGGACAGTTAAAATATTAACTGTTGTGTCCATTGTGTGTAAAGTATAATGTTTATGATAAATGTAACTTTTCAGGTGTTTTTTTTTTTTTTTTAAATCGATTTTTATCGTTTGTTTGCTTGCTTTATATGTTTGTTTGTTTTATTGTGTTTTTGTTGCTATTAGAACAAAGGTAAATAGCCTCTCCTATTGTTTCGATGGAAAATTCGCACTGTTGTGTGTAATGGTTATTTTATGCAACGACTGCAATGATTGCTCATTTTAAATGAAGGCGCCAATACTTCTGCAGCCCGCTGTAATAACACATAATTTAAATAAAAATACATTACGGCTCCCTCAATGCGTGTGTACACAGAGTAGCTACCAGATCATTACAGCTCATAAACGGTCAGCTCTGTGTATATATGAATATATGAGTTGAGAGTTTATTAGTTTATATGCAAGCATGATGGTGTGTGTGTGTGTGAGAGAGAGAGGAGAGAGTGTGTGTGTGTGTGTGTGTGTGTGAGATGAAGACCCCCTGTTTGTTGGTTAGACTGCTGCATTATTCATTGCATGGCGCTCAGTGCCTGCAGTTTTCCTCCACACACACTGTAATTGCTTCCTTTTTGGATGTTCTAATCAGCTGCTGCTCTCCCACTGTAATCTCCCTCCACTCTCAGCACAGCGGGGAGGAAAACACACTCACCACAACAGCACACACATATACACACACACACATACACACCACATCGGCGCCAACACACCACCAAACACCTGCATTTCTACCAGTTCGCACCCATCGCTTGAGTGTCTCCAAAAATATCTTCAAAACAGATACATACAGCTTTCCATTTATTAAAACACCAGCGCTGACGTCTCCTGTCTGTGGTAACACTTAAAGCCTACATCGTAAGATCGAAATAAACGTGGCATTAGATGTATAGCAGTGCCATGTTTACATTTCTCCTAAGTAAGATCTAGTTAGCATATGTTACATTATGGCACACACTTTTGTCTTATTTGATTATTGCTATGGTTATGCTTCTCTCTTTTCTTGTAGCATTTATTTTAAACCGTTCCAGGCACTATAACCTTCAAAACGTTGGGCCTTACTTATCAAATGTTTACTAAAGTTGTGTGTAGATTTTTGCGTAAGCCAAACTGGTCAAAGTTTTCACTGACTAAAAGTTAGAACTAAAATTTTCACAGGTAAATTACCAGTTGCATGCACGGTACAGCTGATTTGCATTCGGTGCCGCCCACAAAACTCCATAAAAGGCAAAGCTCACAAAGCTGAAATGACGAGTAAACGGCAAAAAAGTCTTTCTCAGAGGTAGATATGAAAGTTATTTTGATTCACGTCTATGCCAATAAAAATATTTACAATTGTTTATTATTTATAACAACTAATTTAAAAGACAAAATCTGGAGCCGGATTTTTGAAAAGGTGAATTAGATGAGTGAGGTGAAAAGAAAATGGAGGGAAAATATATATATATATATATATATATATATATATATATATATATATATATATATATATATATATGTAGTGTACCCAGGTAGGTGATCATGGACTCCGAGCACATCACACTGCTTATTATATATATATTATATATATAATAAGCTTATTATATCAACTGCTACTGCTTATTTCACAGGAAAGCATCTCAGCGACTAAAATTTCTCGCGCCTTCCTCAATACCTTGCTGGAAAAACTGAGGCAAAGTTGGTTTAATATTCAACACTCTTGTGACATTTGACACAACAGCAGTAGGGTCTCATATGTGTGTCATAGGAAGTCGACTTTGGGCACCAAGGAGTATTCCTTAAATGTACATGTAGTACATGTAGCTTGAGACAGACCAGATCGGTCACTTATTGTTCACTTAGTGCTGGCTCTAAAGTGTTACACAGCATTAAAAGAAGATGCATGACAAACAGAATTAACGTATATGCTGAGTCGTTACAGTGCATCCTCTTTTAAATATTTAATAGTTAAGTAACTAGTCTTATTCATCTTAATTTATGGATTAAGCATGGCATTACGGATCATGGATTAGCAAATTACATGATTTGAAGTCGATCAGTCGAGGTTTACATTAGTTAGTCTTAATCTGTAAATTTAAACACTGAGAAGCACTCAGGATTTTCATGAATACCAAATATTACCAATATGTTTATATTCGGATTGATAATTGAGGTCCATTGCTTTCTGGATAAACCCATCATTCATTTTTCTTATTTTCATTTCAATAAAGGCCTAGCCTAAACTCTTATTTATGTTTACGACGAAGTGCTCTTGACTTCACAAATCTGATTGGTCAGAAGGTATTGGTTAAGTAAGGGATAATCCATGGCTAGGTGTGCGTGACATGATTTTATTGCATGACGTGGAGGCGAAGAACCACCTGACGTCAAGCGGGGTGCATTAAAATTGTGTAACGCACACCTAGTCGTGGATTATCCCGCTTACACCATGGTCACTTGTCAGCATCGACAAGTTAAAGCTGTCATTGATGTTTGTGGCACAAAATTTGACTGAAAAGATAAAAATAATGGTAATAACGATAAGAGAGATTGCACGTGTATGAATTGTCTGCGTCTGTACAGCGTCTCTACTAATAATGAAGCTGTGAGTGTAACTACTCTATGCAGCTGTAACTGTATGTCACCATGGTTACAGTTGTTTATAGGCAGCACATCAATTTCGAACGGTGATTAATCTGACAGGAACTACCTGTGGTATATTGAATGTATATTGAATATTGAAACTGATATTTGAACTTACACCTTCCAGCCAATCAGAACCGAGTATTCAGAGAGACCCTGGTATAATTTTCTATAACTGACTGGTATATATTAATACTAATAATGCTGATATGTTCTCATTTCTGTAGTAACAGCTCATCTTAGGGACTTGAACATCAGACGAGCCACATAATATAAATAACATAACAATAAACAAATGTAAAAGTGCGTTGTTATTTAACAAAGAATAATATCTGTATAATAATTGATATGGTGAAGCTTCTGTAAGAAAATGTTTATTTAACACTTATGGAAGGAGTCTCCAGTGTCAGCGCTGTGTAACAGTCAGGAAGTTTTAGTAAGGACAGAGGAGTTTACGCTTTATGGTTTTTCAGTAACATGACAAGGTGTGTTTTTTTTTTTTGTCTTATTTTTTGCATGACTGTTTATAGCTATTATAATGATAAGTGATAAAACGAACTAACTTGTCTCACAGACATTCCATAACTGTCAGGGTTATGCCAGAGTCGCCGCTTGACTACATTTCCCATCAGCCACTGCACCCCACTGCATCACATCACATGACCACCTGCACCTGTGTCACATTTTGTTCCATGTATGTTTTTTGCTTTGCGATCCTAGTTAATGTTTTTGTGTGTCTAATCTATGTTATCTGTATTGTTTGTTTGTTTGTTTTTTTTTAATAAAACTCAAATCTGCACTTGCATCTAAATGGATAAAAACTACAATATCTTGTACTTTAATGAATTAAAATGACTGGATGCGCTGTTGTACAGGAGGGGGAAAAAATCGACTTCTTCATTTATTCTTGTCCTATGACAGCGCGTCCTGTTGTACTTTATTATTTCATTACTTACTGGTTGTCATGGTTACATGATATTGTATCAGGAGCATAGACAAATTGCACCTGTGATTAAATCTAAGAGAGCTAATCAGAAGCAAACATTTTCTGTAGTCACGATATACAATCTACGTTACGACAGTACTGATAGAACATCTGTTATTATTATGAATGTTATCATGAATGTATGAGAAATAATGAAAATGTATGAGTTTTCTGATGAAATTCTTTGTAGCAGCTTCAGACTTTTGGACCCTGTGTGTGTGCATGTGTGTATGTTGTGTGTGTGTGTATGTTTGTGAGTGTGTGTGTGTTTGGACTCGTTGGTCTGTGTTAACAGTGACTGTAGAGACATGGCAGGATGGAGGCGTTAACACACTGCTCTCTGCCTCGGTGCCAGCGATGGGTCGCACTCTGATTGGCACGGCGCTGGGCTCTTGGCAGGAGGAATGGCTAGGTGCTGCACATGGGGGCAGAACAAAGCTAGCAACCATGTGGAGCTTCCAAGCTCTCATTAACGCATCACAGTGCTCCATCTTACACACAAACATACACACTTCTGCATATATATATATATATATATATATATATATATATATATATATATATATCATTATGACCAGTAAAATGCCACCCAAATACCAGAACTCCCACTCACTCCTATCACACACTTACACTATATGAATATACACACACACTGTATTGCACTGCATTCATATATTTATTTTCATACACTCATATGCACATAGTTACTCGCATAGCAAATACACCAACTTATTCATGTGCACTTTCATTATATCATTATACCATTATATGCATTCATACACACACATAAAGAGTACTAGCACAGTGCAATTGAAAAAAAATACAAGTTTAAAGCAATTAAAAGTTGAGAATTGAGTCTTCATTTCTTGTAAAACTCATATGATAATATAATAAACAAAAAAAATCACAAGAATTTGTTTCATTTTCTAAAAACACCATTATGTTTTGTATGCAGTGAATTCCACCACCTTCACATCATTGTAATTATACACTAATTAGCCAAACTGGGTGTGCGAATGTTGACATTTAGCAAATACATGGCTGTGTGGACGGTAATTACAAATAACAGAGCGCCTGGAGCTGAGGTTTGAATGCCGTTTTGAGGTGTTGATAGGCATACAGACTTAAAAACTGGCCTCTCATTGTAGATGTATTTCAGCACGGATATATACTGTACGTGAACTATGACCCCACAACTTGGACTTTAAAGATTTCATGTTCAAAACTGTTATTACATATTGTTGTCCTTATTGATTGAAATCGTCAGGAATAATTATGCATAGATGGGTATACTAATGAACAAAGCTGAGGACAAAAAAAATACAGTTGAAAATCCCAAAAAACATCTACACTTGAAAGGTCGTTTTCTGTATAGGACATAATAAAATCCAGTCGAATGCTCACTCAGCTCCTGGCAGAGTCCAGTTAATCGATTGGGAGGAAAGGTCGTAAAGGTCATAAATGGTCTTGGAAAGCATGTTAGAGCTAAGAAGTCATTTCTGTAGAAAGGTGAAGGTAAAGAAAAAACAGTACAGTAAAGACCATAAAACATGGCACGACAACCAGTGGCAGAAAGTCTTACAGGACCAATATTCCAGAAGAAGAGGTGGTGAGAAACACACGTATGTGCACAGATGTTCAGAGTTGTGTTATGTGCTTTATTATGGAAATCGTGCACAGTGCGTTATTCAGAACTCAAACGTAACTACAGCGCTATTCAGAGTAGACGTTTGCTTGCGTGATATCAGCTCAAGTGAAGATCAGTATTAAGTCCAGCGCCACTGTCTGACACTTTGATGTAATCATAATATGTCACGCTAAAATGTATGTTTTGGCTGGAAATACATTCATTTAATGCCAGTAAGTAGTATTGTACCTTTAAAGTGCATGAATTTTTTTATTTTTATTTTTATTTATTTTTGAGGAGACAGCGCCTTAATCAGAGACATTGCTTATCATAAGGAGCATTTTTTTTAAAGGATACAATTATAAACAACATTTAAAGTGATATTTATGCAACATTTAAAGTGCTCGGTCAGATTGTCCTTCAAACTATGTGTTAGAGTTTCCTTCGTTCTCGGAGAACACTTCCGCATTCCTCGCGCCGCGTTGTTGAAAACAGCGCGAGCTTCGTTCACAAAAACATCGCTGGACTATGCATTCATGAACTCTCGCTTTGTTTATATCACCATGTGCTTGTGTTTTGGTTTACGTCATGTCTCCGCCTCCTTTATGTTTATTGGTTCTCTGGTTTGTGTCATGTCTCCGCCCCTGCTCATTCATAGGTTTGCCGTTTATGGTCCAATGATTAGTTTCAGGTGTTCTGTGTTTATCGTCTTTTGTGTGTGATTGTTCCGTGTATATAAACCTCATTCCGTTTCCGCTTCCTTGCGGAGTATCGCAATTGAATATCAATGAATACAGCGTTCTGTGTGTTTGTTTACCACGCGGTCCCTGGACTTTGGATTATTGCCTTGTCATTTAGTGGGTTATTGTCTTGTGAGTTTGTGGATTACTGCCTTGTCGTTTTGTGGATTTATACCTGAACACTCTGTGGATTTTTTTGTTTGCCTTTTTTTACCCTGACTTTGCGTTACCTTTCCCCCTGTTTAGTATGCGTTCCTGTACTTTTGAATGTTCCTTTACTTTCGCATGTTCCTATTAAACTGACTTTTCCCCTGCACATGCATCCTGCCTCCCTCCGTCCGTGTTTCGTAACACTATGGGCATGTTTTTTGGGTTTTGTTTTGTTTTTTTTTGTACAAGAGTGTGCCTGTCACATCAACGCCGGGATCTGTGTTGAACTCCGATTCCCAGAACACTTTGTAGCCTACAAACATGGCCGCTCTAGATTACAACACACAGGCCGATCAGTATGTGTGTAGTATGAATACAGTCTGGAAATACTACATCTGCCATGTTGGCCGACGCATTGCCTTCCGCCATTTTGTATTCTGAGAGCATTTCCGTGCCAGTCCCGTTGCATTATGGGATAGCACAGTATCCACGGTGTCCATACTGCAGAATCGAAGTGAAAGTAGTAGGTCATCCGGGTATTTCTCGCCTACTGTTTTATGAATACTGAGACTTCTGACATACTACTCCTTCACTTACTGTATAGTAGGGTAGTAGAGATATTCAGACGTAGCCACAGAGCACAAGATCACTGTCATGTTCCTGCACACCCGATTACTGATTGCACCTGGTTCCCATTATCCACTACCCTATATACATACAGAACTTGGACAATTCAGTCAGTTGTGAAGTAACACTTGGTGTTTTCTTGCCTCTCTTACCAAACCTTATTTTTTTGTGCTGAGATATTCCGGTCACATTTCTGATTCCTGTTTTTCTTTTTTTAAATTCTGGTTTTGTTATCGTTGCTCTGTTTGCTGATCGTCTGACTCGGCCTGTTTTTCGACCCTGAACTTGTCTCATGTTTTTTGACTTGTCTGCCAGTTTACTAATAAACATCATTTCCTGAAATTCCACCTGACAGCATCGACTTACCAAAAACATTTCTCTTTATTTTATCAGTCGTGCAACTCAAAGGAGTAAATGAAAAACATTATAAAATAACATAATTTAAATAAAAATACAGTCTGCACACGTCACAAACTGCATGTAGAGACAAATGCAAGTGCACTTCAAATGTTTTAATGAGGATCAAGGCAAGAGGTATCCAAAACGTAAAGCAAAGTCGAAACACAGGCAAGGGTGGCCCAGGAGTGGCCCTGACAGCATACATTACGATTTAATAACCATAATGTAGTGTCACAGTTAACTGTCAGAGCACAATATAAAAAAAAAAAAATTACATAGAAAATAATATGATGTGCTGGATCAAGTGCTTTTTTATTTTCATCTGAATAATAATTGTGGAAGCCATATTGTTAAATCCATACATTTTCCGTACTGCTTATCCTAAACAGGGTCACGGGGAGCCTATCCCAGGGAACTCGGGGCACAAGGTGGGGGACACCCTGGATGGGGGGCCAGTCCATCACAGGGCACAATCACACACACATTCACACACTATGGACAATTTGGAAATTGTCAGCCTACAATGCATGTCTTTGGACCTGGGGAGGAAACCCCTAAAGCATGGAGACAACATGCAAACTCCACAAACACAGGTCGGAGGTAGGATTCAAACCCCCAACCCCGGAGGTGTGAGGCTAATGCGCTAACCACAAGCCAGTGTGCCCCCGCAGTGATTAATGCGATCATTAAAACTAGGACTATTTATGCAGCAATATATTAGCAATATACTAGACTCCTATTAGATGTTTATTTCCTATTAGCTGTTTCACATTTTTGCATTCATATATCATCATATTAGACATTTTATTTGTCATTTTTAAATCGTCTCTTGCTTTAATGTTGCATCATATTATATTTGACAGCGAGGGGAGAAAAAAATACAATTTCCTCTTTCAGTCCTCAGTTTCCATTCCTGGTTGTTTTTCAGGCTTAAAGGTGAGTGCTTGTGTTTAAAGGTGGTGGTCTAGATACTACTGAGAATGAACTACATGCAGGTGATTTACATTGTCTGAATAGGGAGCTCAGAAAATCGACTTAAGCAGATGCTGAACCCATCTCTGAATACACATAACTTTCCTCTAGTAAATATTGACATAATTTTTGGACTTAATTCCCCCAACTCCAAATACAGCCCTTTCTGGGAAACACAGACGTGCGTCTGTCATGGTGTGTAGGTACATCTCAGTGTAAAATCTGTTTAAAATTAATATTATATTAAATACAGAGGAATAGAGGCAGGCATTATTACAGCATGTTCTGTCTTCGGGAAAATGACTGCCTGGTAACACACTGTATTCAAACACAATCCCAACTGAGCAACCAAACACACTGCACACAATTAACACCTAGAGGTCTGATGGGACACTTATAGTATTAAAACAGCCAGTTGGATATACAGTATGGTGTTATTTCAAGCAAATAAACAGGCACTCGCAGGATAAATTGCTTTAAAATAAATAATATCAGGCAGTCCAAGATTTCTGCACTGTAGTAAACAAACACACGTACATAGGTACACTGATATGGCAGTTTATTATGCATAGTGATCTTAAAGATAACAGAAACAGAGACCATTATAGAGATTACAGAGCCCTAAAATACTGTATATATTTTAATGACCCATGGTCATTGTCAAATAATCAGAAATCTATGGATTTAGACTGTAATTGATAACAGTGTGGATTTACTTGCATGGCATAATACTGCTTTAAACTAGAGGTCAGAACTCATAATTCCACCTCATATCTGACTTTCTTACTCAGGAACTTGGGATGGTCCCCGCAACTCTCCGCAAATCAACATGGCTACACTCAGCATCAGCGTTAAACAATGTTCTTACCTATAAATGAGTTATACTGTATATACAAGTATTTATTTTAGATCAGTCAACATACAGAAAATTGGTTTGTTAACTCAGTAACGCTGTACAGTTCACTGTTTTAAGGAAGACAGCATACATCACTCATCGCAGTTCGCTGGCTAGCTTGATGCTAACCAAAGACGAACATGGAGACGTCTGTGTTTTTTTTCCCGCCACTTTGTAGCTTGACCTTGCGGGTGTTCAAGCTACAAAGTGGGGGGAAAAAACACGGACGTCTCCATGTTCTCGATCAAAAATGTCATAATTCCGAGCTCCAACTTCTCACTTCCATCTGTAGCATAGGTTTACAGATATTTTGAATATAACTGTAGCAATAATTCTTGTATTTTGAGTTATCTATTTAAGACTACGCTGGATAACTGCTTTTTCACATGCACATATGTTATACTGGGAACCAAAATGATGGTTTTAAAGATGTGCTAGATCTTGTCAGTAGATACCTCTCCAACTTGTTCAACTAATATTACATCATGTAGGCTCAATGAAAGTCCAATATTTTTGAAATATTTTATAGACCTACTGTAGGTGATTAGTCTTCACGTATCCCCTCAACGCTCAGAGCCGCAGGCGCTTACCTGCCCTGTCGGCCCTGCAGCTCTGCCTCTATGTAATAATGCATCTCACATGACATTAGCTTCCTAATCAATCAGTCTAGGGATTTCACTAAGCCACCTATGCAACTTGAATCTCCTGTTTGCAACCTAATACTGTTATACACCGGTTCCCCCTGCACCAGTGGGGTATCATGGGTGGTACAATAAAGGGTTCTTCAAGGGTTAGCGATTCTGGAAAACCTCTCTCAGTTTGTTTCAAGCCCCGATGCCCTGGTTGTTCCCCGAACACAAAGTTAAACCTTATTAATGCCATGGCACAGGAATATTAATGAGCAGAAGAATCGTTCTGTGCTAATGTGTTCCTGTTACAGCTTTCTCTCACACACCATTGTCCCTGAACTCCTGCTGACCTTACACTCCACACACTTTCTCTGATTGAGAGTGTGTGTGTAAGTGCATGTGAGTAAGCCTGAACTAGACCAAATTGTCATGATGTCAGAATTTCATGTAATTTTATTTGACACCGGAATAAAAGGCCATGGATTACCAAATTTTATTTAGTTTCTATTTATTATTATTATTATTATTATTATTATTATTATTATTATTATTATTAAGATTTAAACTATTACAAATCAACTCATCCCAGCACAGCGTATGTATGGTATGTAAATTTTCCATCTATAAGTACTTTTATTTTGACCTTCGATTCATTCACTTCCTTGTTTTGTGCGCATCTGCTTCCTAATCCTATTCATTAGCCTTACATGGTTAAGCAGCTTCCTCTGTTTCGTTGTTTGTGAGGTTTTAAATATCCAAGCATATATGAAGAGACAAAGTGGCCAACTTTCCACCTTTTGTCTTCTGTAGAGCTCGATGGGAATGCTGTCAGACACTACTGAAGATTGCAGAGCTCTACGCTTGAAAACCTAGCATGCTGGTTTAAACTTCTGAGTGAAGAGACTGGTCTGACTTAAGAGATGATTCTGTGATGATCGTGTTTGACCAATCCATCTGTCTCCACCCATAAGTCACTGTTCACACCTTTGAAAGAAGCGTAGCCAAATTCAGCATGGGTGCTTGTGTACGGTACAGAGCACAGGACAAAACGTGGGTTTCCGGCTGTGCTACTGCACCATACAGTATTTTAATGTCTGGTGGAAAAGAGTGCATAGTGAGCATTTAATACTCAAATTGCATACCTAACTTTTATGGAAACAGGGCGGTGGTAGCTCAGTGGTTAAGAAGTTGCGCTACTGATTGGAAGGTTGTGAGTTCAAATCCCAGCACCACCAAGCTGCCACTGATGGACACTTGAGCAAGGCCCTTAACCCTCAACTGCTCCCCGGGTGCCGCAGCAAAAACGGTTGCCCACTGCTCCGGTTGTGTTCACAGTTTGTAGTGTGTGTGTGTGTGTTCACTACTCACAACTCCTAATGTGTGTGCACTAACTTGGATGGGTTAAATGCAGAGGACAAATTCCAAGTATGGGTTACCATACATTGGCCTTCACATGTCACTATTACTAACTAGCCATGCGTTATTATTATTTTCTTTCATTTTCCTGTGATCCCGACAAAAGTTGTTTTCTCACGATGTAATCTTCGCCCTCACCATCATAAATGTTATAATTGCCCACTGTAGAGGTGGACTTTATCTCCGCAATAAGAGAGAGAGGTGTCCCAGACGTGAACCGGGGTCGTTATATTGTCTTTGTGGATAAAATTGTAGACCTGACAGCCTCCTTCTCAAGTGTCAGACACTAATGTGGAAGTTGTCAATCACTGGCAGACATAGAGCTATTTCAGCTTGAGTGAGTCCCTGATCAAAGTAAAAACCAATTTGTTCATCCATGATGCTGTGGGATCGCGCTAAGCTTTTGCTGCCTCAAGAACAATAAAAACAACATGTCGTGTCGAGATCAAGGGAAAATTATGTCGAGATCACAAGAAAACAATCGTTTTATGTCGATAATTAAGTCGATCATGAGAAAACAACTTTTTGTTATGTGAAGGTCACGAGAAAATTAAGTTGAGATCAGAAGAAAACAAGAAAGAAAAAAAATTAATAACAACGCATGGCCTCTTAGGGCTTCCGTCTCTGACAGTTACACAGGATTCAAATCGAAAAAGCAAATGATAAACATGATAAAATTGCCTACATCCCACACACACACACACACACACACACACACACTCACAAAACAACTAACACAACATGACCTCAATTTAGTCAACTAAAATGAGGAAACTTGTGGCCTACTTAATTTCTAGAAAATAAATAAACACCTTCTGGCCAATCACAGTCCAACAACCAATCATCTTTGGGCAAGGATCTCGTATTAATCTCACATGCTTTTCATTCATTAAAGTTACTGTAGTAAAAAAAAAGTGTGAATCTGAATAAGCAAGGACAATATGTTGTAAGAAAAGGAACAAACCCTAACCCCTTCCTTAACTTTTTATATAAACTGAAATGTTTTGTGGTTCATGTTAAAATATTTGAGTATATTTGAAGTTTTTTCTTGAATAATTTTGGAGAGCTACTTCCACTTTTACCTGAATTAGATTTGGACACGGTATCTCACCATTGAGTACAAGTTTTCTTGAAATCCGGAAATGGCGAAGACGGTCATTATAAAGAAAATGGGGAGAGAAGGATGTCGAAGATTAGGTTGTGATTTAGACATCACGTTCCTTCTCCTCGTCATTTTACTTGGCTGTGCCATGGGAATGTGCTCGATCAACGTTGTGAACTCTGATTTTCCCGTGGGTTCTCGGCATGGATGTAAGTTGTGTTGATTATAGTTCAACCTCAGAAATTTAACACTTATTTTTATGTGTGAAAGAAGAACAACAGGCAACCACTGCTCTGTCACGAAGGCAGTGTGAGAATGTGATTTTCTTTCTTTTTTTCTTTTTTTTTTTTTACGTAAAACCACTGATGCTCCACCATGCTGCTCTCTGGAGATTCGGTCCCTTCTTTACTCACAACAGGAAGTATTTATGACTCACTAACTCTCGCTCAAACACTCAGATTTCCAATGAACAAGTACTCCCAAAAGAGCGTGAGACTGAGGACATGCGAAACAAATATGAAAGGAATTGTATTATGTGCAGTCACTTGTAAAATAAAATAAAATAAAATAAAGCTTGTCATTTGTGAAAGCCAATTCCATGCATCATTGTTTAGGGTCATGTAATTTTTTTATGCCTAGAATACTGGAAAGGGGATTTTATTTCAGTTTTTAACCACAGGACTGTCAATTTCTCGATTCTGAGAAGCGTAAAAGCTCTTCTGAGTAAAATATGTCTATAACCGATAGCGCCTAATCATCAAGAACAACATACTGGGTAAGAGCTGTTATGTTATCAGTTACCGTGACTTAGCATCTCAGTAGAATTTTATATCCATGAATGATACCCATGAAACATTTTACTGCAAATGAAGCTGTTAACCAGTTGAACCCATCTGCATTGTATCCTCTCTGTTGTCCACCATTTTGTTTTGGCGTTTCCCCTTATGCAAATACGGGATGGTATATATGGTAATATTAAAAATCTCGCGCCGCTTTTTTTCAGCTCATTGAGTCTAGAACCATCCGACTGCCGGCTGTCTACCGTTTTCCTTCCGCAATTGCTTTTCATAGGCATGTGAAAGCACCTCAGATGGAGCGTTGGCACACCGCACCACGGCTAAGCTGTAGCACTTCCATATAGCCAAAAAATAAAAAATAAAGGTCATCAATCAGCAGGGCCCGCATCCGGCAAGCTTCCAGACAGCTGCGCTTCCGTGTGTCTCCTCCATCCGAATCTGATCCATGTGTAATTACTCTGAAATGGAAAATAAGCTTGGCTGGTCTCCACGCCAGCCCTCGGCCCTCGTTTTGCAGAATTTCACAAGCTTCACAAGCTAGGTCAGCAGATGTGGTGCGTCCTCCGGGTTCACATCAGCATTCTCTTTCTCTTTTTTCCTCGCTCTTGATTCAAGAATCGATTCGACTTGATTTAAACCATCCTACCAGCAGCTTCCTTGCTCTCTTTCCCTGCCAAAAACAAACTCAGGCATTGCTTTGTCTGGCAACGATTTCTAGCGAACATCAGAGAGTTTAAATCATTTTGTATAATTATAAAAATAAATAAATAAATAATGTTGCCTGTTGCATTAGTTGACAGTGTTTTGTGTTCTTCGTGTCCTTATAGTTTCCCCTCAAAAGAAAGTCCTGCCCAGTCCTGATCTCATCCTTTCCGATACCCCTTTACTTTAACGCATTCACTGCATAATCATGATTGCCCATGTTTCGCAGAATACAGTATATTTTGATTATTTCATAACAGAGATGCAGCTAGTTTGTTTTTGGGTTTCCAAAAAAACCAGACGCTACCAATATGAAGACGGAATAGGATGACGAGAAGCTGACCGGACAGCTATAGATGGAGAAATGTCTTAACGGACAAAAAATAATAATAATTTCGTTTCGTTTTCTGCACAAGCTCAGATTGATGACATAAACAGAACACAGTCATTTTCTTTAATCGTAGGTCTATCGTCATAGGAGCTCCGTGGTATAATCTGAATCATTCTTTTATAGAATTCAGCCAAGATTTTATTGGGATCTCATACAGTGTGACAAGTAACGATCTTAATGCTGTAGATTGTTTGCGCTACATGATTTTAATTGCTTGCGAATAGTTGTTTGTTGCTGTATGTGTGTGAACGTTACACAATCGCTCGCAGACGAGGCTCACACACTAGCTTACCCAGCAGCTTACCATTAACCCTAATGCACATTACATGATTTCTAACACTTTACAATAACAGTACATGAATAGTCATGCACTAATACCTGAATTAATACTTACTTAAATATGAACTAATGATGAGTTAAGAGCATGGACTGATCACAAAGAGCTAACCTTAACTACGATGTGAGTGTTGTGAATTCATGAATTCACCACCTTAAGTACATGTTCGTACATGTTTGTTAGATGATGTATTAATTAAACAAACCTGCTCTCTAAAAAAAAGAACATGAATTAAATGTGCATCATTTTAAATGGTTTATATAATTTGCCATATGCAATCTCGTACACAAACATCATTGGATGGCGCTGGATTACTTGGATGGTGCTGAGCCCGCTTTCTCATTGAAATAAACAAGAGAGCTTCTAATAATAAACACCAATAATTTCATCTCAACCCGTTTTTGCGTCATTGTCCATCCATTTCTCTTCAAATCCCACTGTAATACTAGTACGTGCTCTGGGTGGCTCGGGCCCGGGGCACTGCTCCTTTACCCACAAGGATGAAATGAATACAGTAACATTTATTCACTTAGCAGATACTATTACCTATTAAAATTTAAAACCAGACCAGATTATTTTCCGGTGTTTCAGTCTTAGATGTTGCTCTGGATTGATGTAAATAATGAAAGTAATCCAGCGCCATCCAATGATGTTTGTGTACGCAACTGCATATGGCAAATTATATAAACAATTTAAAATGATGCACATTTAATTCATATCTTTGTGATTAGTACATGCCTTAACTCATCATTAGTTCATATTTAAGTAAGTATTAATTCAGGTATTAGTGCATGATTATTCGTGTACTGTCATTGTAAAGTGTTAGAAATCATGAAGTGTGCATTAGGGTTAATGGTAAGCTGCTGGGTAGCTAAATGAAGTAGCATCTAGAAAGCTAGCTGTTCTGCCTCGTGAATTGTGTAGTAATAACGTAGTTATTCATTTGTAAGTGCGACAGACTGATGTCCCATCCAGGTTTCATCCCCAGCATGACCCTAACCAGGACAAATGCTTGCTGCAGATGAATGAATGAATAAATGAACGAATGAACTTGTACGACTCCATTGTCCTCAGTCTACAGCTGAACTTTAATAGAGTCTGCAGAACTCTATTAAAGTTCAGCGCCTGCCCGAATAGAGGTCGGCTTTATGCAAAAATCGATTAAACAGATAACAGATTATTGACTCTGGGAAACAAAAACAGTGATCAATGCTAAGCAGCAAACCTGATCAGAGAAATTAACTTTATTAGTTTGCCCTTCACTACTTTTATAGTCATTCAGGAAACCGTTATCGGTTCAGTATGTTGTACAGATGTTAGCCGAGCACTAATTGCAGATTTTCCCTGCTCATTTTTTCAGCCGGGGAGAGGAAAACTCTCAGTCGGCCATGGTCCTGTGCCACGGGGGGTGTGTGTTCGTGTGTGTATGTGTGCGTGTGTGTTCAAATTCTAATATAATAATAATAATAGCAATAATAGCAAACGTAGGCGGCAACAGTGTCTTTTAGGACTGTAAAAAACTTGAATATCTGCAAACAAAGAGCCGTCAGAAACCACCTGGAGTTCGTTTCAAGTCGGACGTTTCCCAGAAGCGAAGAAGGGAAAATAAAAGCATTTAAAATCACCGAAGAAACAATAGCACTATTTTACACCCACATCTCTTTCATTTTTATTCATTTATTTATTTAATTGCTTGCTTTTACAGCATAAAAAATAAGGAACAGATGCATGATGTAAATGCACAGACACTCGTTGTCAAAACCTGTGTGTAAATTCATAAGAGGATTTCTGAATTAGTTCAGAAGGAAAAGGAACACTGTGTATCTTGTGAGTAAAAGCATCGATTTTGTGCCATTTTGTTTATTTATATCATTTTAAATGCTCTAAAATGTGAAACGTGAAACAAAGCCATGCAGAACTGACAGAAGGAAAACAGAAACTCCACACCGAGCCCTGGACCATTCCAGATAGCATCTAACTGAAAAGGCCAAAATATGCATCACTCTAATTACTTGGAGCACACCACGTATTCATGTCTTGCAATCAGTACTAGCACTTAACAACTCCGAGTGTGTCTGCTTTTAATAAAACACTCGCTTAGTCTTGCATCAGGAACTGAGAGCGAAAAGATAATAAGTTCCACAGATATTTAGCTTTCCTCATTTAATTACTATTCTGTCTCATTTTATTTGATTTGTAGCCAAAAGAGTGATTAAACTATAATGAAATATGAGAAACTCCAGGGGTTCAAAAACTTTTCTGTTTGATAATCATCATAGTTGTATTATTGGCTCAATCAATGCAGAACTAATAGTAATAGTAATTTTAGAAAAAAAAAAAACTGTAAAATATGCAGTAACTGGGAGCTGTTTAATTTATTGTCGAGTATAATGAGGTATAACAGTTTCATTAAAAAAATTCTGAATCAGTGGAGAATTGTCCCGCCTTTGTGTTGTGGTTCCCATGGTGATGAAAGCCATTGCACTGATGTTTGTTTTGATTTCTGTTCTAGCCCCTGTCTCCGCCCCTGCCCCGTCACTGGCTCGTTACCCGATTGTGTTCACCTGTTCTGTGTTAAACTCTGATTCATTTTCTCTATTTATACCCTGTTGTGTCAAAGTCTTAACATTACCCACAATGCAATTTAACCACCTGCTGATAGTCATGCAGTGGGATTTCATCTCTACCTGCTGAGAGTGCTGCAGCGGCACTTTAATCCTTTAGTCTGTCCAGCTCTTTCACTTCCTCATCTGTACCCTCTGCACAAACAGATCAACTTCCAAAGTTTCAACTTTCATGCTCATCATCTCGTAGATCAGTGACCCTGCGTTGTGTAGCTGCATTGCATTCTGGGACTCCAGTGTTTGCACCGATGTCTCCACTAACTCTACTCTGGTCTACTCAAGCTGGGGGAGTTTACATGCTGACATGGACAGACTGGCTAACAGACTCCCAGAGAAACTTGAGGCTCACATCTTCCAGCTTCTCTTAGTGTAACTTTATTATAATGTGTTATAATCAGTGCGTGATACGGTAGCTGAACACATGACACATTTACGTAGATTATATGTAAGTTAGTGTTATACCTTTATTTTTTTCCTCTCGGAAGTGTCAATCAGGAGTTTGGTCCATATTCAGAGTTAATGAAACCACAATGCATCACTCTAAAATGTACGTTTTGACTATGAAATGCCATTTGAGGCCCATAAAAATGCCATAAAAATACCATAAAAATGCCATAAAAATGCCATAAAAATGCCATTTGAGGCCCATATTTGAGGTCATACACAAATATGACACTATTAATTTGTTAATTAATTACTAGTACTGTCTGAGAAGACAGCACCTTAATCTAAGATGTTGCTTATCTTAAGGGCGGAA
The DNA here is from genome assembly GCA_023630585.1 of Cranoglanis bouderius. Taxonomy (NCBI): domain Eukaryota; kingdom Metazoa; phylum Chordata; class Actinopteri; order Siluriformes; family Cranoglanididae; genus Cranoglanis; species Cranoglanis bouderius. Next base: position 4,738,313 of record CM042564.1, on the reverse strand, counting down.
TATTTTATCAATTAAATTATGAATGAAATTAAATTGAGCTGTAAGCGCAGTAGAAGTTTATCCTTCAAACCATCAGGGAGCTCACTGAATTAATAGAAACATTACCATTAATTTATTAATTCAGCTATTCAAAATAGTTAATCGACAGTCTGATAAACACATTGCAATTTCATGATCTCGATTTAATATTTCATGACTTTGTGAAGTTTACGTCACGTAACTCTCAGCACACAATTAAAAAAAATATATAAAATGCAAAATAATAGGATGTACTGGATCAAGTGTTATTTTATAAGCTGATAGATAATAAACGCCATATTGTTAACTTAAACCAAATTTGCAGTGATTAATGTGATTATTACAACTAGGACTATTCATGCAGCAGTACAGTACATTGCCAACATACTAGACCCTTATTAGATGTTTTCTGCAGTGTTCATTTTTAAATTGCATTACATTTGACAGCAAAGAAGAAAACTGTTATTTCATTCTTCGGTCCATATTTTCTATCCCTGATTTATTAATTAATTAATTGATTAATCTATTTATTTATTTTTCAGGCTCAAAGGCGAGCGTATGTGTTTAAAGACGCTGATCTAAACCCAGTCTTGGACAACTATAGTGTCCAAGACTGTGGAGTACACGCAGCTGATTTTAATAATGTAAATAGGCAGCCAGAGAACTGACTTAAGCAGGTGCATAAGCGGGCTCTGAAGATGAGGAACTTTCCCTCCGCAAATATTTATATAACTTTTAGATTACAAAACAAAACAAAACAAAAAAAACTTTTTTTTGACCCTGAGAGCATGTGCATGTGCACAACAAATCAAACACAATTTAATATTTAAAAAAAAGAATGGAAAGGAAAAAAAGAATGAATGCAAGCCAATGTTTCTATGGACACCATGAAAACATGACCAAATGCTATTTTGCATTTTGAATACACACATCAGAAATACTGCTCTTAACCGGATATAATGAATGTCCATGCTTTATGCAGTGTCCTACTCCACTTGTGTCATATCCCCTGACCTGAAGTGGTCTTTGGGTCTTATTTGAAGTGTGTAACGCTATTTGATTGCTCTGTTTGAACACTCACTGCAGGGGTGCTGTCTGCCGTTCCGGCTTCTTAGATCTCTGAGAGGCTCAGAGACAGCCTCTTTGGGCCACACACACACACACACACACACACACACACACACACATATATACACGCACACACACACACGATATCTTAAATAACCTTTAAAATTCAACAGTATACATTTCAGACTCCCGCTACATCCAGTATCATGATGAGCTCGCTGATCTTTGCTCGTTTTTCTGGAAGACCACCCATCTGGGCTGATTCAAGAGTATCCGTTTCAGCTTGTTCTTCTTTATAACACTCTCAGTGTGTGTGTGTGTGTTGGGGTGGGGGTGGGGGGGGGATTGGGAAGGTGGAACAGCAGTCTGAGAGTGTCTATTTTCCTAATGGGCCATAGCGCTGTGTAAATTGGGGTCATTTACATACTTGGCTGTATTGCGTTATAGTAATGGAGACTACAGACTGTATGACACCGACTCTGAATCGAGAGAGCCTCCTTCAGGTGCTGATTACGGAATAAATCTATCATGAATGAGGGAATAATAGCTGTCTCTCTCTTTTACACTCATTTGTCAGAAGAAAAGCAGGTGGGAACCCTGACCCGCTCATTAGGGAAGGTCTTGTCCTTGAGTAAATGAGCAGCACCATCATTCTTTCCTCTTCACTCCAGCTTCCTCATCACTATGCAAATACAGGAAGCTCAGTTTGTTCTCTCAGGCTCTGATTTATTCAGGTTTTGTGTGTGTAAACTTGATAACCTCTAGATGCCAGATGAGGAATGTGTCTACCTGTTTTGTGCATTTAATGTAATGAATATGCAATTTGAACATGCTTCTACCTGAAAATACAGGACGGGTGATGCAAATCGGTTAATTAAGCACACACAATGTGGTTTGCTAAATGGAAAAATTGCCTCAGGAGTGTATGTTGTGTTCCAGCGAGTTTAAAAAGCTACACTAATGAGCAGAGAACACTGAAAAAAATAATAATTCATGGGCATTTACATTAGGGGCAAAATTTCCACTTAAGTAAAATATGTAGCTTTTACATATTGATATAAAGCCCATGTTACTACAATAACTTAAGTTTGTAAATGTATGTATTTCTATTTAATATGTTTAACATAAACATGTCATTGTTTATCTGTCTACATATTTTGCTTAAGTGGAAATTCTACCCTGGTCTGGAAATTTAAATTTTGAATACATTTTTTTTTTCAGTGCATATAACATCTGGTAAAATTTATTTAAAATTAGCATACTGTCCAATGCCAGCTGCACTAACTGAACACAAGAGTATGTACTACTGAACGTTTATTACGAACTACTAAAATGTTGCACCAAATGACTGTCACATCCGTCACAGACACTTCCCCTGAAGACTCTTCCTCAGCTATCACATATTTCCTGTTCAACAGCTATATAAAGCATATGGTCCATTGTGATAATTGCGACACCTTGCTGTTCTGAGCCTTTTGTATTGTTATCTCCTCTTCGTCTTTGACCCTTACTCTGTCTTTTGACTACTCTTTTCCCTGGTTTTAATATAAAGCTTGCCAGAAAGGTTCACAGGGCATCTGTTTGAGACTAGAGGTGTGTACCGGGACTGGGATCCCACAGCATGCAACAAAAAAAGTCTTTCAAGGAAGAGGTTTTTAATTCCATGAATGGGAATGGCAGATATGAAACTTGTATGACAAAGAAAAACCATGGTTTTTTTTCCATGTGGGAGTATAAATTAGGCTACTAGTTTGTTTACATTTTGGGAAACTAAATTGGTTAGACAATATGGCAGGCAGGTACAAACCAAACTAATAACTAATTCCTACATCTGTTTATTTCCAGTGATTTGTATGTGTCTCTCCTGGAGTCTCCCGCAGCTCTCGAGAACAGTTACCTCATGTGCAAAAAATAAATAAATAAATAAATATTGTTTCCACCTAACTTACATTCAGCTGGTGCATCCGGCTCCTGACATTTACTTGCTTGCTATCACATAGCAGATTGTTAACCATGTTTGGTCGTTTGTTTTGTCGATGAAGCTCGGGAAGATTAGATTAACTCAGTTGTACTTTTCCAATCATGATGTTAGAGATTTCATCAAACAAACACCAAAAAAAAACACACTGTCATAGACTGTAATCTTGGCTTTTCAAGCTGCCCAGGGCACATTTCTGAGCAAGATAAGCACTGCATTTCTCTTCATATGTGCTTGTTTGTGTCCTGTCTCCAGCGCTGTGCTTGTTACCCAAGTGTGTCCATCTGTTTTGTGTTGAGCCTTTAATGTACTGTTTGTCTATGTACCCTGCCATTCCACTGCCCCATTGCGACGGCTTATTGTGCACCATTATCTAAGCATTGCTTTCTCCATGTTTCTCAATTTGTTTTTTAGGGGCCGAGAACCATCGGTGCAAGGCACCTATTGTTTTTCTACGGATTCTGCTTCTTCTTCTTCTTATTATTATTATTATTATTATTATTATTATTATTATAATTATTATTATTATTATAATAATAATAATAATTATTATTATTATTATTATTATTATTATTATTCTGGCTAGGGTGTTTATGGCAGCCTATAGAACCGTGTGGTAAAAAGTTGTCAAATTTGGCACACAGCTTCAGGACACATTCAGCTACAAATACACCAAATCTGGGCCCCAAGCTCACAAAGCTCTAGCACCACCATCAGGTCAAAATTTGGCCAAATTTCAAAGTACATTTATGCCCATAAATTTTAAACCATGTGGCCAAAATTTCTAAATTTCTTGTATTAGCCTTGAGAACACACACAAGTAACAAGCAATGACTCATGCCCTGTCTGGGGGGAGCATGTGAGTGGTGGGAGCTGTCGTAGCCTCATGGATCTCTGGGGTCCTGCTTATATGTTACTCAAAGGAAGATTGTGTGCAGATCCATTGAGACCTAAGAGGGAATTGGTAAGTTTACTGTGAACACTCTTCCCTCTTTGTTCCTTTGTTAACACTTTTTCCGTAGCCAACTTCCGGCAACAAATGTAAGTAGCTTGCTATTGTTGTTGTAGCTCTCAAATGATTTTTTACGTTAGTGATTTTTAACTTTATTTGACATTCTATTTTAACGGTTTCTTTGAGTCTAACAGCTTTTAAGTGTTTAATGATTTTTTTTAATCCACTAGCTACAAATTTATAAAACATATAAAACTTAAATATTTCTAATTTTTAGGTGACGTTTTACAACGGAAGTATGTAGTCATGTCGCCGGGAATTTGAGTTATCATTGTCCCAATGTGTAGTGAGCCAGGATCCTTACCAGTGCCCCAACTCCTGTAAACCATATACTGATTCACTACCTACAGAACTAGGGAGCTGGTTCAGACATACCCTGGTACTTTGGTAGTCCTGCTGTCACCTCCATATCTAATCCTGACTTGAATCGTACAGAGGAAAATGACAGTGGACTCATACATATAAAAAGTACGAAGTACGTATTTACGAGGTGGGAAGTCGTAATTACGACGTCAGGTGCATTCAAGTCACAAGCAAGATGGCGCTGTACCTTCTCTTAATTAACTACAAAAAATACAGCAAGGTTTTTTAACTCTGCTTCTAAAAAATGAAGAACAGAGAATGAGCATCAGGTGTTTTTTGCTTTTTTATGTTTTTAATCAATTTATGAAGCCGCTGTAAACTTTACATATTATATCGTAATTGTACAACGTTATGATATTTCGTGCTGACACACCCCAAAAAAGGAGCTCAGAGTAAATCCCGAGTTTCCCACTCGTAATTACGACTTTGTGGTGGCGTTTGCATTTAACTCGTAAATATATTATTTCTGACATGACTTGAACACACCAATACTCACGTGTGTTTTCCATTTACCGCATTAACAAACTTCATTTAAATATTGTTTCCCCCAACTGCTTTTCATGCAATGTCTTTTATAGTTATTCTTTGTAAATCATCTGCATGTTCAATTTATCAGATTGCGCACACAAATTAGCTTTAAATGGGATCTACGGATGGAAAAATATGCAATGCAAGAAACTACATTTGTTACAGTGAACTTAAATTAAAAAGTGTCCATACTCTCACTTGCTTTTCCCTCCTGTACTGTGCTAATGAAGCAGACGTTTATGAGCTGAATTAAAGGTGTATTAGCTTTGGGAATTCACAAACCACCGCGGCGAGGTGCCTGAGGACTACGACTGAGAATCACTGCACACTGGAAGAAGGGGGGGAAAAAAGTTTATTTCCTCAATTATCAAATTTAAAACTTTTAAATGAGTGTTTAAAAGGGAAGTTAATCACTTTGGTGGCACTTTTAAGCAATTCAGCTTCACAAATTCCGCTAATTTAAAAGTTTCTAGATGAAATAAATGTTGGGTGCTTATTGAGTTTAACCTTACAGTACACTCTCTACGGTCTGACCCTCACATGCTGCGACATCTATCTTTATTTATCCTAACAGCTTCTGCTAGCATACTATCTCAGATACAGTGGGTCAGATGTTCTCCCCACCCAAGACTACTTCACACACAGATTCTCAAAGCCTTACATGCCTTCTGTTCCTGCTGAGGAGAAATGACTCACATGGGCTGACTAGTGTTGTGTGTAGACTCGTCTTTAAAGTAGGAGCTGTTTTAGCATCGAAGCAAACTTCTGAACATGTGTAGGATTAAGGGCACAGAATAGAAAATAATCTTTCTCTGTCGATTTAGTAAGAAGACTTGATATATAATTACTGAGTAGCTAGAATGGCAGATTACAGGGTAGATTGGAGTTAGTGCCTGATTATTGCCTGCTAATTGTCACGTCCACCATGGACAATTCCCTCCAGACCACCAGAGGGCACTCTTGCTCACATTTTAAATTTCTTCTTTTGTTGCCTGGCTCACTTCCTGTCTTTCTGCACACCTGTTTTATGTTCCCCCTGATTCGTTAACACATCTTGCCCTTGTCTAGTTCTTTACTTTTGTTTTTGCTAGTTTTGGTTCTCTCCCTGCCTTAGTTTGTTTTGTTAGCATTTCATTTAATAAAGTTCATCTGCACTTGTATCCGACTCCCCGGAAGTTGTCACATGTTTTCGCAGTAATTGCACTGCACTGATTCTCATGACTTGGTTTGTCGAATCACATTTTATTATCTTCCACGTGATATACTGAGAAACAGAATTAACCAATCAGGCCAATACTAGCCAGCTCGGTACACTCAATATAAGGGGGGGGGGGGAAATCAATGACACTAAAATGCATTCGATGTAATAAAATTTTATATCCAAAGGTTTTTAAACTTCTCTACATTCACACAGCATTTCCTGCAACCACTGCTGGTGTGGAGAGAAGTTTTTGTGAGCTTTCACAAAGGGCAGTGGTAGCTCAGTGGTTAAGGCGTTGGCCTACTGATAGAAAGGTTGTGAGTTCAAACCACACCACAGCACTGCTCAGCTGCTACTGTTGAGCCCTTGAGCAAGACCCTTAACCCTCAATTGCTCAGATGTATAAATGAAATAAATGTAAGTTGCTCTGGACAAGGGTGTCTGCCAAATGCCAGTAATGTGATTAAGAACAAATGGCCCAACACTGTTAGGTTCAACTTCATTGTACGAGTACTGAGACAATGAAATGCAGTTAACATCCAACCAGTAGTGCAAACAGCATACAAGTTAAATTAAGTAGATATGGTTATAGTGCAGTGAGTTAAGATAACAGTGTACAGGTAACAGTGAACCATATGATGCCTACCAGTAATGCAAATGAAAATTAAGTTCAGTGAAATAAATAAGATTTATGGTGCAATAAGTGGAGACAAACAGTATAAAATAAACGGTACTGTAAACAGTATTATGCATCCAATATGATAGAGTAGATACATACAGTGGATTACAGTAAATTCAGATGTGCAAATAATAGTCTGATATAAATAACTGTAGTAATGACAGATAATTGCAGTAAAGTGCACGTGCTTGCAAATAATTGCAGGTGATAGCATATTCTCCCTGAGCATACTGTAGATATATTGAGGTGAAGTACTGGAGCTATTGCAGGACAGAAATGAGCAGATCTGGTTTTATAAGGTAAGTCATCCACACAACATACATCAGCGCATCACACATCACTTTAATTATACTGATCATGCAGTGATTTTATGAAGTATAACCATCATAACCGCTATGTGCTTTAAAAAAAAAAAAAAAAAGGCAATAAAATTAGCATATACAGTATTCCCAGGTGTTGCAATCTGATCATATTTAAATCATCCAAAATTTATTTCTGCATATGTTGATCCCATTTTCATATCATATCATATCATTGAAAACTAAACAAGGTTCCAGAGTTACACAACTTAACTTAAGCAGAGAAGTAATTTCTGTGTAATGTTATTTCAATGTGTATTAAGTAAGATAATATAAAAAATAACAAGCAAAGAACATGAAGCAGGTTTTATCTCATATTTTATACCGTGTTTACTTACCAGGCTTTGGATATATATACAGTACTGTGCAAACGTTTTAGGCACCCTATTTTTTTTAGTACAAACTTTGTTATAGATTTTTTTATTTTATGACTTCTACATTATCAAGTCAGTACAAAAAAAAACGTTTTAGATTCCCAAACATTAGTTTTCTAGCACAAAATTAAATGTTACAGAAAAATGTTTGTATGTCATTAAAGAAAGCGGCATATTACGTAAGAGACACTTTTCAGACAGTAAACACAATGAAAGCTGCTGGGTTTTGCTGCAAAAATAAGAAGCGAGTGCGAAAGTCAAAGTGTCCAGAAGAACTGTGTCTGGTTCTGCAAGATGCTCAATAAAACTTACCAGCTCATTTCCTTACAAAACTGCACACATTGTACCAGAGACTACTATTTTAATTTTAATTTTTATGTTTTTGTCACACCAAATATTGAATTTGGTATTTTTTTTAAATGTAGAAACATTTAATTTCATTATTTTGAAGGCATCTTTATGTTATTTTATATATTATGCTTGCTTATAACTGAATATGAAAATTGCAAACTTATTTCACTCATTTCCTGTCTTTCCTCTAGTTTCACAAGCATTCACATGAGAGTCTGGTCCATTTTCGTTAATAAATGTGGCCAAGAACCGCCTACGTTCACAGTTTGTCACGGCAGACCATCAACCAAAAACCCTCCCAGAGCAAAAAAAAAAAAAAAAAAAAACGTGAAATTATCTCATTATCTCATTAAAAGTCTTTAGAATTTTTGAAGATGGATTTTTTTAACTGTTTCCAGTCCAGTGGCTATATCTTCTTAGTTTTTATTGCTGGAACCCAGCACATAGAAGTGTCTATCATGTATATGGAAGCCACTCAGATTGCAACCTTCAAGATCCTGAAGCTTATGACCTGAAAAGTGTACAACTTTGATCAGACACTTTGCAGCATGTGGGTGGTGCATCTGAGGCTGAGAATACCACACCCCCAACCCCAAATATCAATGGAATACTATTAAATGATTGTTCTGCATTTTTTTTTTGTATTGTACATATATAACACAGTGGAACAGTCACCTCGTGGGGCTCGTGCCCCAGTAAAAAGGGTCTAGTGACACCCCTGCTCTTACCTGTAATATAACATGCTATTCTTTTATATGAAATGTAAATTGAAATGGTAAGTACAACCCCAATTCTGAAAAAGTTGGGACAGTATGGAAAATGCTAATAAAAACAAAGAGGAGTGATTTGTAAATGTACTTTGACTTGTATTTAAACAGAAAACGTATAAAGACAGGTTATTTGATGTTTTACCTGATCAACTGCATAGTTTTTTGAAGATAAACGTTTATTTTGAAATTGATGAATGCAACACGTTCCAAAAAAGTTGGGACAGGGGAAATTTAGGACTAATAGCGATGTGACAAGTTGAAATAAGAAGGTGATGTGAAACAGGTGAGGTCATCGTCTAATCATAGTATATAAGGAGCCAAAGAGGAAAAGGAACATCCAAGCTGTTATCAGCGTCAGGTCCAAAAGCCAGCGTCTGTCATGGTATGGGGGTGTGTTAGTGCCCATGGCATGGGTAACTTGAACATCTGTGAGGGTACCATTAATACAGAATGATATGTGCACATTTTGGAGCAACATATGCTGCCATCCAGAGCAGGACAACGCCAAACCACATTCTGTCCAGATGGTTGCGTAAGCAGAGAGTGCGGGTGCTAGCATGACCTGCCTGCAGTCCTGACCTGTCTCCCATTGAGAATGTGTGGCACATTATGAAATGCAAAATAAGGCAACAAAGGCCCTGTACTGAAGAAATGCATAATGGATGAGTGGGGGAAAATTCCGCTTGCTAAACTTAACCTACTAGTGTCTTCAGTCCCAAACACTTACTAAGTGTTATTAAAAGAAACAATGATGTTACACAGCGGTAAACAGTCGACTGTCCCAACTTTTTTGGAGCGTGTTGCAGTCATCAGATTTGAAATGGGTGTATATTTTCAAAAATAAATTAAATTCACAAAATAAAACATCAAATAATGTGTTAATAAAAGGTGTTTTCAATATAGTACAGGGTGAATTGAATTTTCAAATGACTCTTTGTTTTTTTGCATTTTCCATACTGTCCCAACTTTTTCGGAATTGGGGTTGTAATACAATTCAGGCCGTACAGGATTTTGCCGAGTATTTTTGTGCTTTTTTGCAGAAAACTACTTGAACTGGCGAAACTGCGATTGCACGAAATAGTTTTGCACGGCCTTTCGCAGTGATGTTTGTCGGTAAATGAGACCTTTTAGCTGCACACATGTTTGACACACCTGAATCGAAGAGGGCTTTGGATGAATGCACGTTGTGATGATGTCACATGACGTGTCTTGGCCCAAATCTGCAGAACATTCGCGGTAATTTTGAATATTGCGGAGTTTGCTTGATCTTTGTGTTAATTTCCGCGATCACAAAATCACTAAATCCTGGAGGGACTGACAATTGTGACACGGTGGTGAGGCTAAAGGACCCCGGTCCTTTACATTTACCTTAAAGGCCCATACATTGGCTGTATAAAAAAGCTTTGTGTTAGCTAGATAAACTGTCTCACTCATATATCATACTCCATCCTGCAGAGTCATTTCTAGCTAATTTATAACACTTCGTATATAGTATTGGTGGTGACTGGAAGGAATGCTAAGTACGAACTCCATTGTACAGTGTAACTGCCTGTTTCATTGTGTACAGTATATGACAATAAATTCTTGAATCTCGAATCTTAGCTAGCTATGCTACGGAGGTAATGGAGCAGTGCCTATGCTGAGCAACTGTGTTGTCACGACTTTAACCACTTAAAAAGTGAGTGTTTGCCTTCCCAAGTTGAAAACACAAATTCATAAACTCTATTTGAACAAATTACAGATATTCTTTGTAAATTACCCACAACGCCCCATTAACTTCTTGTTCAATTTCAGATCACATACACAAAGCTTAGCTTTAACTGGGATCTAACAATCTGCTATTAAACTCATGGAGGAAAAAATAATATCCATAACTAAATAAGTTTCAGCGCAAATAAATTACAGTGGACATGGTTTTGTTCTGACTACCATTCACCCTTACATTGTCTTTATAAAAGCATTAACATCTATGTGCTAGCTAGCTAAGTTTTCAGCTTTAGACATTAGGTAGCTATGCTAGCTGACGCAGCTAAAGTATTCCTAGCATACGTTACAGGAAACCTGATATAAGACAATAATAGACGTCTGCCAGCCAGTAAGAAACGAGTATTTTCCACTTTCCATGGTAACAAAATGTTAAACTGTTCATTTAATAAAACTACTCAATGCATTACAAAGATCACAATAAATATAAACATGCCGATCAAACCAAACCAGCGTCTGGGGGATAAACTGGCTATGTAGATGCTTCATTTTCTGTAGTGTGTGTGCACAGTTGGAGTGTGGGTGGCTGGTGATAAAATGTACTCTAAAAGAGAGAGCACTGCAAAAAGTTGGAGGTTGTAACACATTTCATGCTTTTAGAGATGTCGAAGTAAACACTTTTGCCCATTTATTTCTTATTTTACATTACATAAGAGGAATCATCTTTAAAAAAAAAAAAAAAAAAAAAAAAAAAAAGCTTTCTTTTTAGCTAATTATGAGATTAAATGAATGAAACAAATAATGAAATAGAAGAAGAAATAATTGATAACGAGTGTCCCACTCACTTTAATGCTAATCTACGGTCATGGTTCATTGTGTAGTTGAAATTTTTTTTGCTCTTCCATGATGTGAGATTTGGATCTCGAGGTTCTGTCTATGTTCAGGTATCTTCAATCCAACATACTGTACATCCTAGTGTGTGTGTGTGTGTGTGTGTGTGTGTGTTTGTGTGTGTGTGTGTGTGAGAGAGATGTTGTGCCATTTCAGTGGAGAGAATAGCAGTGAGATCTAAGTCATGTGATCACATTTTGATTTCTTTTTCTTCTGGACAATAAAGAGACGCATAATGTGTTTGTATAATGACGAGTAGCACAGTAAGATCCTTATATCCTTATTTTGCGGTGTGTGTGTGTGTGTGTGTGTGTGTGTGTGTGTGTGTGTGTGTGCATGAAATATTTGATTCACGCAGCAGGATAAATGTCTGTATTTTAGAGTGCTGTTGTTTTTTTTATTATTATTCAAGGTGTACGGGGATTTTCTTGGAACAATTGCGAACATCTAAGATAAAAGCTAAACCTATACAATACACAAGTGTAAAAACATAAATGAAGAATAAAGATACGTGTAATTGTTCGAATAAACAGCTGCATTAAGAACAGTTCTGTGTAATGGCTCATAAAAATAGCAAGTGCCCTTGAGCTCCTTACATAAATATGAATATGGGAATAGAGATGCAGCTCTGTAATAAGAGATTCTTTGAGGGAGAAGTTATTATTTGCATTTATATGTTAAGAGAACAGTAATAGTCCTCTCAGTCTCAGAAGTAGGCAACTAAATTAACCATACATAGCCTATTTAAGTTTTTTTCTTTTTTAATAAAATTAGACACCCATTTAATTGGTCAATGCTATCTCAGGGGAGGAGAACTCAAATACTAACCAATGAAAATTTTTAAAAAATTAAAAAGTGGTCACATGACCCACAGGGGTCCATTTTGTTTCCTCTTTCAGCACATGGCTCCATATTTTCTCCAATGAAATGTATATTTTTCACTAATTTTTGTCCAGATAATCGCCTACAGAAAAAATACAGAGTCTCCTTCGGAGAGAGTCTCCTACAGAGTCTCCTTCATTGGAAAGTAAAGAAGTATTTTCAAAAACTTAACATTATATATCATCAAATGTATCGTAGGACATTACAAAAAAACTGCATGTTGCCTCGAGGCAACATTGTACTGTAATGGAATCACATAAGGCCATACCAGGCATACTAGGTTGGAATAAAAGTATATTTTATTTGTAAGGAAAAGAGTTAGAATTATCTAAATGTATTTGCAGTTTTGCGTGATTGTGTAATGCATAAGAACAGTAATTCACATGCTATATTTGCACATATTATGATTTAATGCAGGAGATGAATCCGCACGTTTTCTATGGTACTTCAAAAATGTATAAAGCACAGGTACCACTGCCAGTTGATGTGAGTGAGGATGAGGTGTCATATAGTGATGAGTAAGATGAGGTCATAGTGACAATCCGACAGGGAGAGAGTGAGACTGAGAGGATGAAGACTGAGGTACCACATTGGTAGAAAAATAAACAGGAAGAAGTTCAGAGTGAGAATGAGCAGGCTTGATTAGAGTAGGGTGATTAGTAAAATCGTTACAATGCATGTCATTTAGTCCAAAAACCCCTGTAGAACCACGACCATCAACACTGGTTCGCTTGGATCAGACAGGACATTGGCCTGTGTAACGCCTCTGCACAAGCAGCATCATATAATTCACACAATTATAACCAGAAGAAATAAAACAATGGGCCTTCTCAGCCAGAGAACCCACAAGAAACTCTGGACCAAAATGTCTCCACTCAGGAGACCAAGGAGTCACTTAAATCCAGCGTGTGCATCTGCCTTATCTCAACCAACACGGCAAGCGTTAAAGGCCTCTCTGACCCAGGGCTGAACCCTCTCGACCACAGAAACTGCTCTCAAATGCAGTGATTTAGGCCTTTTGGGCCAGACCAGTTTGCTTACGCAACAGATAAGTCCAAAGATTCATACCATTAAGGCCAATAAATTCTGGAAGAAAGGAGAGATCTTTTCACCAAGATTACACATTCCACAATTACACAAGTCTACACAAGGACTCACACATTACACAATCGGCGCCTACCAGGAGCAACGACTGTGGGAATTGATACATCTTTGAACAACTGCAATCACCTATGTCCTACCATGTGTTGTTCTATTTTCTTCATGTGTATCACCTTTAAGTTGCCACTAATTATTCCATTTAATCATGTATTAGTGTAGTAGCCCTAGGAGGATCATTGTGTTTTAAATATTAGTAATGTACTTTAAGTATAGTCAAACATGTCTTGTTTGGTATGTATGTGTTCACTGAGTGATTTCCTAAATCATAAGAGTAAGGAAATTTGTGTAGATTTTTCTGATAAGTACATGCAAAGTTTCAGGACAAAGTTTAATAATACACTCATCATTGAAGAGTGTGGAACCACTCATCCGCAGGGACAAGGGGCTGATTAGCATAATAGGTGGAGAATCTGGCTAACACCCCGCCCAAAGACAATGTTGATTGGAGAAAGCACTCTGGGCTGGACTAGCCCAGTAAGTGTTAAAATCCTAAGAACACAAGTTTTTGCTCGTCGCTTGCAATCTCTCATATCTCTTGCTTCTTGGCACGCTTCGAAGGCCGGGGTCGGTGGAGGGTCTCCAGAGCCAATCAACGTCGGGGAGATCAGATCACGTTTATCTCGGCCTGGGGACCCAGCGAGAGCCGCCGCCTGCTTTTCAAGCCTCCCGCCTTCATTCCACTCAGCATTCTATTGGTCTTACGAGACGCCTCTCACTGACCAGACCGCGACCACGACGTAACGAGGAAATCCCTTCAACACAGCTAAGGCAAGCGCAATACCCCAGAATCTAGCTAATCTGGTGTCTATAATAAGTTGAGCCCTTCTAAAGGAAGTGAAGATAACTTAATAAGTTGATGGTTCGTTCAGATCATGGTCTGTGAAATAGCATGCAACACTAGAGACTCGGAACTTCATTCACTCTTCATCATCACCCGTTTATGTATGCGTGTGTGTGTGTGTGTGTGTGTGTGTGTGTGTGTGTGTGTGTGTGTGTGTGTGTGTGTGTGTGCATGTGTTTTATATGTTAGATTAGTTTCTATGTCATAGAGTAGTTCAATAAAGTCTCGTCTGTTCTTAAATATATGTTTCTTATTGCTTACAGGTGTCTATTGCCCTGAATTGCGATTCTGCTACATGCTCTTAAAATAATATTTCACTATGTTTAGGATATTATTGCCGGTGGCCACGGAGGTAATATCTAATGCATAATTAATGAATACACTAGGTTCAACTTATCGCTGGACGAATAGTTGATCAGTAATACTAAATTAGTCAAATTTATCTTTTCGAGCTGATCTGTTAATCTCTCCGACATCTTTGGAGGAGAATAAAGATAGCTCAATTTAAACAACTAATTTTTACTTACGTAAAATGGTGGAGAATATATCAAATTAACCCAAACAGCTAATTTCCACTACATATTTTGATGGAGAGATGCGGGCAATTCAATCTACATATTTTGGTGGAGAGATGCGGGCAATTTTCACTACACCTGTTTGGGTTGAAAGAAAATCCCCAGGTTGTTCAGGCATTGTAAAAATGCAGTGATCAATATGTGCTACATACCTGTGTTTTTCTGTTGGGAGGCATTGCTTCCTCACCTTTCACAAGCAGTGAGGTGCCATTAGTGAGGAAGGAGGTTTTGTATGTATGTGCTTGTGTACATGCAGGTCCTTGTGTATTTATGTGCATGCTTGTAAAGATAAGGTGCAAATTAGGGTAAGGTTATGATTTTTAATGTTTTACCTTGAAACAGTACTGATTGTAATGTTTTGAAATGATAACTTGATGATCTGATGGTTTGGTAATGCTTGTGTTCCACGATGGTACAATGTTGCCTGAGAGCAACAGCTGGATATGAAATGTTACTTTTTATTAAGTATGAAATATGTAATACATTAAAAACTAGATAAATCTGTTCGTCAAATCTTTCAATTTGTTCGTTGTGGTACAATGTTGCCTTGAGGCAACAAACTTTTAATAAATAAATGCATTTCAAAATAAAGAAAATGTTTATTGATATTGGTATAGTGTCCAATTTTAAGCAGGAAAAACATCACAAATAATTTTTTCGTACCATAGAGGGTTAAAATGAACTTCAAATTTCCTATAGCGTATTCTTTTCAAATTATGATGTGGTGAAGTTTTCTGTATGGAGAGTTTTGACCTTTATGGAAGGAGTCTCCAGTTTTAGGGTGATAACAGTAACTCCGCTCCATTACATCCACCTTATTGTTGATTATTTTCCTATAACAGCATGTCCCCAAGTGTTTTATCCCTTACTTGTTACATTCTTACTTCATTCCAGCATATTTTCTTCACAAAACATGAAATACAAAGTACAGTATTCGGTGTTCTAGTGTGTCTAAAGTTGTACCATTTTCCCTTTTTTCCACATGCACTTTTTTTAAAAAACAAATTAGGTTACTATCTTTAGAGCCAGAGAGTTCTCACAGCGACAGTGAAAGCAGCCTTAACATGGAGGAAGACGTAGTGATGATCACTTCAGAATAGACCGCAGCCCTTAATGAAATCTCTCCTCAGTAATATGTGTCCCAGCTGAGCTCCCATCATCTTGTCATACTTTGGAGCAGCTGATCATCTTGCTCTCTGGCCACATTAACTTGCTAATGGAGAAGTGAAAGCAGCGCCTGCCCTGGACACATCAGAGACATCCCCGGTGCTGCTGTAAGGCCCCGGACGATCTGATCTGGCCTTTCTCCAAAAAGGCTTTCTTCTGGACACCAGGGGCCAGATGGGCCCGATTATTGGCCTGATCCAGTTTCACCTCAGAGCCTCAGAGGTTGAGGGGAGCTTGTGCCACCAATATCTTTCCAAAGATTTATGAACTAGATAAATGTTTTACTTGCATGGTGTGGAATTAACTGTTTCAATGTCTAGAGCAAACGAGTTGAAATATTTGTATCTTTTCATTGAGTTAAGTCATGTCCGGGTCTTTTCTGTTAAATTATTCAGTTTAAAAATTGTTCCTATTTTGTGTTATTGTATGTCCATGTATAGTATAATTTATAGACAATATATATGGTCATTGTCCCAAAGCAGCTTTACAGAAACTCACTTGACTTACAGTATCTCACAAAAGTGAGTACACCCCTCACATTTTTGTAAATATTTTATATCTTTTCATGGGACAACACTGAAGAAATGACACTTTGCTACAATGTAAATTAGTGAGTGTAGTGCTTGTATAACAGTGTAAATTTGCTGTCCCCTCAAAATAACTCAGCACACAGCCATTAATGTCTAAACCGCTGGCAACAAAAGTGAGAACACCCCTAAGTGAAAATGTCCAAAATGGGCCCAGTTAGCCATTTTCCCTCCCTGGTGTCATGTGACTCGTTAGTGTTACAAGGTCTCAGGTGTGAATGGGGAGCAGGTGTGTTAAGTTTGGTGTTATCGCTCTCACACTCTCTCATACTGGTCACTGGAAGTTCAACATGGCACCTCATGGCAAAGAACTCCCTGAGGATCTGAAAAAAAGAATTGTTGCTCTACATAAAGATGGCCTAGGCTATAAGAAGATTGTCAACACCCTGAAACTGAGCTGCAGCACGGTGGCCGAGACCATACAGCGGCTTAACAGGACAGGTTCCACTCAGAACAGGCCTCGCCATGGTCGACCAAAGAAGTTGAGTGCACGTGCTCAGCATCATATCCAGAGGTTGGCTTTGCAGAATAGACGTATGAGTGCTGCCAGCATTGCTGCAGAGGTTGAAGGGGTGGGGGGTCAGCCTGTCAGTGCTCAGACCATATGCCGCACACTGCATCAAATTGGTCTGCATGGCTGTCATCCCAGAAGGAAACCTCTTCTAAAGATGATGCACAAGAAAGCCCGCAAACAGTTTGTTGAAGACAAGCAGACTAAGGACATGGATTACTGGAACCATGTCCTGTGGTCTGATGAGACCAAGATAAACTTATTTGCTTCAGATGGTGTCAAGCGTGTGTGGCGGCAACCAGTTTTGCCTACAGTCAAACATGGTGGTGGGAGTGTCATGGTCTGGGGCTGCATGAGTGCTGTCGGCACTGGGGAGCTACAGTTCATTGAGGGAACCATGAATGCCAACATGTACTGTGACATACTGAAGCAGAGCATGATCCCCTCCCTTTGGATACTGGGCCGCAGGGCAGTATTCCAACACGATAACGACCCCAAACACACCTCCAAGACAACCACTGCCTTGCTAAAGAAGCTGAGGGTAAAGGTGATGGACTGGCCAAGCATGTCTCCAGACCTAAACCCTATTGAACATCTGTGGGGCATCCTCAAACGGAAGGTGGAGGAGTGGAAGAGGACTCCAGTGGCAACCTGTGAAGCTCTTGTGAACTCCATGCCCAACAGGGTTAAGGCAGTGCTGGAAAATAATGGTGGCCACACAAAATATTGACACTTTGGGCCCAATTTGGACATTTTCACTTAGGGGTGTACTCACTTTTGTTGCCAGCGGTTTAGACATTAATGGCTGTGTGTTGAGTTATTTTGAGGGGACAGCAAATTTACGCTGTTATACAAGCTGTACACTCACTACTTTACATTGTAGCAAAGTGTCATTTCGTCAGTGTTGTCCCATGAAAAGATATAATAAAATATTTACAAAAATGTGAGGGGTGTACTCACTTTTGTGTACAACTTTTCTAAAAAGTATGTACTTAAACAGTGGGGTCCAAAAGTCTGAGACCACATTGATTATTTTATTTTATTATTATTATTATTTTCATTTAAAGTTGGAAATATACAGAAGGTTTTTAGAAAATTGAAATATTTAAAAGATAGAAAGTAAATGTTCAATATCTGGAATATTTAATATTCAGGATTCAGCACTATTTCTAGATCCCTATTTAAATGTAAGCAAATGTGTGATATTAACAGCTTTGTACAAAAGGTCAGATTTTCCACATGCCTGATCTCTTGTATTGAAGCGTGTGATCAGACGACACTCCGATGGATTTGATCTAAAACGGATCATAAGGTTTTGCACAAACGTCTGGAGTCCATGCCAGCTCGAGTGCACACTGTCATTAAAGCAAAAAGCGGAACAAATCGAATACTCCTAAACTCATGTAAATATTTAATAGATTCCACTTTTCACTCAGGTTATTGTCAATAATATGGTTTGGAAGGAAAATTGTTGTTTTGAAAAAGAATGCAGAAGAGGAGCATGTTCACTACGGCTCTCAGACTTTTGGACACTGCTGTATATGTTTTGTGTGCATAGACATTAAGAATTGTTACAAATCATAAGAAACACTACACCTACTCTCATCAACTTGGCATGTGCATATAAAGACAAATGTGCAGCCATGGAGCTATATTAAATAAATCATGCTAGATTATCCCAGTGAGTTTGAACAGTCTTCCATTACGGTCATCCAGATGGATTGGTATCACATTATTTAACATACTTAATTACAACCATTATCATTTTGCATTGGAGACTTTATTAAGATGTAATCAAACACTTTTAGACAAAAACGACCTCACAAAAGAGAAAATTCAGCATTACAGCATGCACACATTTTTAATTACAATTTTTCCTTTTAAGCGAATTCGTTTTTTTGGAATTTCTCAAGCTGTAATCAAGGCTGATGACGTCGTGGTCATGATCAGCCAGACCACAATCCTCCAAATGAGAACATTCAGCCTCGTTCGCCACAAAAGTCTTTTTCTTTAATGACATACATTTTTCTTGAGGTTTCTAGCTAATGGCAGTAATGCACAGAGAATTCTGCTGTGCTTACCATGTGTGTGTGTGTGTGTGTGTGTGTGTGAGAGAGAGAGAGAGAGAGAGAGAGAGAGGAGAGAGCCAGTGAGTCTAATTAATTTGACGACCCCAAAATGGCTATTAAAGCCTTTTTTTCTTCTCTCCTCTGTTCCAGCTTCCATCAGCTCTCTCCAAAGTGGCTGGCCTAAATATTTTGTCATTGTGACTCCGATTTCACCATTCAATTAAAATGAACTGCTGTACATTACTTTAAACGGTCACTTTAAAGGGAAAAAGGCTTGCTTTTGTAATGAGTGTAATTCTATCAGAGCTCTCCTGTCATTACTGTCTCTTTTTTAGCTTTTGTATTGTTACGAAGGCAGAAGTGAATTGTTTTGGCCTCTTTTCACTGTGAAATGAGCTGCAGGTATGTTTAAACTGTGAACAGTGATTCAGATTGACCTGCTGTTCAGAGCACAAGCAAAACCTCTCCCAAGCACATGTTTCAGTAAGTGTATTTTTTTTTTTTTTCATTTGAAAACTTGACTGCGTTTGACACTGTTTGGCAATCAACTCTTCACACTCAGCCTTATTTTCTCAGCAGCTCATATGGCAAAATGCCAGACTGCTGAGAAGCCAATTTCCAAATGACTGCATGTTGCTGAGAAACTCATTCACTGATGAATCTTAACAGTCTTTAGATGCCTTTTGGATTTCTAATCAAATTCTAAACTCAGAGAGATGCATTTTGAGCTCTTAACTCCTAAGAAACCTCTTATGGAAATATGTGGGCATATGTGCCAACATCTGTCATGCTTTTGCAGATTATTTTATACACACACACACACACACACACACACACACACACACACACATATATATATATATATATATATATATATATAAAATAATCTGCAAAAGCATGACAGATTTAATCAACATGTTTATGTAAGAAATAAAACAGCAACTATTCTTTTTTATTTATTAAAGAATGGCACATTGCACTTTTTAACTTCTTCTTACAAGAAAACTTTACCACATAACAACCCCCCAATCTATCTATCTATCTATCTATCTATCTATCTATCTATATATCATTTGTTCTCTATCATCTATCTATCTATCTATCTATCTATCTATCTACCTCCTTTTCTCTCTCTCTCTTCTTGCTCTATCTATCTATCCATGTGTCTGTCTGATTGTCTGTCATCCATCTCTCTGTCTGTCTCTCCCTTTCTCACTGTTTCTTTCTCTATGTATCCCTCTTTTTCTCCTTTTGTCTTTCTCTCTGTCAGTCTTTATCTTTCTATCTATCTATCTCCTTTTTCCCTTCTCTCTCTCTCTCTCTCTCTCTCTCTCTCTCTCTCTCTCTCTCTCTCTCCCCCTCTCTCTCTCTCACACACACACACACACACACACACACACATATTGGTTTGGATAACCGCAGTCTCTTAGTGAGTAGTAATCCATAAAGTCCTCCAGCGTTGGTCTCAGGCTAAAACAAAGCAGTGATGAAGTAATGCTCTCCAGAGTGATGGTTTCAGGGGAGGAAGATGTAATAACAAACTCATCAGCAGCACAACAACAGGAGACATAAGACACAGAGAGGTTCAGTGAGCTGGAATGGAACAGCCTCTCCAAACCTCTCCAAACACCAACACAGCCTGGCCTTGGATTTATTCTCCATTTCCCATAATGCCACTTTCCTCTTTTCAATCAGACTGCATTTGAATTTTTGGCTGTTTTTCATGCTTTATTACTCTCAAATATAATGTAAAATTCTATAAATGGAAATGCTAATAAAATTAACACCACTTGAAACTTTGCAGTTTTAATGGAACTGCAATTAATCTTTTCGCAAGAATTGCAAATTTTCTTTTTGCAAGAACAGATCTCATGGGAGCATTGCTACGCAATTATCTTTTAGAGTAGAAGTGCTTGAAATGCTGGAGTGGTGTCCTCAAGAGGACGTCTTCTGTACCTTAGGCTCTAGGAACATAATTAGATAGATGGATGGATGGATGGGTGGATGGATGGATGGATAGATAGATAGATAGATAGATAGATAGATAGATAGATAGACAGTACAGTGGGTATAGAAAAGAATCACCCCCTTTAAAATAATCACATTTTGTTGCTTTTCAGCCTGAAATGAAAACGGCCACAGTTTTTGTTTTATCCAGCTGTATTTACTCAGTGCAACTTATAACATCCAAGTGAAAGATATAACACCAACATGTCAGAAAATAAATAAATAAATAAATAAACAGAATTACTCAGTTGGAAAAAGGATCACCCCCTTGCTTTAATTTGCCTTAAATTTTTAATTACAGCCTTTAGTCTGTTGGGATACGTCTCTACTAACTTTGCACATCTCGACTTTGCAATATTTGCCCACTCTTCTTTGCAGAACTGCTCAAGTTCAGTTAAATTCATTCCACAGATTTTCAGTGGGGTTTAAGTCTGGGCTCTGACGAGGCCATGCAAGGACATTCACCTTTTTCTCCTTCAACCACTGTGTGGTCAGTTTTGTTGTGTGCTTTGGGCCATTGTCATGTTGGAAGGTAAACCTTCTTCCCATTGACAACTTTCTGGCAGAGGGCAGCAGCTTTTCCTCAAGAATTTGACGGTATTTTGCCCCATCCATTTTCCTTCTATCCTGACAAGTGCTCCAGTCCCTGCTGCAGAGAAACTCCCCCATAACAGGATATTACCACCTCCATGCTTTACTGTAGGAATGGTGTTATTTGGATGGTGAGCTGTATTGGATTTCCGCCAGACATATCGTTTGGTGTTGAGGCCAAATAATTAAATTTTAGTCTCATCTGACCATAACACCTTTTTCCATGTGGTCTCAGAATCTTCAAGGTGTGTTTTGGCAAAGCTCAGTTGTGGGTGGCTTTTTTCTTGCAACCCTCCCATACAAGCCACATTTGTGGAGAATTTGTGATATTGTTGTCACATGCACACAATGACCACTCTTTGTCATAAATTCCTGCAACTGCTTCAGAGTTGCTGTAGGCCTCTTGGTAGCCTCTCTGACCAGTTTCCTCCTGGCTCTTTCTTCCAGATTGGAGCGACGTCCTGATCCAGGGAGGGTCTGTGTTGTACCAAATACCTTCCACTTCGTTATAATAGACTTCACTGTGCTTCTAGGCATTGATAAAGCCTTTGAAATTTTTTCGTATCCATCTCCTGACTTGTGCCTGCCCACAACTTTATCCTGGAGATCTTCTGACAGTTCCTTGCCACCCATAGTTGATTGTTTGCTTCAGTTGCACTACAAAATGCTGCAGGAAAGCTCTTTTCATGCTGAGCTAATCAAAATGACAGTGAGAAGGTGATTAGCTACACCTTATTGATTTTACAAGTCATTTTTAGGAGGGGGGTGATCCTTCTTCCAACTCAGTGATTCTGGTTTTTAATTTTTTATTTTTTTCTGACATGTTGGTGTTATATCTTTCACTTGGATGTTATAAGTTGCACTGAGTAAATACAGCTGGATAAAACAAAAACTGTGCCCACCTTCATTTCAGGCTGAAAAGCAACAAAATGTGATTATTTTAAAGGGGAGTGATTCTTTCTATACCCACTGTAGGTAGATTATTATACAGATGGCTAAAGTAGGTTTTGTGCAAAATCTACTTTACAATTTGTATACAAATGAAAATAATTATCAGTCCCCAGACCAAATTTGAAGCAGGGTTGACAGAATACTGGATACTGTATAAAAGCTCAGAAGTGGTAGATATTATTCATATCAAATTCAGAAAGTGAAACGTTTTAACTGGTTTAATTTTTACTGCAGAATACTGTGACAGAATGCCTTTTCTCTTTTCACATGAGCAGTTCATCATTACACTCACCATGCATTAGTGCATGACCGTGTCATGGTTGTTGGTTTCAGATCAGTCGGGTTGGTTTGAATATTTCAGAAGCTGCTGATCTCCTGGGATTTTCACGTACAGCAGTCTCTTGTATATAGGAACGCAACTAGGGTTAGGGTTAGGGTTAGGGTTAGGGTTATGGTTAGGATTAGTTTGGTGTTTTCAGTAATAGCATAAAGGTGATAAGACGATCTGTTATGATCTGTCTCTAGTCCAAAAGTCTGACAATTCATCAGTTCATATTTTCTATTT
This sequence comes from Cranoglanis bouderius, assembly GCA_023630585.1. Lineage (NCBI taxonomy): Eukaryota > Metazoa > Chordata > Actinopteri > Siluriformes > Cranoglanididae > Cranoglanis > Cranoglanis bouderius. Next base: position 4,715,110 of record CM042564.1, on the reverse strand, counting down.
TTCAGGGATCTATAGGACCCATCCAACTCCACCCCTCCAATATCTCTCTCTCTCTCTCTCTCTCTCTCTCTCTCTCTCTCTCTCTGGTGATGGATTGTTCATATTCTCTCCTAATCACTCATTTGTCTCCCTCGCAGCATGTCTCAGGTCGATCTGATATACAGATCAGAGCTCACACTCTGGGCTTCTCTCACATCCTCTCATCCAGTATCTATAAAGGCAGTGTCTGTCCATCTATCTCTCTCGCTCTCTCTCTGTCTGTCTGTTTCTCTCTCTGTTTCTATCTCTATGTATCTCTCTTTTTCTCCTTTTGTCTTTCTCTCTGTCAGTCTTTATGTTTCTATCTATAGTATCTATATCTATATGTCTGTCTGATTGTCTGTCATCCGTCTGTCTGTCTATATCTCTCTGTCCGTCTGTCTCGCTCCCTCTCTCTCTCTGTTTCTTTCTCTATGTATCTCTCTTTTTCTGCTTTTGTCTTTCTCTCCATCAGTCTTTATGTTTCTATCTATCTATCTATCTATCTATGTGTCTGTCTATCTATCTATGTGTCTGACTGATTGTCTGTCATCCATCTGTCTGTCTGTCTCTCTCGATTTCTCACTGTTTCTTTCTCTATGTATCTCTCTTTTTCTCCTTTTGTCTTTCTCTCTGTCAGTCTTTATGTTTCTATCTATCTATCTATCTATCTATCTATCTATCTATCTATCTATCTATCTATCTATCTATCTATCACTCTCTGTCTGTTTCTCTGTCAATGATAATATAGTCCACAATATGAATATAACAGTATTTGTATGGCATAAACTACAGTATGTTTAGCTACAATGGTATGTGTCATAACCCACTTTCTCAACACTGTCACTGCTATCCTAACACGTGATTTGCCACACTGTTGGATGCTTTTTCCTCCCTCCCTGTGTCTTGGCATGGAGTGTAAGCATTTTCTCCAAATCACTCGGTTATCTCCAGGGCTAAGACTCAGGATTGTCAAATTTTCTGACACATGCTGCCAATTCATATTTTCTGTTCTCAAGGCTTTCCTGTCTCACTGTGTCTTTAATGGAGTGTGAGGATTATAAATAAAGAAGAAAACACTTGTGGGCATGCTGTTATAGCCAAATAATCCATGCTAGGGTAGTGACTTACTGTGACCACCCTGAAGTTGATTCGTTTCCTGTAAATGCACGTCCCAAACTGTTTTATTCCTCTTACACCCCATCATTTTCCAGTGGTTACAATTTTCTATTCATTGATGAACGAGACATAATAGTTTTTATCCATTCATAGTTACATTTAATGTTGTGGTGCATCTGCGAGACAAGTTAGTTTCTGTTTTCATTTTGGAAAACGTACCTTTACTCCTCACTGTTACAAAGCACTGACGCTGCAAACCCCTTCCAAAGATATTAAAATGATCCTTACAGAGCCTTACGTCTCCTTCATCCTAGATTATATTTATTAGAACAAGTGCATTCATATAAACCTGTCATTTGATTTGCAGATGCACTTCTGTCAGAGCTGCTGTTATAGAAAATTAATCAACACCTTCTGACCAATCAGAATTGAGAATTCAACAATGCTGTGGTATAAAATATTAATAATAATTATCTAGATCTGAGCCAATGATTTAGTGTTATTTCACTAAGAACACTTGTTCCAATTTATCCACAGTTAAGAGCTATTCTTTCTATCTGTAACAATTTAAAGTCGGACAAGGAGGAGTCGGGAACCGGCTGATCGTAAACGCAAAGTTTAATAGTAAACGAAACTGAAACCCAACATAAAACACACAAACTGAACACAAAATGCACGTGCGTCTCTCTCTCTCTCTCTCCCTGGCGCTTCCAGCCGCTCCTTTATCTCTCTCTCCCACTGATTAGACAGATCAGTGCCAGGTGTGTATCCTCACAACCTGGCCACGCCCTCCTCCTCGCCACACTATCCTTTTTTTTTTCCATTTATTTTTTTCTTCTTTCCCAAGTCTAAATAACAGATCCGAGCCGATATGTTGGACCGCTCTTGGTTAGCAGTAATACAGCAGTAATAACATTTCTCATCTTCAGCTGCTTCTCCATCTTTAAACACATCTGATTCGAGACTTTGGTGTTTCTGTACAGAGCTAATCCGCTAATCCATATTTATTCGTGGCCCTATAGGACCGTCTCGCTCGCTTCTCTTCAGATAGATTGTTAGCATTCTGTGCTAATCGCTCATTCGACTCTTGCGTGGTGTGGACTGAGCGGAGCTGATAAATATGTTCCCAGTGAGTTTAATAATAGAAACGTATTCCATGCTCCTTGTGATACTGTATATGCAGCAACAGTAACATGTATGTAACATATCCTGTGTGTGAGCTGATTCGAGCCACGACTCTGCTGGAGCTGTAAGAAGATCATGTGTTATGGTGTTTACACGTTCTGAGTCTCTCACACTGACGAGTGCCATACAGTAGGAGCTGAACTCAGACCAAGTGTTAGTGTTCTCTTCTAATCACACTGATTCTCACATAGTGTGTGTGTGTGTGTGTGTGTGTGTGTGTGTGTGTGTGTGTGTGCTCTCTCCTTCTGTGTCAGTCTTTCTTTCTCTCTGTCTATCTGTCTGTCTCTGTCTGTCTGCCTCTCTGTCTGTCTCTGTCTCTCTCCCTGTCTATCTGTCTTTCTCTCTCTCTCTGTCTATCTGTCTGTCTGTCCGTGTGTCTGTCTGTCTCAATCTCTGTCTGTGTGTATTTCTGTCTGTCTCTCTCTGTTTCTATCTATCTACTTTTTCTACTTTTTTTTATATCTGCTCTCTCTTTCTCTCTCTCTCTCTCTCTCTCTCTCTCTCTGTCTCTGTCCCTCCCTCTCTCTCACGCTCCTCCTCCCTCTCTCCCTCTCTCTCTTGCCCTGTCACTGAGGATGGATTGTTAGCATTCTCTCCTAATCACTAATATTTCTCCAGGACGGTACGGTATGTACTCCGGTAACTCGTGCTGAGACTCTGGGACTCTCCCAAGTTATGGCTGCTGGTCAGATGTTAGTGTGCTGTGTACATTTTTCATTACAGGCCCTTTGCAGCTTGTGTTCTGTCACTTCAGAGGCAAATTCTGATTGCGTTGTGCTTGAGGAGGTGTCACAGTCTCCAGTCTCCAATCTCCGTGATTGGATCGTGCTGTTATTAAACGCCTCGTCTGTAATTGGATGAGAGTAATTTCAGATGACTAGCTCAGTTTCAGAACAGCATTCTTTTCCTACTTCTTTTCTGTCTTCTCAGATAATTTCTGTTAAGAAGCAATATATATATATGTATATATATATATATATATATATATATATATATATATATATATATATATATATATATATATATATATATATATATATATATATATATATGTGTGTGTGTGTGTGTGTGTGTGTGTGTGTGTGTATACATTTCTATTTTATATTGATTGACTATTAACACTGCCCTGCATCAGATTTGCTGAATAGGCTCTGATAGTTGTTTCTTACTAATACTTAGATGCTGAGTCCAGATATCCTGTTAGTTTTGCTCTAGAACATCACAACGTTTCCACAAAGCCTGATGTCCAGTGTAGAGCTTTTTTGCCTAAGATGGACCATAAACGTTAGAGCTATTGCCAGATCCACTGCCACCAACACAGGAAACACTATGTTTATGTACAATAAGTGAGCAACATTTATCACTTTTCCTCTGATTAGCCCTCATATGAATGCTAGGCACACTTACATGCACACAAAACTCCTGATTTCAGGGATTTACAATGACCAGTGAAAGACGGAAATGTGACCATAACCCAGATGATTTCTGCTACATCTGTGGGTGTTTTTGCCAGTCCAGAAAATCCCTCAAAAGGAAGTTCACTCCTT
>CM042564.1:4653741-4706241 GCA_023630585.1 Cranoglanis bouderius | reverse complement strand
GTGGCTCCTCCACCTTTTTAAATAGCCAGTAGCGTTTAGCTTACCTCACAGCCAGGAAACTTACAGCTGTTGAGGGCGAGACACTTCAGATTATAGCAGTTATAAACATTCCTTCCCTCACCAGCCTCTCTTTTTTCTCACTCTATAATTTAATAAAAAGATTTAATCCATTTATTATTAGTCTCACGTACCACCTTATGTGGTGCAAGTCCTTGTGTAGGTTGTTACTATGGAAACGATAACGCATTAGAACGAGCGCATTATAACCATTATTAACCTGTGATTTGCAGCTACCGTTCTAGAAAATGAATCGACACCTTCTGACCAATCAGAATGCAGAATTCAACAGCGCTGTAAAAGATCGATTAACGGATCCGGAGAGTTTCATCAAGTCTATTTTTGTATGGTAAAAGTGTTTCAGTGAGGTCATCATTTTTATTTAACAGAATTAACCAATCAGCTTCTTCATTCAGTCATGCCTTCCATTGTCATACTCACAGCATGTTTAAATGAGTTCCTTTATTTCACTTCATTAGCTTATGATGTATATTGTGGAGAAGTGAAGTTGGTGTAGCTAATACTCTCTCAATCTTTCTCTCTATCTCTTGCTCTCACTCTTTTCTTTCTGGCTTTCTCTCTCTCTCTCTTTCTCTGCATTATCATCACGTTCGTTACTTTGGCCTGAGGATTTTTCACGTCTGTGTGCAGAGCCCGACTCTCTCCAGTCTATTAGTCTCTGATGAGCAGAAAACTCTGTACGCTGCAGTTTACTCTGCCGCTTTTAAACACAGCACCGAGACCATTAGTACACTGCCGAGAGAGACATGGAGGAAAGACAGACCCCCGGTGTCTAATAGAGAGGCAGCGAGAAAGAGAGAGAATATTTCAGCACAGCAGGTAACATTTCCATTCTCTGCTGTAATCCTCAATCACAGAAAATCCTTGATGCTGAGCATAGAAACCTTAGCTCAAGCTCAAATGTTTGTCTGGTCCTCAGTAGGAGAACGGTTCTTTTACAAAACAAACTACAGATTTTATCAATAATAATAATAATAATAATAATAATAATAATAATAATAATAATAATAGAATAATAATAAATACAATTATGGGGCCAAGCATAACCGAGTCAAAGTAGGAGCTAAGCGAGCATCAGAGCATGACCGACAGTTTGGTTTGGTCTATCAATACAAAATCCATAATTTGTTGCTGGCATGGATAGAAGATGATCTGATTCGAATTTGGTGAAAATCGGACAAACGGTCCGAAAAGCAAAATGTTTTTTTTTTCATATCTCATGAACACTAGGTGGCACTGTTCTGAGGGTAAACTGTGCAGGTACCCTCAAGTCATGATGGCTATGGCATACTAAGTTTGGTCTAAAAAGGTGGAGATATAGCCTCACATACCTTTTGCTATGCTCATCGTCAAATTTGTTTGTACGTTATTCGAGAACGCTTTGACTAATCAACTTGAATTTGATAACTTTTTTTCAGCATGGTATGAAGATGATCTGATTTGATTTTCGTGAAAAAAAAGACAAACGGTCCAGGAGGAATTCGAAAAAGTAGGCTTCTCAAAAAATACAAAATGGTGGAAAAAGTTTCATGACAGAAAATGAAATCATTCGACTCGGCACGAGCCAAGGAATCAGAGGAAGAGAAGAATTTTGTTTCTAGCCCTTACGGTTCAAAGGTCATTCACATAAACATGAATGTAATTTGAGCTGTTGGTTGCGCTAGAGGGTTCAAGACAGCGACTCTAAATTTTCTATGGTAACATTTCAGACTGTTGTCTATTTGTGTGCCAAATTTCATGACTGATTTCATCACAAATTTCATCCTGCAGTGCTTGGCCCCTAATAATAAAAGAGCTAGGTTAAGGTCTGGGTTAGATTTCGGTGTAGAGTAGCATTAATTAACGGAATAATAGTTTATAATGAATAATTATGTCAATGGAAGGTCCTCACAAAGTGTGTGTGTGTGTGTGTGTGTGTGTGTGTGTGTGTGGGTGTGTGTGTGTGTGTTTAGTGCTGAGATATTGGTCAGCAGATCTTAATACGCTCTGTCATCTATGTCATCCTGGGGCCAAGAGCCTGGTTGATCCGGCCCAAAACTGGGGATTGAGATGACCCAGACATGATTTCTCTCTCTCTCTCTCTCTCTCTCTCTCTCTCTCTCTCTCTCTCTCTCTCTCTCACACTCACACACACACACACACACACACACACACACATACACGCACACACACACACGGTTGATTATAGCTCCAGTAGGAGTAGAAGAAAAGCACCAGTCAAGAGTCCATCACTGCTAAACCCAACCAGAACAGACTCACAGGAGCTCATTTAGTCTTGAAATGAAAGAGGGATAGGGAGAGACTGAGAGAAAGAGTTTTCTTAAAAAATACAGAGCTCAAAAGAGAGAAATTCCTGCAGCCATCCATCTCCTGGTCATTTAATTAGATCACTAGGAGGTGTGCTGTCTTAACCTCCAGTGTCCACTTGATGTGGTACTGTCCAGAATCTGAATTTGAATTTATTTCATCAGCTATCACAAAGTACATTTTGCTCAATCAGTGTTAGGTACTGAATAGTACATTATTTGAGACAAATTATGACAATGTTCTCTTCACATACACTTTACAAACACAGTGTTAATTAAAGGGGTCATAACGTTTATTATTATTATTATTATTATTATTATTATTATTATTATTATTATTATTATTATTATCTTCCCTGAGGTCTAATTATAATATTAGTACACAAAAAAACATACAATTATACAATTATAATATTTTGCACAAAAAAAACATTCAAAATGTAGTAATTTATGACCTTTCTCCACTCTGTCTCTGACCCTCTGACTGAAACGATCGGTTTTTGTGTCATTTACCTTTAAGACTTCAATGTAACCACCCACTGTTATGATTGGCTAACATCTTTGCCTATGAATTAATTGTCAACTCCCTCTGCCATAACACGTGCGAAACTGTTTTCAGCGACTGCGCGCCAGTGGGCGGGGCGAACGGTGCGATGATGTAAAAGTATGTGTCGAGGTCTTGCTGTAGGGGCGGTCATATGCAAATGTATTTGCCCGTGTGACATCACAAATCCCGCCACATCCAAACAAGCCGGTTTTGGAGCTTGGTTAAATAAAGGCTCTTTTTGTACTGTGGAGGATGTATTAAGCTATGAAACTTGCAGGACGTTTTAATGGTCCAATGACCTCTTATATGTCAAAAGATCAAGGAAAATTTGATTTGGAATCAAATTTGAATTTGATGGTAACTTATACCATAGCGTGGTTGAATTCTCAAATCTGATTGGTCAGAAGGTGTCAATTATTTGTCTACTACTCGGACAGTAGTACCGGCTGTAACATGAACAACAGGTATAAATTAATGCGCTCGTTCTGACTCGTTATCGTTTCTATAGTAACAGCTCATACACAAGGACCTGAACAGCGGAAAATCCACATGACCTAGGACTAATAACAAAAAATGTATTTAAAAGGAAAGAAAGGTCTTGTGGTTTAAAAGGAAAATGTACTGTATAATCGTTGATGTGGTGATGTTTCTTTGTTAGGAGACTGTTATTTAACATTTATGGAAGGTGTCCCGGGTGTCAGCGCTTTGTAACAGTCATGGTGCTTTGTAAAGTTTTCCAGAATGAGAAAGATTTCGGGACAGAGCACTTTACACTTTTTGGTTTCTTAGTAAAATGACAAGCTGCGTTTTTTAGAGATACAGCAAGAGAAAATGAGACGCAGGAGAGGGAATGACTGTTTATCATTGCTATAGCGTAAGTTATACAGTAAGTGAGAACAGGAAGTAACTTATCTCACAGACGTTCCACATCATTAAATCTAACTTTAAGCTGAATAAGACACTCCAGACTGTTATACGAAAATAATCCACTCACACATCCCTGGCGTAAATTATTATCTCCTTATAACCACACTGTCTGTCATGGGTTATTCCTTATTTATACCACAGTGCTGTTTTGATTGGTCAGAAGGTGTTACTTCAAATCAAAGGTTTATATAATGCCCTTGTTCTAATACATTATCGTTTCTATAGTAACAAGGTACACAGGGACTTTTATAGTGAACGCTCAACATAAACAGATTAAAAACATGTATAATTCCTGATTTGGTGATCAAATACTATGCGATAGAAGCAAAGACATAATTGAATGCAGTATTGGAGAGCTTATGGAGATGTCTCAGTGCATTTGAATTATAAGCTCTGTATTTGTACATTTTTAACTTCAGGTTGGTTTTCAGGGATTAGCTTTGGATTGGGTCTCCTCATATCTTAAGGGTAGAACCATTTCAGTTTGTTTAGAGAACTGTTCTTCATCAGTTGTTCCATTAACGTGTGGGGTTCCTCAGGGCTGCATCTTGGGACCTGTTTTGTTTTCCCTTTACATGCTTCCATTAGGAAAGATCTTTGATAAGCATGACATACACTACCATCTGTACTCTAATGATTCTCAACTTTACTTTCCTATGGGAAGCAACCCTTGAGGATAAGTCAGAGCTTATTAAGTGGATGTGGGGTGGATTTAAATGACAACTTGTCATTGCTTCCAGGGAAAAAACTCTCCTGTGTCAAAAACCTGGGTGTTATTTTTGACAAGGAGCTCAGGTTTGATCGCCATATAAATGCTGTTGTTAAAAATAGTTTTTTCCATCTTAGATCTATAGCAAAGTTGAAGTCTATGCTCTCTTTTGATGATTTGGAGAAGGTTGTGCATGCCTTTGTGTCTTCTCATTTTGACTACTGTAATGCTTTGTATCTGGTGTGAGTCAGGCCTCTCTCTCGCCTGCAGCTGGTCCAAAATTCAGCTGCTAGGCTTTTAACTGGCACCAGGAAAAGAGACCATATTACCCCAGTACTGATTTATTTGCATTGGTTGCCGATTTCATACAGAATCCAGTATAAAGCGTCGCAATATGTATTCACGGCTCTGCATGGTCTAGCACCAGAGTATATAATATCATTTTCTCAGTCGGGAAATTATTTTTCTGATTATTCTGACGCCACATGAATGCAGTATAATTTAACTAGTGATCACATGTGGTGATGATGCTTCTTACGTCCGTTTCAGAGCACCAGAGGGCTAAATATTTCAATCAACAGCTCAGGCATTTAAGTGGCACCGAACTGAGGCGCCGAAATCTGCGTTCTGATTTGGTCCGCTACATACCGGTCATATAGGTACCCAACCCTAGGTATAAGAAGAATAAAAATACTTCAGGATGTGGTGTTATAGAAAAATAATTAATTTTGGTGGAAAGAGGAATTCTGCTTCACCTCCAGCTGTATCACACCACCCCGTCATCGATAATTTTCCTAAAACAGCACGCTCCCAAGTATTTTTTTTCCTTAACAGTCCATTTCCATAATAGTCACTTTTACTATTATTATTTTTTGAGAAAAATATCCATGACACTTATGAAATCCCTCACCGCACTCCAATGCTTTAGTCTCAAATGATATTCCATAAAATGTACCAAATACTCATAATACACTATAATGTTTTAGAGAATAGGGTGTAGAGCATATAGGCATTATGGCTTATTGTCCCAAAAGCTTTCATTCCATAAGAACAAACCATTTTTTTATTTACATCATAGTAAAATGATTAAATCTTGTTTGAGAAATATTGACAAAAATTGTGTGTGTTTTTAGAACCTATAATATACTGATGGATTCAGATTTTTTTGGACTACTGGTCCAGACAAAGTCTATTTCTTAAGATAAGGCTGTTTTTGATGGCATAATATGAAATACAAAAGTTGGCTAATTTCAGATGTATAATAATTTGGACCGATATGAGATGAGACAGTAGGACAAAATAGGTTTGGAAATCTCATTAAGTGGAGTTTCATATCCTGCTGGCCCGAACTGTGAGCTCTCACGTAGCACCACAGCAGTTCAAAGGCAGCCGTGCTGCAAATTGCTTTTCTCATACACATTCCTCAAACTTTATTCGTTTTTGCCTGAGAAGGCAATCGAGGAGGGTGGGTGGATGAATGAAATATACATCTAAGGCAGCCAGACTCAAAGAGAGAGAGAGACAGAGAGAGAGAGAGAGAGAGAGAGAGAGAGAGAGAGAGAGAGAGAGAGAGAGAGAGAGAGAGGAAGGGCAGCTATAGCAGGTTTTGGTCATTCAGACTGCAGTCAATAGTGAAGACAGAAAAGCATTCATTCTTTATACAACCATCTCAATCAGCCCCTCCAATGCAGATTTTTTTTTTTTTTTTTCGGTTTTATGATGCATCAGCTATGCTTTAGTCTAGCCATTTTGTATATAACAACATCAGACTTGACTTGTTATTTATGACATGTTGCTATAAATTATTTAATTAAATTTAACTTAAAAACTTCACATATTCAGAATTATACATATATATTTTCAGACAGTGCAGTTGCACAACTAAGTAAGAAAAAGCAGGTACAAGCAGTATGACAAAAATTATATATGACATTTCACAACCAGTTAAAGTGCAATGAAGATTATATGAAGTAGAATTCACAGAGTATGAATATAAAGCAGCATTGGATTTTAAAAATAAAGGGAGCTAGTGTCTGTAGGGACTTATAATTGGGCCGTCTATAATATTGAAGGTCAACAGCAGGGTCATATGACAGGCATTATAACAGAGTTAAAGATAGTAGCATTATCCAAACAGGCAATAAACAGTAACCAGTAAACAGTAACTCTAGAGCTAGGAACTAGGGGAAACCAGGTGATCCCGAAGGACTAGTAAGTAGGAGACACTAGGGAATACCTCAAGATTAAGGATTTAATCAAAGAAACCCAAAGACTAGCAGAAACTATGGAATTATGTAGGAATGGGAACTAGAAGACACTAATGAACACACCAAGACTAGAAACTAAGGGATAGTCCAATCTTACACTGTTGTGTATTTGCACTTTATGTATTCCTGGGTACCATGTTGCTGTATTGTTATGTGTTGCACCATGGAACTAAAGGAAACAAGGGAAAACCCCAGGGCTCAAAACAACAAGAATCTAGGGGGTGCCCCAGGACTAGGGGATGCCCCAGGACTAAGAACTCAGAGAACCTCAAGGACACTCCAGTGAATAGGCAACACTAGGGGGTACCTAAAAATGAGGGGACACTCCAGGATTAGGATAAACTAGAGGATACCCCAAGACTAGGAACAAGGAGACGCTAGGGGATACATCAGTACAAAAAAATTATACACACGTTACTAGAACATGTTACTAGAAGATATTGGGGAACAAACCATGACTACAAACTAGGGGAATCTCAGGGATATCCTAGGGATTAAGGCATGCCCAAAGACTAGGAACTAGTAGAAACTGGGGGAAATCCCAAGACTAGGAACTATACAAATCTAGGGGTCACCCCAGGACTAGAAACTTTGAGAAGCTAGAGGACACCCCAATTACTAGAGGATACTAGGGGATACTTAAAGACTAGGAACTAGGAAAACTAGGGGACAACTCCAGGAGTAGGAACTAGACAAAAACTAGAGGATACCCAGGACTATAAGAAACTAGGGGACAGCCCAGAATTAGGAACATGGAGAAGCTAGGGGATACCCCAGTAAAAGGAAATAAGAGATATTGGGGGATATCTCAGGACATGTTACTAGAAGATATTAGGGAATAATCTATGGCTACAAACTAGGATACCCCTGAGACTAATGAATACCCAAAGACTAAGAACTAGTAGAAACTAGGGGAAGTCCCAGGACTAAGAACTATAAGACTCTAGGGCTCACCCCAGAATTAGGAATTCAGAGAAGCTAGAGGACTGGTAACTGGTGAAAACTAGGGGACCCCAAAATACAAGGAAATTCCAAACACTATATGGATACCCCCAGTCATGTTACTAAAAGACATTAAGGGATAAAACTGTGACTAAGAACTAGGAGAAACTAAGGATTACTACAGAAACTGACAGTTACCCAAAGACTATTAACTAGTAGAAACCCCAGGGCTGGGCATATTAGAATCTAGGAACACCCAGGACTGTGAGATACCTAAAGAGTAAGAACTAGGGACGAATCTATGGACTAGACAAAACTATAGGACACCCAGGACTGGCAGAACCTATGGGATGCTTCAAGACTAGGAACAGAAAACATATATTGCTTGCCACTCAAGCAGACTTAAACTCATTGACACAAAAGTCAAGTAACAGAATTGGTCAACAACCCATTCAACACAACAAACCAACCAAAGAAAGAGTTAGCACAGCAGGCTAGCTTTTACTTGATAAATTTCTCAGGTTGAAAAAGTAATTCAAAGATAGTGGCATAGTTTTGATAAAAGCTGTGTGGAAACGAGAAGTGACACTAGGCTAGGGAAAATCTTATGCAATTTTACTTAAGGCTGCGGAGTTTGGATTGAAAAGAGAAAATTTCCAGGTAAGTATGGCCAAAAGTTTGTGGTCACCTGACCATCACACCAATATGTGATTCTTACCCAATCAAAATTGTATAGAATGTCTTTGTATGCTGTAGCATTACAATTTCCCTTCACTGGAACTAAAAGGCCCAAACCTGTTCCAGCATGACAATGCCCCTGTACACAAAGCGAGATCCATGAAGACATGGTTTTCAAAGTTTGGAGTGAAAGAACTCAAGTGACCTGCAATGGGCAAATCCCCACAGACATGCTCCAAAAACTAGTAGAAAACCTTCCTGTTAAATTTTATGGCATGATCTCTGTGTCTCAAATCTGAAGGTCTCTAGTCTGTGTCAGGATGTCTTTGTACAAGAACAGAAAGAGTCGTTTTTCTCCTTCTCCTCTTATCTGTTCCCGTGCACACAATAGATGTTCTGACTCTAGCTGTGACCTGTTCTAAATGACATTTATCATTCTTTATCAATATATAATATACTATTCTTTCTGTATCATTAAACTTAGAAACTTTTGCACTGAACTCCGTGTGTCGGTGTGAAGCTCCTTCCTGGTACCGGACGAGAGGAAATCAGCCAGAGCAGGGTTCAAATTTTGGTTCTGACTGGTATCGGACAAGAACTTAACACTTCCCAGAAGAGTGGAGGTTATTATTACAGAAAAGGAGCACTGAGTCTGGAATGGGATGTTCAACAAGCACATATGAGTGTGATGGCAAGGTGTCCACAAACGTTTGGCCATAAAGTGTACAGTATATGTACACATTTGAACATTGCCAATTAATCATACGTTGTACTCTGAACATGCAGGTCACTCTATGGTTTGCGAGCTTATGGAGGTACGATTCAACATGGCAGCAACCTTCTTCAAAACAACAAACAAAACTCTTGCTGTTCTACAGGGTAAGAGCAACAGTAACTTAAGCGAACAGCCTCTCTTCGGTCATTTGTACAATACACATACACCATGGGATCCTTAGAGAAATACATCAACAGTTACTTTGTTCTACATATTCTACCCAAAAGATTCAAATGAACTTTGTTAGACAGCTTAAGAAAGAGAAAAAGTTTACATTATCATATCATGTGTGGTTGCAGGAATGTGAATTGACTGAGTGTGTAGTGTGGTCTGGAGTCTGATAGTGTGCTAAACTGTGTCAGTTCTGTACTATGTTTAACTTCCCCACTCTTTTAATAGCACTAAGACACAGACACAGAACTGGGCCAATCCAACATCTGCCTTATTAAATCAGAGACCTATTTCTGACATGTGTTATAAATGTGCATGCGATTTAACATCCTGTTGGTGTTATCACTGACACTGGTGTATGAAGAATGAGTGTTTTCTATGCTGGGGGAATTCCCTGCTTTTCTCAACAAGATTTGAGCTTGCTGATTAGTTCTTTCAGGTTCTCAGATAGAACTTATACACTTCTAACTATTTGTATCTTGCACCATAAAAAGAACTTTTCCAGTCCAGTTCAAGGCAAGGACATATTACAGCACTTTCACATATGCAGCATTTAGTTAGTTTAAATGGAACCCTGGTGTGTTCTCCCCTCAGGGTGGTTCTTTAGGCAGCTGAGAACACAGCAATGACACTCAGATGTGGACCAAAACAACCAGTCTGAGAGATCCTGACTGAGATGGCCTCAGTCCACTTCCAAGTGAACACCACTGCAGTGAGAAATATGTTTGTTTTGGGTTGCAGCATTTTTGTGTAGATGTGTCACGCATTCTGTATATTTTGACCAACAAGCAAACAATAAAATACTAAATGCTGATTGCGATACACAAATTGTCTTAAACTAGATATTTATGTATTATTTATGTTGAGATTTTTGATGTCTACACACACTTGCTAAAAGGTTTGTTTATTTTTTTTTTTCGGTCACTGTATTTCTGCCCAATGAATTAAAGAGTTTTACAAGTATTTTTTCAGCCCTTAGACTTCTCTGGAAAGGTTTTTTTGTTCATTTTTTTTTGTTTTTACATGTGGTTTGTTTAGTTATATGGGACGTGAAATCAAACCAAACTGAATAGCAAACAAACCAAAAGTATACATTTCACTGATTTATACTCAGCAAGCAGACTAAAATGTGGGAAAACTGGGAAAAAATGGGCCTACACCCAAAAACATCATAAATGTACTGACAATATAGCATTAAATTATGCTTAGAGCCCTAAAAGTTATGAGAGTAACTGATTCTAGCATGTGCATTTATTGTCTTGACTTACTTACAAGAATTATTAGCTAGTTAGGTTCTCTGGAAGCATCAGTTAAGCAAGTAAGCAACTTAGCTGTAATGAGCCAAAGTTAATTTACTACTGTATAAAATAATACAAGGCAGTGTTGTGGACTCGAGTCACATGACTTGGACTCAACTTGGACTCGAGTCACAAATTTTCTGACTTTTGACTCAACTTGAAATAATTAAAGAAGACTCGTGACTCAACTTTGACTTTAACATCAGTGACTTGTGATTCAACTGGACTCGAGCCCTTTGACTTGGAAAGACTTGATACATTTTCAAAACCAAAAATGAAAATTTATACATAGATTAATAATTACACAATTATAAATTATTTAAAAGTATGCAGTGAATCGAATATTCTTCTTCACAATGAACAATTCATTTCCAGCAAATCAGCATCAATCTTTATTTCTAAGGTCAATGTTCAACCAGTCAAACAAGTTGAAAGACAGTTCATTCCCCAAAGACTTTGTGGTAGCCATGCTCCCAAAGACAGTAGCTTTCACCTACAACGATTATGGTGTTTGCAACAACTAAAGGGTTGCAACATGTAGAACTTGCGGTTCAGGAGTATCAGACAGAAAAGCAACAACTTAAAATTTTGTTCGGCATTTGAAGTTTCACAAAGTAATAGTGAATAGTTTTGTTTTTTTTTCTTAGGTAAAGGAGCAGATGAGGATGGGTTCCCCTTTTTAGTCTGGTTTCTCTCAAGGTTTCTTCCTCATATCGTCTCAGGGAGATTTTCCTCGCCACCTCGGCTTGCCCATTAGGGATAAATTCATACATTTAAAATCTATATGAATTTGAATTTATATATTTCTGCAAAGCTGATTTTTGACAATGTCCAATGTTAAAAGCGCTATACAAATAAAACTGAACTGAATTAAATGTATACTGATTATTACACTGGCTTTAAAGTTTGTAAAGAGCAAATTGTGACTTGTTTAGAATTCAAAACGTCAAGTTAAGGTCTTATAACTTGACTTGGGACTTGAATGGCAAGAAGTACTTGTGACTTGCAAAACAATGACTTGGTCCCACCTCTGCTACAAGTCACATTGTATTATTGCTTGTTTATTACATTATATTAAGAAAACACAGATGTTCAGTGAATTTGACATTTTCAGTCCTGCATGTCTAGTGCTCTGATATCTATAAACTTTATTAATAGTACACGCCTTCCTTTGTGTGTGTGTGTGTGTGTGTGTGTGTGTGTGTGTGTGTGTGTGTGTGTGTGTGTGTGTGTGTGTGTGAGACTAATGTATAATGAAGTTTCAAACACAAAATAATGAAAGAGTTTGCTGTTTCAGTTGTTTCAGGTACATTTCTCAGATGATGGTTTCCTGAAGTAAGCAGGTGTAAGAAAAGAGGGATGAGAAAGAAAAAGGAGATGAGTGTAAAGGGAAGCAGAGGATGGACAGCAGAGGCCAGAAGGGTAGGACAGTGAGTTTCTCGCTGCACCATCTGTCCACACAAGACGTGCAAACAAACATGACTGCTTGTTAGCTGGAGTTCAGTAAAACCAACACAGAAAATGGCTGACAGTAACCTTAGTCCATGCTAGGACACACACACACACACACACACACACACACACACACACACACACACACACACACACACACACACACATGCAAATAGGCACATGCATACAAAACTACAAATATTTTCTGTTCAACAGTAGCATTAATGATGCAAATGCTTTATAGAAAGTCTGTCTTTCTCTCTTTGGTGTTCTCTAATGTGTGGAGCTTGGAGCTTGGAGGGGGAAAAAAATCCTTTTTTTCCCCCCAGAGATGACAGAGAACATTCAGAATCTTCACCCATCAGGCAGAAAACGACTCAGAGCCTGATTTCTTACATTAGGCAGCGCTGCAAACCCGGAGGTCCTCTAGAACTTTCCCTTGTCGTGTCTTTTGTGGATCTGTGCCACAACACTGTGCGTTAATGAGCGCTGGTGTGTGTTTGGACCGTTTTTTTGTCTCTGCTCAAGGTGACACAAATTGAGGGTGTCCATGGTGACGGGATGCACCACAAGGTTCTGGACGCTGTCTGGGTCTGGCAGCATGATGACAAGAGCCTCCATTTTCCCTCAGGCTATGTGCAAGTAATACAGCACGACACAGGATCTACGCAACACCCTGGAAATATCGCTCAGGCGGAAGAGACAGGAAGAAAGCGGTCTCATATAAATGAGTAATAAATGCTACCTGGCCAGGTTTCATGATTAGATTGTGAATTGTGTTTCAGAACAGCGAGCTCGGCGATGACGTGTAACATCACTGGAGCTAAATCTGTAATGTGTTTAATAAAATCTGCCAATCAGGTGACAGATGGAAGATCTGAAACAGTTTATTACTAAAGAAGCATTGTTTTATGTTTCTAGCAGTCGGTGGTATGATCTGTTAGCTGTTATGATGGTGTGCTAAACTCAAAATGAGATTGGATGCGGGTTGGAATGGAGGTTTTTATATCAAGTGATCCATGGTGCCAGTAGGAGATTCAGCTTTGAAATTTGGCCCTGTGACTGCCTAATACGTTATACCACAGTACCATTTGTTTTCTAATATGATTGGTCAGAAGGTGTTGATTAATTTTTTTATAACAGCAGCCCTGAAAGTAGTTCCGGCTGCAAACCACGGGTTTAAATTAATGTGCTTGTTCTAATACACTTGTTCTAATACACTGTTTCTATAGTAACACCTCATTTTCTGGGACGTACATGGTGGACACTCACCATAAATGAAGACTAATAATGGATTCAACAACCGGCTGTTCTTTAACTATTTTTTTTTTTAAAGTATAATTGTTGACATGGTGAAGATTTCTACAAGGAGATATTTACAGTATTTAACATTTATGGAAGGAGTCTCCAGTGTCAGTGCTTTAGCTTTACAGTCAGTGGCAATGCTGTAACTTTAAGCTTTACACCACAGGAAAGTTATCAGTACACAGGAGTTTACACTTTGTCTTTTCTTAGTACGAAGCTGTTTTGTTTTACTGCCTTTAAAAAATTTGAGTCTGATGAGTCAACAAACGTATTAAACATGACTATAAATGGACAAAAAGTATGATGTGTATACTATATTATATAATACATTTTAAAATATTAGTGTTGCTAACAACACATTTGTCTCACACCTCCAGGGCTGGGGGTTCCATTCCCGCCTCCACCCTGTGTGTGGAGTTCTCTCTGTGCCTTTGGGGTTTTTTCTCCGGGTACTCCGGTTTCCTCCATCAGGCCAAAGACATGCATTGTAGGCTGACTGGCATTTCCAAATTGTCCGTAGTGTGTGAATGTGTGTGTGAATGGGTGTGTGATTGTGCCCTGTGATGGGTTGGCACCCCGGCCAGGGTGTCCCCCACCTTATACCCCGAGTCCCCTGTGATAGGCTCCAGGCTCCCCGTGACCCTGTGTAGTATAAGCATTACAGAAAATGGATGGATGGATGGATGGATGGATAGTGAGGAATAAAACACTTCAGGATGTGCTGTTATCGGAAAATAATAATAATATCTTCGGGGTTGATTACTGTCAGAGCTGCTGTCATAGAAAATTAATCAACGCCTTCTGACCGATCAGAATCAAGACTTCAACTGCACTGTGGTATAATGCGTAGTAAAAGGTACACAAAATATCAGCTTGGCCTCCAAAATGCTTTAAACATATTGCCCTTGGTGATAGTCATGTCACTGTTCCTCTTTATGGTCTTGGAGCTCTTTGTGAACTCTGACATTTTGCCCTTTTGACCACAAGCACAAACCTTAAATCTCTATAATACTGTAGTGTAACTGTATGTCCCTTAAACTCTACTGACAAGCCTTATATTACAGAAAGATGCAGAAAGCAGAGACAAACTGTAGGTAGCCACTACCAAAAAGAGAGAGAGAGACAGAGAGAGAGAGTGACTGTTTGCTATAAAGAGGTATTCAACTTGGTTTTTGAAGAAAATGAACGATGGTAGAGCAGTGATCGCGCAAGCACACACGCCTGCACTCACAGCACCATAACCAGTATCTGCTCTTTTCACAGTTATTCATCTCAAATCCATCTGGCCATTCGCTGTGCTTTACACTTCTCAGCCCAGCCCTCACAGCTGCTACAGAAACAATTCACTGGCAGTTTCATCTCTTTCTGCCAGTCTTAACAGACTCCCTCGCTCTCTTTTTTCATTTTTAGAAATGACTACTGCAGGCAATCACAACAGCCAACGGCACATGAGCTATGAATCATTACAATGGTAAAATCAGATCCAGAAAAGCTTGCCTCATACACGTGAACAGGAAACAGTCAAAAGCTTGGACCATATAAGGTGCTAGATGAAGTCAGTGTTAAACAGCACGAGTGAGTCACTAAGCGGCACGTACAGGACTGCCACTTTTACTTCCTGACCTCCTGTACCGAAAGTTAAAAATGATGTGTCAGGAAACATGCACTTCATATGAGGGCACAGTAAACTGAAAAACACACACACACACACACACACACACACACACACACACACACACACACACACACACACACACACACACACACACACACATACAGGGTGGAACAGTTGAGCAAAAAGCAACTTGCGGTATTAAAAATGAAAAAACGTCAAGTAGAACAGAAAAGTACACCCATTATGCTTGATTGCTGTTAGATTCTACAACCATTACATTCTACCCCTGTTAAAGTGCTACAACTGTTACACTCTACAAACATTATACTCTACAACCATTACATTCTACCCCTGTTATGTTGTGGAAAATCACCTTAGCCAAAATAAAAATCTCTCAGAGTCCAGGGGTCTGGATTTCAAAAATTAGACTTTTATTGAACAATCAATCAAAAAGCCGAGATGTCTGCATATCATCTGATGAGTACAATCAATGTTCATGCTTTTATACAATACTAAAACAATGATCGCATTAGGCTGGGTATTCCCATGTTTTCTTTTGATCACATTTCTAACAATTCCCCACAGTTATGTTTCTTTCTTCATATCTTATCTATAAAGGGGGAATAAGTTTGGTCAGCTTATTTTTTAAGAAGTTTTTTAATTTACTGACTTACAGTGGGTATAGAAAAGAATCAACCCCTCTTTAAAATAAGCACATTTTGTTGCTTTTCAGCCTGAAATGAAGACGGACACAGTTTTTGTTTCATCCAGCTGTATTTACTCAGTGCAACTTATAACATCCAAGTGAAAGATATAACACCAACATGTCAGAAAAAGTTTTTTTTTAATAAAAATAAAAAACAGAATCACTGAGTTGGAACAAGGATTACCCCCCTCCTAAATATGACTTGTAAATTCAATCAGGTGTAGCTAATCACCTTCTCAATGGCACACAAAACCATCTGACTTTCAACCGTAATCAGCTGTGGTTATTTTGATTAATAATCATGAAAAGAGCTTTCCTGGAGCATTTTGTAGTGCAACTTGTAGTGCAATCTCCGGGATAAAGTTGTGGACAGGCACAAGTCAGGAGATGGATACGAAAAAATTCCAAAGGCTTTATAAATGCCTAGAAGCACAGTGAAGTCTATTATTAAGAAGTGGAAGGTATTTGGTACAACACAGACCGCTCCAAACTGGAAGAAAGAGCCAGGAGGAAACTGGTCAGAGAGGCTACCAAGAGGCCTACAGCAACTCTGAAGCAGTTTCAGGAATTTATGATAAAGAGTGGTCATTGTGTGCATGTGACAACAATATCACAAATTCTCCACAAATGTAGCTTGTATGGGAGGGTTGCAAGAAAAAAGCCACCCACGACTGAGCTTTGCCAAAAAACATACCTTGGAGATTCTGAGGCCACATGGGAAAATGTTTTTTATGCTTTAAAAACATACCATAGTTACAGCACTACATCCACACTACAATCATTACACTCCACAACTGTTAAACTGTTACACTCCACAACCATTACATTCTACAGTCATTAAACTCTACCACTGTTAAAGTGCAACAACAGTTTACACTCTACAACCATTAAGGGTGTTTTCACATATAGTTTGTTTTAAAAGAACCAAATCCAGTTCACTTAAAGTGAACCAGAAAGGGAACCAGCCAAAAGTGACCTCAGTCCTTTTGGTGTTCATAATATAGTGGACTCAAAAGAGAACCCAGTACTTTTTTTGGTCCTCCTCAGCATTGAAGTGATCTCAGACCTTTTCTTGTTCACACCACAACTTCATTAGAACTCATTTCTTTCACATACCATGTAGAAATTGAACCACAAACAGACCCACAAACAAACCATACTCATACCACCTCTGGAGGTACGGTTCGCTTTTGGGTCCTTTTACGGGGGGTCTGAGATCACTTGGTTTGTTCACATATACATGCTGAACCACTCCGAGAGCATTTGGAGGGCTCAAATGAACTAGGTGTGAAAACACCCTGAGATCACTTGGTTTGTTCACATATACATGCTGAACCACTCCGAGAGCATTTGGAGGGCTCAAATGAACTAGGTGTGAAAACACCCTGAGATCACTTGGTTTGTTCACATATACATGCTGAACCCCTCCGAGAGCGTTTGGAGGGCTCAAATGAACTAGGTGTGAAAACTCCCTAACACTACAAACTTTATACTCTACAGTCACTACAACTGTTAATAAACTACAGCTGTTGCACTCTACAATTGTTATAAAACTACAACCACTTCACTCTACAATTGTTATAAAACTAAAACCATTACACTCTACAGCTGGTATAAAACTACAACTGTTACATTCCACAATTGTTTCAACACTACAATCATTACATTCTACATTCATTATAAAAAATACAATCATTATAACACTACAACCACAACAACTGTTATAAAACTACAACCATAACAAATCTACAACTGTTATAAAACTACAACTGTTACAGGTTACAATTGTTGCAAAACTATTCTGCCTATGATCAAGCAGAAATATCTTGGTGACCCAGAACCAACAATTTGTCCCTTGCCTATGAATATCCATCTTTAACAGGATAAATAATACAGATTTAGAGCTTAGTTTATACATATCTCTGAAGAAGTCATGAAAGTGTTATAGTTTGGTTCACTACAGGGAAATGTGTCGAAATATACATTACAGATGCGGAAGACCGAGTTTAAGTCGAAACCTTAAAGCTTCCTTTGAGTCGCTGTTGTGTTTCTGAGTAAGACCTCAGTCACTTGGATTGCAGACTCATAAGTTGCTTTGTGTGAAAGTGTTTGCCGCATGGGAGAACGTAAGAAATACTCAATGGAACCAACAATATATCTTGTCAGAATGTTTACATTTTATTCATCACACAGACTTGCCATTCCAAAACAGTTTTTAAAAATAAAAGTTCCTCACGTGCCTCAAGAGTTCATCCGCCCCTAATCAGACACTCCTGATTCTAATATTCAAATGCTCATGAATTATTTGACAAACCATTGTTAAATACTTTTGCTGTAAAAGGTCAATAGAGAATTGTTCTATCTGGTTGGAATTTCCATTTCTTTTATTAATGATTATATAATTCATTTGTTTATTAAGCTGTGTGTGAACATACCTTATCACTATAACCAGGAATGCTTTATGTGTCGGATGGGAAATACCAAAATCCTCCTGAGACTGTAGAGCTCAGACCTCAGTGCCGAGTCCAGCAGACAAGGCTGTCAGTAGCGGGTGAGGAAAAGAGGAGTGTAACAGGAAGAGAAGAGGAGGAAAAGAGTGTGATTTATTATTCACTGGTCTACTGCAGTAGTGAGACCGAAAGAGCACTGCAACCTTTCACTCAAGCAAAATTACTTCTGAGAAAAATGTGAAATAAAAGCCTTCCAAGAAAAATGCTCTAACAGGAAGGTACTTTTGCACATTTTCTAAACTCACGGGATGTTTTATTAATCAAGACTTTGGACGCTGGTGCTGTGTTGAAAACAGCAATTGAATCTGGGTTGAATAGAAAGAAAAATAAATCTTTCATTCGTCTTTAATAAGGGTCGTGGAATGTCAGCATGTTTCTGGAAAACTCTGTGGATGAGATGCCAGTCCATCTCAGGGCACCATGGATACATGCTTTCACACATACTCCTTCACAACTAGAGATAATTTAGAGTCACCCATCCATCTTCCACTGGAGAATGTGGTAGAAACCCCATTGGAGGACATGCAACACTTTGGACAGACGGTAACCTGAACTCAGGATCGAACCTGAGCTTTGCACTGCGCCTCCGAAAAAAATAGTTTAAAAATATAATAAAGGAAAAAATTGTGAATTATGCAAAGTTGCTTACTATAAGTAAATAAAATACTATTATATCATTGTTATATAATGTGATGCATATTTATAATGTGTCAAATTTGTATAATTTGTACTTTCGCTGCTTTGTAACTAATGTACTGTATCTAATGAAAAAAATTACATAATTCATACAATTTTAAATGAGCAATGTGGCAGGTTTTTATTGAATTCCATATGAATTAAGAAAAGATAAGATCGCTAACACGGCCCATAACACTCATCTTAACCTTTTTAACGTTGGATATGAATTGAGTCAAGAAACTTTTTGTTGCTGTTTGTGTTCTGTCTCTCTCTGTTCTTACAACTAACTGGTATGTTTCTGGTCAGTGTTCCACAGCACTTTTATCAGTATTGGCTTCTCTAAAACTTCTGTTCTTGGACTTGGATTTGGCAGCATCTTGGATATAGCCATCTTCCAGATGAAAGAGGAACATGCAGATTGCATAACAAATGGCGCAGAGAATGAAAGATGCTTGGAAATATAAGGACTAGGGATGTAACTGGATATGAATGCATTATTTGGAATGAACAGTGATAAGTTTAATTCTTCCCTCTCTGTCCCCTTGTTAACACTTTTTCCTCCTTTGTTCCTGTGTTCCTGTTCTGTTGACTCAGGTGCAGACAGATGAAGCCCCTCACCACTTGCGTATCCCTCTGTCTCCCCGAATACCATTTGCGCATTTACACACCTTCCCAAATAACATCTACTCGTATTCCATGACTTCCTGAAAACCATATATGGTGTTGTTCCTGTCTTACATCGATAGACTTCCTGTTTCATGCAAATATGCCCTTCCACCTAGCCAATCAATAGTTAACCCATTGTCTCTGTTGTGTGCCAAGCCTGATAAACGGTATACTCTGCCTTTCTTTGAATAAATGAGAGATCTTGCCATTTGAACTGTGTGTCTCTGTGTGTCATTTGGCAACTCTCCCAAGCGCTTGGTGCGGGAAGCGTGTAGCGGGGCGAGGGCACTGTCTTTTTGTGTACTTCTGCTTTCTCTCTTTTTAATAATCGCAACCCGAGGATCACAAATCCTAACAAACAGATAATGCCTTCTAAACAGGTACAATTACAGATATGAATAGGAGACGAATCGTGACTTGGATCCCATGGGTCGCAACAAAAAAAGTCATGCAAGCGGCAGTTTTCTTCCCTGCCAGCATGTATTTATGTATACCATGGTCTGCCTGAATACTCGATTCTGATTGGCTGGAAGGTGCGAGTTCAAAACCATTGAATGCACAGGTAGTTCTAGTCAGTTTAATCTAAATTGATTCTAAATTAATGTGCTGCCTATAAACAATTGTAACCCTAGTAACATACAGTAGTTACACTCACAGCTTCATTATTAGTAGAGATGCGGCACAGACTCAGGTAATTCACACACAAAGATCTCTCTCGCTCTCTCTCTCTCTCTCTCTCTCTCTCTCTCTCTCTCTCTCTCTCGCTCTCTCAGTTTCAGTTTTCAGTTTTCATGTACTTTATTGGCATGACAAATAATTTTACATTTGTACTGCCAAAGCAAGTACAAAGGAAGGGTAGTGTAAAAAGAAAAGAAATAAAATAAAAAAACAAAAACAAAAAAATTAAATTGAATAAAATATGAATATATTAAATTAATATAAAATAGTGCAAACAATGTACATAAATGTACAAATTAAGGACAATATAAAGGCGCTATATACGGAATAATTGAAAAAAAGAAGGATACAATGTGTAAAATTACAGGATAAAAGGGAATTTACTAATAAAGGTAAGAAAAAAATATAAAACAATAATAATAAAGAAGAGAAATCATAACAATTACAGGAAACACAAGGGTGAGGCAGATCACTCGTTGTCCCTAATATTGTGGCAGGCTGAGACATATTGTGCTGCTAATATACAGCAGTCTTTATCTTCTCCTAGTAGGAGGAGGAGTTTTTCACTATTTGATAGATTGTCGAATGTTTGGTGTGTGTGTTTAATTTTGGGGAAGAATTTTTCTCGGATGTGTGTATTTTGTGTGTTCTGTCAGGAAGTGCAGCTCCTAACTTTCTTCCTGTGGGAGCCATGTTTTCCTGTGTCTGTCTGTTTCTATTGTTAGGGCGTGGCCACTGAGTCTGTACCTGGTCATGGTGCTTCTCACTTTATTATGTCACTGTGTACAGATAGTCTGCCATGATGTCCTGCCTTTTCAGGGCCAAACAACACTGCATTTTACTCTGTTGTTGTGTTTGGGTTTCCCCAATAGGTGATGTAGCTTTGTTTCATTTGTATTGTAATTTGGTCTAATCTGATGTGTTTGACTTTGTTGTTCTGGTCTGAAGTGTGAGTGTGGTGGGGGTTAGTAGGTGTTGGTGATACTTCAGGGCTTCAGAGAGGGGGCTGTTTGCTTTGCTCGGCTCTTGGTATTGCAGGGCTTTGTAATGATATTATTGGGGGGTCACTGAGTTTTAGGTGTTTCCAGAATTTGATTGGCCGTTTCTGTATTTTTATAATTAGTGGATATTTGCCTAATTCTGCCCTGCATGCGTTGTTTGTTGTGTGCCGATGTACTTGTAGGATATTTTTTACAGAATTCTGCATGCAGGGTTTCAACTGGATGTTTTTCCCACTTGGCGAATTCTTGATTTGTTGCTGGACCCCATACCTCTCTGCCATAGAGGGCAATCGGCTGAATTACCAATTCTAATATTTTCAGCCAATTTCTAACAGGAATCGCTGAAGGACATTGTCTTTTGATGGCATAAAATACTCTGCGGGCTTTATCTCTCAGCTCATTCACTGCAGAGTTGAAGTTGCCTGTTTTACTGATTTTTAGTCCTAGATAGTTATAGTGCGATGAGTGAGTTATGTGGTTATTTCCTAATGTGGATGTGCGTTGTGTTCCCTGGGATCTGGATCTTTTCTGAAAGGTCATGATTTTAGTCTTTTTGAGGTTTATTGCCAGGGCCCAGGTCTGGCAGTACTGCTGCAGCAGGTCCAGGTTCTGCTGAAGGCCCTGTTCAGTGGGAGACAGCAGAATTCTAGATCTAACGACCCGTATATAAAATAACTAATGAAAATTAACCGTTATTTTTATCCTTTCAGTCAAATTTTGCGCTGCAAACATCAGTGACAGCTTTAACTTGTCAGTGCAAGTTAGTGGCAAGTGACCATGGTATAAGCGAGATAATCCACAGCTAGGTCTGCGTTACACCATTTCAGTGTTTGGCACTGGGTGCTTCTTTGCCTCCACGTCGTGCATTAAAATCGTGTAATGCACACCTAGCCGTAGATTATCCCTTACTTAAAGCATTCATTTATTCATCATTAGTATTGGGGAAACAGAGCCAAATAAATGTGTTATTAAATATAGTAGGCTACACACACAAAAATAATAAATGTGTATTTACATTTGGCAGATGCCCTCAACCAGAGAGACTTACATTTGTCTCATTTTACAACTGAGGAGTTGAGGGTTAAGGGCCTTGCCCAAGGGCCCAACAGTGGCAGCTTGGCAGCACTGAGGTTTGAACTCACGACCTTCCGATCAATAGCCCAACATCTTGACCACTGACCACTGCCCTCTGCACATCTCTGGAGTGAATTGGAATGATGTAGCTGAGGTTGAGGAACTGTCAGAGCCAGAGTTCATACACCATGCTGACACTACTGACATTTCTACATCCGTATTTCTTCCCATTATGTTTAAATCTAAATACAAATACAGATATGGAAATTTAAACAGTTTGAGCATTAAAATTTAACAGATAGAGACAGTAGCACTGCGTTACGCCCTTCATGTCAAGCTGACTATGGAATGCGTTTCCTAGTCCCTCCTGTGTGTTTACTGAGTGTCTTTCACTTTAACACTCTCTGGCAGGTTTTGAAAGCTGGACCTCTAGCTCTTCTGCCTGTAGCACTCACTGTAGTTTGTCTGAAATTCACCAGAATGTTTGCTTTCCTTTCCCAACAAAATAAATGACCGAATGTCTAGGAACTGTGGATACATTAGCATTTTTTTTCAACAGTGTATGTTTGTTCAGTGTGTGTGTGTGTGTGTGTGTGTGTATGCTTAGTCCTAAAGGGCTGACATTGCTTCATATACTTCCAGAAAGTCCAGGTAACCAAAGAACCGAAAGACAGAGAAAACAAGTGGGTGGGGGATTTTGGGGTGGCGGGGGGGCGACTGACGGGTTGTTGGTGGGGTAAAACTGAAAGGCCAGCCTTGGCAAGCTCAGGATAGGACATCTGTTGTGTGTCGAAGCTGTCGAGGCTGTCTGAATTAGCTCTGCTCTGTCAGTCCTGTGTGTGTGGGTGTGAGGCACTTCAATCTGGCACATCCGTCAGCCATGTGTCTCAGTGTCCATCAAAAAGGAGGCTTCAGTCGCCGCTCAGCTGGACGGCGCAGATGGGCCCATGTGTACTTGTGCATTTGTGTGTGTGTGTGTGTGTGTGTAAGAGAGAGAGAGAGAGAGGGAGCGAGACTAAGGTTCCGACCAGGCGTATACAAATATTTTTGATCAGTGTTTTGGCATCCTGTACACACAAAAACCACCATTTTGGGTCACCAAATATGAACACATCTAAGAAGTTTTAAAACTTCATGTAGACATATTTACACTTTTGAAACATCACAACATCAACCTGTGCATGTCCATTTTGGACTCTTGACATTCTGGCATGTTTATCATGGCTGCTGACCAGCCTGTTACTTTGTGGTCTGTAATTTCTTATTTGATCAC
Organism: Cranoglanis bouderius; assembly: GCA_023630585.1. Lineage (NCBI taxonomy): Eukaryota > Metazoa > Chordata > Actinopteri > Siluriformes > Cranoglanididae > Cranoglanis > Cranoglanis bouderius. The sequence goes on along the minus strand of CM042564.1, from coordinate 4,682,585 downwards.
ATGTTTGTAATTTCATGTCGCTTTATATCATTAATACACCCTTGTGCAGAGGTGCCAGAATATGAGATTTGCTCATGAATCCACTTTTCAGGCTCTACAAACAACACTGCAAGTGGAGATTTTGGATAAGTCTTGGGTCACTTTGTATTTGTATCTCAACCTTTTTTTCTTTCGATTCTTTAGATTGTCTCTCTTCTTTTTTCTTTTTTTTACTTAAAATGGCAATGATGTGAGAATTCTGATTCTGTCTAAATACCAAATGTTAAAAAAGTAAATGGACGGTCTGAGTAAAAACAAATGCTAAAACGGTATGCCTGAAATAATAAATAAATAAATAAATAGATAGATAGATAAATAGATAAATAAATAAATCTTATAATGTCCAAAAACTGTAACATTCAGGTCTAAAATATGTAATAAAGACAAAAAAAAAAATCATACATCTTCGCAAAAAACACAAACAAACTAGTTTTTAAAAATCTAAGGCCTTCAGTGGAGTCTGACGTTAAAAAAAATGCACTTTTGTTTTGTTTTTTTAATTTAATTTATGTAGAAAGTTAGTACAGTAAGGATTGAGAACAACAAATATTTTAGAGAGCAACAGAAATTTACATTAATGATCAAGTGATTTGGAGTATTTACATCTTATATTTTCCTAAAATATATAAAAACAGAGACTTGAATTGACCGTCCACGAGGGTGGACACTCGGCATGAAAGGGTTAAGTAGCAGTTCTACACAGATGAACCTTCGCGTTTGTCTTTTTGTTTTGTTTGTTTTTTGGTGTTTTTCCGCATGGTCGGCATAACAGTTAATGAAATACTGGCGCTGGGCTGGGGTGCTCAGCTCACGTGAGCGTTTTTCAGTTGCGTTTTTGCGTCTGTGGAGAGATTTGAAAACGCTGTTCCTATGGAAACTATGTTTTCAAAAAAAAAAAAAAATGCATACATGAGGACAGGGTCTAAACTGAAAATGGAATAAACCTTGAACCCTGAACCCTGAAATTTTAAAATGTAATAAAACTCAGTACACAATATGCTACACACACGTGAAATCATCAAGGGCATTTAGTAAACCATGTTGTTCTCTGGTGTGTGTGTGTGTGTGTGTGTGTGTGTGTGTGTGTGTGTGTGTGTGTGTGTGTGTGTGTGTGTGTGTGTGTGTGTGTGTGTGGGACGGTTAAATCTTATATCACAAGATTTCGTGCAGGTAAAATCTGGTAGCAGAAGACCGGGCTGGGATAAAAGGAAGTTGAAGGATGGAGGGTGATGGAGGTCAGTGAAGAGGTGCAGCAGGCACGGATTCATATCCTCCAGCTGCTTTTAAAATTATCTTTCTCAATTATTCATCGCAGGTCTTAAAAATTTCATCGCTCATGTGTAGGAGCCAAATACGTCCTACAGTAAGAGAGACAGTAAGAGAGAGAGAGAGAGAGAGAGAGAGAGAGAGAGAGAGATGAGACACCTGAATTTACTTTTAAATTCAATTTCAGACCCTTGCTCTTCCTCTCTCTCTCTCTCTCTCTCTCTCTCTCTCTCTCTCTCTCTCTCTCTCTCTCTCTCACACACACACACACAGAATTGCTTTTCTGTAGCCTATTGGTGCAAATATATGAGCTGGCCGTTTGACAGGCCGCAGATTATAGAGGATATTAAAAGTCGAGGGTAGTGTGGTACAGTTCTGCCCGGAGCAGAATAAGACTTCTCATCATAACTGCCTGTGTTCCAGCTCTCCGGCATCCATCTCTCTGCTTGTCTCGTCTTGTCTCATCGCTCTCTCTCTCTCTCTCTCTCTCTCTCTCTCTCACTATGGATACCCACACTGCAGAGCTGAGCCGAATGAGACCGAGGATTTGTTGTGTATGTTATTGAACGTTAAGGTGAAGCCCCTTCTCTCTGAGCGCTGCACCTTTGATCTCTACTCTGGCAGAATTAAAAAAAAAAAAAAAAAAAAAAAAAACAGAACCCTTCACTTTTTATCCAGCCATCTGCCCTGAGTGCAGAGGGATCATACAAATGCTACCTAGAACAGTTTTCATAGGCCAACCTCATTTAATCACCCACGGCAGCTTTTATGACCCACAAAACTCCTTAAAAGGCAAAGCCCACAGAGCTGAAAACGACAAAATGGTGACTAAACAGTAAAAGTGAAAGAGCACCTCCTAAATGGGCTGTGCGCTAAATCTTCCAGTGATGCAGCTTTGCCATTTCAGCGTGTCAGCTATCGTAGACACACACTAATGGTACACTCACACATACAGCGATTTTATCGCTGCAAGTCACCAGTCGCTGTACTATGAAGTTGCTAGTAGGCATTCCTACTACTGGTTGCCATAGTAACATTTATCAGTGGATGGCGCAACAAACCGCTAAAATGAAACATTCTGTAGGGAGAGCGTCTATATATAAAATTCACCAGTGTATATACAGTATCTCACAAAAGTGAGTACACCCCTGACATTTTTGTAAATATTTTATTATATCTTTTCATGGGACAACACTGAAGAAATGACACTTTGCTACAATGTAAAGTAGTGAGTGTACAGCTTGTATAACAGTGTAAATTTGCTGTCCCCTCAAAATAACAACACACAGCCATTAATGTCTAAACCGCTGGCAACAAAAGTGAGTACACCCCTAAGTGAAAATGTCCACACTGGGCCCAATTAGCCATTTTCCCTCCCCGGTGTCATGTGACTCGTGAGTGTTACAAGGTCTCAGGTGTGAATGGGGAGCAGGTGTGTTAAGTTTGGTGTTATCGCTCTCACACTCTCTCATACTGGTCACTGGAAGTTCAACATGGCACCTCATGGCAAAGAACTCTCTGAAGATCTGAAAAAAAGAATTGTTGCTCTACATAAAGATGGCCTAGGCTATAAGAAGATTGCCAACACCCTGAAACTGAGCTGCAGCACGGTGGCCAAGACCATACAGCGGTTTAACAGGACAGGTTCCACTCAGAACAGGCCTCACCATGGTCGACCAAAGAAGTTGAGTGCACGTGCTCAGCATCATATCCAGAGGTTGGCTTTGCAGAATAGATGTATGAGTGCTGCCAGCATTGCTGCAGAGGTTGAAGGGGTGGGGGGTCAGCCTGTCAGTGCTCAGATCTTATGCCGCACACTGCATCAAATTGGTCTGCATGGCTGTCGTCCCAGAAGGAAGCCTCTTCTAAAGATGATGCACAAGAAAGCCTGCAAACAGTTTGCTGAAGACAAGCAGACTAAGGACATGGATTACTGGAACCATGCCCTGTGGTCTGATGAGACCAAGATAAACTTATTTGGTTCAGATGGTGTCAAGCGTGTGTGGCGGCAACCAGGTGAGGAGTACAAAGACAAGTGTGTCTTGCCTACAGTCAAGCATGGTGGTGGGAGTGTCATGGTCTGGGGCTGCATGAGTGCTGCCGGCACTGGGGAGCTAATGCCAACATGTACTGTGACATACTGAAGCAGAGCATGATGCCCTCCCTTCGGAAACTGGGCCACAGGGCAGTATTCCAACATGATAACAACCCCAAACACACCTTCAAGACGACCACTGCCTTGCTAAAGAAGCTGAGGGTAAAGGTGATCCAAGCATGTCTCCAGACCTAAACCCTATTGAGCATCTGTGGGGCATCCTCAAACAGAAGGTGGAGGAGCGCAAGGTCTCTAACATCCACCAGCTCTGTGATGTCGTCATGGAGGAGTGGAAGAGGACTCCAGTGGCAACCTGTGAAGCTCTGGTGAACTCCATGCCCAACAGGGTTAAGGCAGTGCTGGAAAATAATGGTGGCCACACAAAATATTGACACTTTGGGCCCAATTTGGACATTTTCACTTAGGGGTGTACTCACTTTTGTTGCCAGCGATTTAGACATCAATGGCTGTGTGTTGAGTTATTTTGAGGGGACAGCAAATTTACACTGTTATACAAGCTGTACACTCACTACTTTACATTGTAGCAAAGTGTCATTTCTTCAGTGTTGTCCCATGAAAAGATATAATAAAATATTTACAAAAATGTGAGGGGTGTACTCACTTTTGTGAGCTACTGTATGCATCATATCCTATGAGATGAAGGAGAAGCAGTGTGTGATCTTTGCCACTGCGGCCATCTATCTGGGGCGAAAGCGCAAGCGCCAGACTGTCTGGGTCCACGAAACAATTGGGACTTGCAGGCAGCATGGCAGATCATGGATCATGTGCGCTCTACTGTCTTCACTCCCATTGGTAGTCACTGGTACCAGTGTAGTCATTGGTAGTCTCTCCAAATTTGTATAAAGTTAAACTTTTCTCAACTTTGTCACATCACTGGACACGCCCACATCTAGTCACCAATGATCGCCGTCGCTCATGTCGCCTGCTCTGACTGAAAGTGAACAGTCTCCGGTTGCTGTATGTGTGAACACAGCTTAACTCTTCCTCTTTTTATAGTGTCACACCTGATCCTTGCTTCCCAGCATGTCACATCAGTGGTTACGACAGTGGCACATCCCAAAATTGGAAATAAACATTTTAGAATTTTGAAATATTTAAAACAAAAAGTAAATGCTCGATATCTTGAATATTTAATATTCTGCACTATTTCTAGGTCCCTATTTAAATGATATTGACCATGGGGTGCATCTCAATCAGCTCCCTAGTTCAGTAGTTCAGGGCACTGATCAGGGAGTCGGCCATTTTAAGTGGTGCCTCAGTCGCAAAATCCTTCCAGTGCACAGGAACGTTCGCTCCATAAGAAATCCCACAATGCACAGCAAAAACTAGGCAGCGTCAATGCTCACTACGTTCCCTTACTGGAAATGATGTCATGTTTTCTGAAGCCTCTCAGCTCGAAAAAAAAAACGGCGGACGAGCTCTCAGCCAACTTCATCTACAAATGTAAGTAGCTTGTTATCGTTGTTGTAACTTACATTAGCAATTTTCAACTTTATTGGACGTTCTATGTATAGTATGTTTGAGTTGAACGACTTTTAAGTGTTTAACGATTTTAAAAAATCCACTAGCTAGCCTACGATCCTGCTTGAGGTATCATGACAGAAATGCATGTGATTAAGCTAACAAATATATATGATATATAATGTCAGAAAGATATCGGTCCTGCCTGTTGTTGATAAATACCATTGGTGATGTTTTACAACGTGAGTACGTAGTCGTGTCACCGGAAACGGAGTCATCAGCGTCCCAATGTGTAGTGAGCCAGGGTTTTTACCAGTGCCCCAACTCGTGTACACCATATACTGATTCACCACCTAGGGAGCTGATTGAGACGCACCCCATGTTAACTGCTTTGTACAAAAGGTCAGATTTTCCTCATATCTAATCTCTTCTATTGATCTAATCTCTTCTATTGAAGCATGTGTTCAGACGACACTCTGATGGATTTGATCTAAAATGGATCACAAGGTTTTCCACAAACTTGTGGAGTCCATGCCACCTCAAAATTCATGTAAATGCTTCAAAGCTTCTGCTTTTCACTCAAGTTGTTGTCAATAATATAATTTGTAATGAAAATTGTTGTATTAAACCACACTGTAGCTTGGGAATGTAAGTAATTAACTACGTCCGTCTTGGTTTTTACCTCAGCGTAGTGAAGAAAATAATAAAAGTCTGGTGTGAATGCTCAATTTATTATATTTCTACAATTTCCATACTTTTGGTTTTTCTACGTGGTTTTTTTTTCGTTTGTTTGTTTTGTTTTGTTTTCTGTTTATCTGTTTGATTTGTATGGATTTGCTTTTCTTATGGATTACCCTGAATTGAGAACTCATGCTTAATTACGCAGTAAGGTTGTTTTTCCATCAGTAGATCAGGTTATGCAGTCCCCTCCGAAAGTATCGGAACAGCATGGCCGAGTCTATTGTTTTCGCTATGCATTGAAGACATTTGGGTTCGCGATCAAAAGATGAATTTGAGACGACAGATCAGAGAAGCAACACAAAAGAAAAATGCAACAGTTTGGGTCATCTGCTTGATGCGCTTATCGCGAGCAAGGGATACGCAACCAAGCACTGAGTGTTATTTACTTTAATTTACTTTAAGACTATCCGTTCCTATACTTTTGCTCACCTAAAAATCGGGTGGTCTGCCAAGAAAGGTCTCAAACCCAAATGTCTTCGACGTATAGAGAAAACAATAGAATTGGCCTTGCTGTTCCAACACTTTCGGAGGGGACTGTAAATGGACAGATAGATGGCACGTCTTGCAGTGGAAGTGGAATGAAGCCTTTTAAATATTTCACTTTAAAATGCTATAAACTTAACTTGTGGTTGGGATTCATTGCAAAAGTGAAATCTGTTTCAATGTATAAAGCAGAAAATGTCAAAAACTTGTCCACGGGAAGTGCTTTCCCAGGCCGCCACACAAAAATGTTTAGAAATCTAATGATTCAGCTTAACAATGAGCGCGTAAATTGAATACATTTGGGGCGAGAGAAATATCCCGTAAATCAGATTTTTCACCAAACCCTTCCTGTAAGTGATATGGAAACAATAGTGATGAGAAACTGGATCTCAGAGGCGATGAGCTCAGTTATTGGGATTTTCCAGTCCAGCCTTCATCACTGTCAGAGCCTGAATGACGATACGAGCATCTGTTTGCAGCACAAACAATAGGAATTATACCATTGTGTTTGTTCCATCGTCTCTCAGCCATGAACTCTGCAGTAGGAGGAATGCTGTTGGGACTGCACAGTCTCTCCCTGCAGGTCTTCAGCCTTTCATTCCTGAAACTGTGAAAGCTTTAAGCAGGAAGCATGACGGTAATGACATGGAATATACTGCAGTGTGTGTTGAGTGACAGGGCATCGTGCAGGTGCTTGCAATGCAGATCACTCCATTAAAGCCTGTTACATGGCAACAGAGAGATGAAACATTCCTGGTTTAAAGGTATTCCTCCTTTCCGTCGTCTCTCAGCAGGACTCCGTGTGTCGCTTTCGCTCCGCTCTTCTCTCCATGGGAGGCCCAAAATTAATGTAAAACACAGCTTTCTTCTTCACCGCCTTTCAGAGAACAGACGTTTGGCACTTCTGATGCAGCTTCGACTTTGTTTCCTTCCTCCAGCCTCACTAATGAGAGTTTGAAACCCTTGGAAAAAAAATAAAAATTCACCACATCTGAGAGCATTTGTTCACTTTGTTCATCTGTTTATAAATATGGAAATATGAGAAATGTGGTGTGGAGGGATGGGAACATTATCTTTCCATATTGAGGAAACTCTCCACACAGACTACTGAATAAACTCTACTAATGACTCCAACATGTCAGGTTTAATGGAGGAGCTTTTAAACCTTGAGGGTGTGGCTGCCCGAAGTGAAGCTGACATACCACCCTAAAGTTGATTCATTTCCAATAACAGCAGTGTACTGAAGTGTTTTATTTCTTTCACAGGGTACAATCGCACACACATTCACAGAACCATTCGTACACTACGGACAATTTGGAAACGCCGATCAGCCTACAACACATGTCTTTGGACTGGGGGGAGGAAACCGGAGTACCTGGAGGAAACCCCTGAAGCACAGGGAGGACATGCAAACATGCTAACCAGTAAGCTTTGTCCATTTACAGTTATATTCAATGATGTAGAATGTCTGGGAAGCATGTTTGTTCCTGTTATCACTTACATTATAGCAGCTGTAAACAGTCATTCCCTCACCAGCCTCCCTCTCTCTCTCTCTCTCTCTCTCTCTCTCTCTCTCTCTCTCTCTCTCTCTCTCTCTCTCTCTCTCTCTCTCTCTCTCTCCTCCATCCTTTCTCATTGCAGAAACCAGAGAAGTTACAGCTTTAACTCTGGTTGTTACAAGATGCTGACACTGGAGACTCCTTCCATAAATGTTAAATAAACATCTTACAGAAAATGTCACCCTATCAACAATTATACTGTACGTTTTTCTTTGTTTAATAACAACATTTTTTAAAATCTGTTTATTATTTGCCTCAGACCACTTCCACATTTCCAAGCTTTTCATAGGCGGCCTGTAAAAAGCATAGGTTTGTGTTTCTGTCATGGCACTTCAAATAGGATCGTAGCCTAGCTAGTGGTTTTTTTTAAATCATTAAACACTTAAAAGTCGTTAGATTCAAACAAACCATATACAGAACATCAAATAAAGTTAAAAAGCATTTGAGAGCTACAACAACGAAAACAAGCTACTTACATTCGTAGACGAAGTTGGCTGAGAGTTCGACCCCCATTTTTTCGAGTTGAGAGGCTTCAGAAAACACAAGGTCATTTCCAGTAAGGGAACATAGTGAGAATCGACGCTCCCTGGATTTTGTGGTGCATTGTGGGATTTTGCGATTGAGACACCCCTTAAAATGGCCGACTCCCTGATCAGTGCCCTGACTGTTGAACTACGGAGCTGATTGAGACGCACCCACAGAAACTAGGGTGCTAATTAGGTTCAAACAAGAAACAGTAAGTGATCATTGAGGTCATGTGATGAGCAGGGGCTGATGGGTAGTGTAGTCCCGCACCGATTTCAGCTCTAACATGACAGGCTGCTGACCAGGTTGTTATTGTGTGATCTGTATTTTTTTTTTATTTCTGGAGCGTGTTTGCAATTTAACCTTATTTGTTTTATTTTATAATTTAACAGTATGCATGGGCAGAGCCCTAGTTTACATGGAGCGTCCGCCATACAAGTCCCTGTGAACGAGCTGTTACTATAGAAACGATATCGCATTAAAACAAGTGAATTCATATAAAGTTACTGCTGCACTACAGTCAGAGCTGCTGTTATAGAAAATTAATCAACACCTTCTGACCAATCGGAATCCAGAATTCATCAGCACTGTGCTATAAACATGAATAATGGCTGTGCAGAGTCTTGTTTCGGACACTGAAAGAAAAGGAGAAGGAGTGGCGTTAATATGTTCCACAGATATATTTTAGTTATGGTCTCATTTATATCACGGCTCTGCTTCCATCACTGTACGTAACACACATCATACAAACCGTAAAAGCTAATAGAGGACCATTAGAAGTTCAAACTAATGGTTATGTTGGTTTTCATTGCTGTTTTTATTGCCTTTGAAGTTGTTAATGGCTCTGAAGCTCTGAATAGCTGTGCAGCCTTGATAAGAATTTAAACAGAATAAAAGTGATGTTACTATAAATCATTATTTTCATTTATTTATTTGCATTTTAAGACTTCTATCTTCAACATGCCTCAATATGAGGCCAGTCCCCAGTTTGGCTACACAAACCTATCCCCAGGTCTGAGTGAGTGTATTATATTGGTAATGTAAATATTCTCTAATAACTGTGTGTGTGTGTGTGTGTGTGTGTGTGTGTGTGTGTGTGTGTGTGTGTGTGTGTGTGTGTGTGTGTGTGTGTGTGTGTGTGTGTGTGTGTGTGTCGCTGTGGCTTGCTGTGACTTGCTGCTAATTATTGGCTTGTTGCAAGATGCACCTACATTTAAATGTAATGTCCTGGCTATCTTTATTTTATTTGTTTGTTTATATTGGATTTGATAGTTTGGTCAAATAATAATAATAATAATAATAATAATAATAATAATAATAAATAATAATAATAATACATTCTCCTTCGTTTCACTCACAAACTAAGGGGGGTGTAAACTTTTGCCCTGAACTGTAACAGATGGTTCCTTTACCTTTTTATCGAAAATTAATAACAGCACAGGTTTCATTTTCCTTTCTTTCTTTCTCTCTGTGTGTGTGTGTGTGTGTGTGTGTGTGTGTGTGTGTGTGTGTGTGTGTGTTTGTGTGTGTGTGTGCATGCTTGTGCATGTGTGTGTGTGTGTGTGTGTGTGTGTGTGTGTGTGTGTGTGTGTGTGCATGCTTGTGCATGTGTGTGTGTGTGTGTGTGCGTGCATGCTTGTGCATGTGTGTGTGCGTGCATGCTTGTGAATGTGTGTGCGTGTTTGTGCATGTGTGTGTGTTTGTGTGTGCATACTTTTGTATGAATGTGTGTGTGTTTGTGTGTGTGCGTGTGTTTTTGTGTGCATGCATGCTTTTGTATGAATGTGTGTGTGTGTGTGTGTGTGTGTGTGTGTGTGTGTGTGTTTGTGTGCGTGCATGCTTGTGCATGTCTGTGTGTGTGTGTGTGTGTGTGTGTGTGTGTGTGTGTGTGTGTGTGTGTGTGTGTGTGTGTGTGTGTGTGTGTGTGTGTGTGTGTGTGTGTGGGTGCATGCTTGTGCATGTGTGTGTGCGTGCATGCTTGTGCATGTGTGTGTGCGTGCCTGCTTGTGAATGTGTGTGCGTGTTTGTGCATGTGTGTGTGTTTGTGTGTGCATACTTTTGTATGAATGTGTGTGTGTGTGTTTGTGTGTGTGCGTGTGTTTTTGTATGCGTGCATGCTTTTGTATGAATGTGTGTGTGTGTGTGTGTGTGTGTGTGTGTGTGTGTGTGTGTGTGTGTGTGTGTGTGTGTGTGTTTGTGTGCGTGCATGCTTTTGTATGTACGTGTGTGTGTGTGTGTGTGTGTGTGTGTGTGTGTGTGTGTGTGTGTGTGTGTGTGTGTGTGTGTGTGTGTGTGTGTGTGTGTGTGATAAAAGCCAATCAGATCCAGGCTTCCTTCACAAAGCTGCATCATATCCTGTGCTCACATCTGGAGTTGCTTCTCTGATCCGCTGTGTTTATGCACAAGGCATCTTTAAATTAGCAGCGCTCTGTGTGTGTGTGTGTGTGTGTGTGTGTGTGTGTGTGTGTGTGTGTGTGTGTGTGTGTGTGTGTGTGTGTATCGGTGTGGCTTACTGTACAGGCTAAATAACACCCACACACACACAGGGAGTGGTTTAATTCCAGACTACTCCTGTCCGGGGGAGTTTTGGGAAAACAGGAGCTGAAGCTCTATTACTCTTTCTCATAAACAGACTTCCTGAACTCCTGTGAGTCCGAGCTGCAGCTCATACTGATCTTCATCTTTACTTCAATAATAAGAATAATATCAACTGTGTCCAATATTTGTTTTTCTATATGTAAACTCAAACAGTTGTTCTATGTTGTCTTGAGTTCATATAAATGTTTTTATGTGGGTCACATGACCAGAACCATTTATTTCAGTCACGCCCATTTCACTAACTTTTAGTGAACCTCTGATCCTGGTCAGGGTTGTGGTGTATCCGGAGCGTATCCCGGGAACACTGGGCATAAGGCAGCCATTTGAAGATAACAATAATCACATCTGGTCCAGATGCTGAACGCCAAGTGTTAATTTTATTGGATAAATAAATTGAATCTAGGCCCAGGACTGGCCCAAACACTCGGGCCATACTACATATTACTATCAGCAATCCAATAAGATATTACAGAACATTTTCAAAGTGATGGTAATTCTTGATTTTCTCAGTGAGTCAAATAGTTTGGTTCGACTCATCAATAAGAGTCGACTCTTTAAGCTTCGGTTCATAACATAGAATCTAGTAACTAGCCTAGAGCTGATTAGCAGACGTGGGAAGTAACCTAGTCCAATTACATTGTTACTGTACTTAAGTCTGGCATTTAAGTATCTATATTTCATGGAAAACTTACATGGACTACTTTTTCAAACACTATACAGCCCCCTCTGAAAGTATTGGAACGGCAAGGCCCATTCTATTGTTTTCGCTATACACTAAAGACATTTGGGTTCGAGATCAAAAGATGAATATGAGACGATAGATCAGAATTTCAGCTTTCATTTCCCTGATATGTACATCTAGATGTGTTAAGCAACTTAGAACATAGTAGCTTTGGTGGCAATTTTTAGGTGAGCAAAAGTATTGGAACAGACAATATTAAAGTAAATAACACTTAATATTTGGTTGCATATCCCTTGCTTGCAATAACTGCATCAAGACGACGACCCACTGACATCACTAAACTCTTGCATGCTTCAAAATGACTTGCTTTTCTCCCATAGACAGCTCTCTGGTCTTCATGTTGGTTTATCCTTTTTAACAACAAATGCAGTCTTCACAAGTGAAACCTGTAGATGTTCAGAGCTATTTATGTTTGAACAATCAATGTAAAAGGACACACCTGGGTACCAAAAAACACCTGTCAATCAAAAATGGGTGGGTTCAAACAAAAGGTGCCAAGGTGTTGAACGTATCTAGGTGTAAATGTCAGGAAATGAAAGCTAAAAAAAAAAAAAAAAAAAAACACTAAAAAGCAGATGACAAAAAGAGCAGATGAGCCAATCCACACATGAATCTGGAATGATTGACAGTTGCATAAGGTTTGGACTCTCCCATATGAACTGACCTCCTCTGGAAGCCCCGCCCCCTTCTCCCCATTACTCACATTAGGAATCTTTTGGCCGGTGCTTTATCTCAAGTCAGTTTTCCCCCTTGAGACATGCGGCCTCACTTTCTGTCAAGATAATTGGAGAATGATTTGAGTTCTTTAACGTGAAATAAAATTTATCATTGTATGTTGGACTTAACCTTAGACACGTCCTGCATATTATTAACATCAATTATTCAAAATATTATTGTATTAGGAATGCCAATGAAAAATAAAAGAGAAAAAGATCACATAGACCTGCAATGACATGACGTGGAAGCATTTTACAGTTTCTATGAATGACATAAGACTTGTAAAAGGATTTTACCCCTGCTGAAAAAAACAATATAAACCATCATAGAATTTTTAATGGTTTTAATGGTTATAATGGGAATTGTATTGGTTTAATGGAAACTGTAATGGTCCCTGTGGTTGTCTACTGGTAATTTGTTGCCTTCTATTGCTGGCATGTTATGTCTAGTGGATACCATTAAGGACCAGTAATGGTAATGATTTTAATGGTTAGCTGATGGTTTGTAATGGTATTTGTAGGGATGTTAATAGGTATATTTGTATTTATCATTGTAATTTGTATTGTGACAGCTAGCTATTAGCATTCAGCTAGTTTATATGGTCAGAGTTACTCTTGTGCTAGCTAACATTTGAGAGATTTGCAAAAAAGCTGTTATTTCTTAGCCTTAGCTAATGATTTCCCCACATTCCTTTGAAAAAGACACAAATTTACCAATAGGAACTAAAAAATCAGCAGACATCTTTTTTTCTTTTCTGAATCTTTCTTGCCCTTTTAACTTTGAGAAAGATGAACATTTCTACTTTAACTCGGGTGAAGCCATACTTCAGCTTTTACCGGAAGATTTATTTAGATGAATAGTTGAACTTTTACTTGAGCAAAGAAAATAATCCTGACACACACACACACACAGGAGATCACAGTTTAGTCTGCTTTGCACAGTTGGCCATGTTGTACTGCACCAGCTGTCTTATTAAATCACGCTGGTTATGTAATTTATTTACTTTCATTAAATAATCACATAGTACTAATTTGATTGGCACACTTTTCACAGATTTTTTCACTATTTTCCCTCCGGGTCTGTGTGTTTTGCTTGCATAATAATTCCTGCATTGTTTGGACAGTATGAAATATGGGCTTCATGAACATCTGAGATATGATCAAATAATGAAAAATGAAGAAGCATTTGGTCCTGACAGAACAGCAACAACAAACAGAGCAAATGATGGATGTAGGTGATACGGCCAGCGCTAACCCGTGGCCTCACTTCACAAAAAAGACTAAAGGCATGCTAATTAAGCAGAGTGGGGATGATCTTGAACCCGCGGCTGATATTCAGGCTGTTACTATGATCATAAAACTCTTCCAGTGAGGAACTGGGTTCACAAAATGATTCATCGACAGCTGTAATATAAATAAATAAATAAATAAATAAATAAAAAATCAGTATTCAGAATGATACTGTACTATAACCTCAAATATTCACTTGACCTTGTTCATTACAAATTCACCACCCCAAAAGAAAAGCAAATACGAACAGATATTAATTGATAACAAGGTCAGCACTTTCAATTAGAAAATGCAATAATGTCTCTACACTCTGGGGCAAGAAAAGAAAATAATAAGATGAGCCAAGGTTGTTTTTAACGACGGTTTTGCGGCTCATTTGACATTAGGTTCAGGTTAATACACACCTAATACAGCTTCCTGACATCATGGCCAGCTTGTCGTGTTACCGAGAAAGGACAAGCTGGCCATGATGTCAGGAAGCTGTGTTAGTGGTAGTCTAATTAACTTAAAAAAAAAAAAAAAAAAGAACAGAAACTGGTGAAGAACTTATAATAACCTATAATGTGCTGTAAGTAATAACAGGAATTTGTTTCACTGACGTTCCACAATGTTAAATGTAACTACAAACGGATACAAAGCACGACCTGTCATCATTTAATTAATAAATGATTGTACTTTTTAGAAAAATTAAATAATAAAGTAATATAAGAAGAATAACACACTTTGTGATGTAGTGCTATAGGAAAATAATCAGCCTTGTCGTTACAGCACACTCTTGTTTTATTCCTTACTTAATGCCTAGTAACTGAGGAATAAAACACTTTGGGACATGCTGTTATAGGAAAACAATCAACTTCAGGGTTGTAACAGTAACTTCACTTAAAATTGGACCACATCACACCACCCCATCGTTAATTATTTTCCTATAACAGCACAGACCCAAGTGTTATTCCTTACATGTTGCTTTAGTCTTTATTGGTTTTGTTCATTTTTTTTATTTTCTTTGATGCAAAATTAAAAAGTACTACATTTCTTTCAGTTTTATTGTTGAAACTTTGAAAGATCTGCAATATTTTTGTGGCCAAACAAACCTTGGTAAAAAAACAAAACAAAACAAAAAAAAAAAACATTATTTTTTTTTTAATTGCCATAGAGTGTAAATATATTGAATAACAGTATAATATACAGTATGAGTTTATAATACAATACAATATTATATATGAGTTTCATATAAAAAGTACAAAATAAATCATTTATATCATATTCGCAAATAGCAGTAGTTTGTGTGTGTGTGTGTGTGTGTGTGTGTGTGTGTGTGTGTGTGTGTGTGTGTGTGTGTGTGTGTGTGTGTTACTACCATCAGAAGCTGAAAAGAAAAAAGGTTACTGCAGTTATTTATGTAATTATATCATTTTTGTGATTTAATTATTCCTGGTGAATTAATGTGAGTGCTCAAACTAGTCACATGTCACTGCAGTGTTTTGTTTTAAGGAACAATAAGCTGAAAATTAACTAATTAGTCCTGAAACTGTGACACTCAAGTGGTATTACGTCATAAAATGTGATAGCCAATCATGTTCCTATATGCAAATGCAGACCTGCAGCTCTCCTTTAGCAGAGGAAGGGGACATTTTTATTTGCATATTTGTATTTTTATTTGTTGTTGTTGTTGTTGTTGAGGATAAAAGTATAAATGCTTCTGTAACGTTTTCTGTTGTCTAAAAGAACCACTGCGTCTAATTTATTATTCAGTACAAGAACAAATGTATGGTGTCCTTTAACAGAATACTGGATGTAAAGTAACAACGCTTTCATCTGAATGTGTGTAAAATACCTTCTAACAGAATTGAAGCTCTATAAACACCACAGTGATGGATATGTCTGTCTGCTCTTTCTTCTTGCCCGTGGTCGTATATGTCCGCCACTTGTATTGGTCTAGAGAAACATGACTTATCTCGTCTGTCAGAGTGATACACGCCTCGAGCTTATAGAGAGAGAGAGAGAGCAGAATCCAACCTTCATCTTCCTCTTATTCCTTTCCTTGTCCCAGTCATATTATCCTTACATCTGTAATAACCTCCACTCCATCAGGTTCAAGGACAGATAGAAGTGTCTCTTTAGAGGAGTGTGTGCGTGTGTGTGTGTGCGTGTGTGTGTGTGTGTGCGTGTGCGTGTGTTTGTGTGGAAAGCTGGGGATTCAATGGGGGGATTCAATGGACATAAAAGGCGCGATAAGACTTCCTATGTAACATGAGGCTTAAATACACAATCTAAAAGCAGGTGAACACAATCAACACACAAAAAGGAGAATAGTCAATGACAAGACAGGGGCGGGCCTGTACATACTTGTTCAGGTACATGACTATATAAACAAACAAAATAAACCACAGCACACACACTGAGAGAAGAAATAACGTAATATAAACACATAAAGACAGAAAGCTTCACCACAGCAACAAATATACTTTTTTTTTTCTTTTTTTTTTTTACAACTGTTAACAAACAACACACTTTTTTTTTTTATCTGAACGAGAACATTAATATAAAGCGTTCATGTTACAGCCAGAATTCATAGCTTACAGCTAGAAAATTAATCCACATCTTCTGACCAATCAGATTCAAGAATTCAATTCAGTTTTATTTGTATAGTGCTTTTAACAATGGACATCTAAACTCGGATCTAAATTTTAAATTGATAAATTTGTCCCTAATGAGCGAGCCAGAGGTGACGGTGGCGAGGAAAAACTCCCTGAGATGATATGAGGAAGAAACCTTGACAGGAACCAGACTCAAAAGGGAACCCATCCTCATCTGGGTAACACCGGATAGTGCGATTATAAGTAATTCCCTTGTATAACTGTGTGCTACATGATAAAACAAAAAGTGCTGTAAACTGTGTAATCAGGAAATTCACCACAGTCTCAACATGAAGTCTATTCTGCTGAAGTCATGAACTGTCCACCGATGGAGACCCGAGCGCAAAGTCTGTTTGTACATTTGTTTGAGGTAATTTCAGTCACAAAACCGTCACCGCAACCGCAGTCCCAAGACACCGCGCCAAAACTGCCCGCATCATTTGCAGTCCAATGCCATCTTCACAGCTTCCAAGTGTGTCCCCAGGCTGTCCTAATGGGGCCGTCCTCAGCAACAGCGAGTGGCCTCCAAGCGATGAGAACTCCAGAAGCAGGGAAACAGGACGGACCAGACCGGCCCGGAGAGCAGAACGTGTCAAGCCCACTACTACCCCAGGAGCAACACATCTAGAGCTTGTGACGTTAAGACGTTGGTATCATCCAAAGTCTTCGCAGGCATTGGCGTCATCTGGAATCTTCCTAGAGGCTGGTTCTGAACTGGAATTGACACATTCGATTACACACTGATTACCTTGGGATGGGCATACTGAGGTAGGAACAGGAAACAAATGGAGAAGAATTCAACCTCACTGTGGTATAAAATACTTTGTCATCGTATCTTGTACAACAAAATCCCTTTGGCAACAGTACTTAAAACAGTACTTAAAACAGTACCTGTAACCAGAGCCATATCACCTTACAGTTCTTGGCCAGGTTCTTGTGCCTGGCCAATACCTGGATGGGAGACCTCCTGGGGAAAACTAAGCTTGCTGCTGGAAGGGGTATTAGGGAGGCCAGTAGGTGGTGCTTTCCCTGTGGTCTGTGTGGGTCCTAGTGCCCCAGTATAGTGATGGGGACATTATACTGTAAAAGGAGCACTGTCTTTCGGATGAGACGTTAAACTGAGGTCCTGACTCTCTGTGATCATTAAAAATCCAAGGCCACTTCTTGTAAAGAGTAGGGGTATCACCCTGGTGTCCTGGCAAAATTGCCCCATTGGCCCTTGTCTCTCATGGCCCCCTAATAATCTCCATCAATAATATATCTCTCCTCTCCACTAATAGCTGGTGTGTGTTCTGGTGCACTATGGCTGCTGTTGCATCATCCAGGTGGATGCTACACACTGGTGGTGTTCATGGAAATTCCCCCCATACTATGTAAAGTGCTTTGAGTGTCTAGAAAAGTGCTATATAAATGTAACTAATTATAATTATTAAAAGCAGCAAATGACAATGATGCATAGAGCACACAATCCACGAGATGCAGTATCTGATCAACATGCACAATAAATAGAAAGAGAGAAAGAAAGAATAACCAGATAATACTATGATGATATCCTGTTTTCATGTTTGATATCCTGTTGTTATGTTATTTATGTTGCGTACTGGTCAGTTTTTAATAGAAATGAGGTGGAGCTGGAGGTGGATGTAGCTACACCTCTTGCACAGTTGTCAGTCTTTAGCAGCCGTGAGGGGGAGAGGGGTGGGGATGACTGTGGCTATATTGGAAACGCACTGAAACATAAAGAACGCTGTAATTTAGGTGTCTGCTATTAATTTTGGCTTCAGGACTCAATGAGCAGTTTGTTGTGTATTTTGAGCAGTGCTGGAAAAAAGTATGAATCGCAACTGATGCAACTAATCTGAAAATGTTCTAATTTTTATTCTGTTCTCTTATCAACAGTATATATAAAATAAAATAAAAACATAATGTTAGCTGGCTAGTTAACACATGATTAGTTAACTAGTTGACATTACACAAGCTTACTTGGTTTTTTAGCTAGCTAGCTAGATCCTGTTAATCCATGCAGTCTAGCAACGATTCTCTTACACATTACACTGTAGCCGCATTTAGATATACTGTATTTAACACAACATACAATCACTAATGAACATCGAAGTGACATTTTAAGTTTAACGTTCATGCTGTAAATTATCAAAAGATCTAGCTGGCTAGTCTAGCTCACTCAGCTAGCTAATGTCTTGCCTGTACATGTTTCTACAGGTTGAATATTGTGCTGTGAAATGCCAATATCTCCATGGGTTTGTTTGTTTGTTTGTTTGTTTCTTTGTTTGTTTTTGAAACATTCAGATTGCTGATAAATTTCAAAAATGATGAATGATAAATTTGGCCACGCTCATCTGTCTCCCTTTTCTCAGACATTGCTGCTAAGTCAGTCTGTAAAGGATTTCGCGGTGTTTTTTGTGATTGTTGCGGCCAAAAACGCTTGACTTTGCTGCTGTTTTTCTTTTTTTTGTTCAAAATGTGTGATGCAATTTGTGGCGTTTTTTGTGCTTTTTTTTTTTTTTTTTGAAGAAAACTACTTAAATTTGCGAAATTGCAACTGCACAAAATTGTTTTGCACGGTCTTTCACAATGATGTTTGTTGGTAAATGAGATCTCTTAGCTGTACTCATGTTCGACACGTTAATCGAAGAGGGTTTTGGCTGAAGGGTTCCATGTAGAACAGCCATACACACTCTTTCTTCTAACAGCCTCTCTCTTTTTTTCTTTCTCTCTCTCTCTCTCTCTTCACATTAATAAGACAAGCTTGTCCTGTTACAGAGAAATCACAAAGTCCTGAAAATTTCTCGTTTTCAGCTTTACCTCTGACTGTTACGAAGCACTGACACTGGAGACTCCTTCCATAAATGTTAAACAAATGTCTCCATACAGACATTGTTACTATAAAAACAATAGAGTACTAGAACGAGTGTATTAATATAAGACTTCTATTCAGAGTAAAAGAAAATGATGACCTCATATACAGTATAACCCCCATATAAGATATGGACAGGCTTTAGGATTAGAAACCTTTATGTTAAGGAGTCGGGTGTGTGATTAAAATGGCAGTGAAAAATGAATCCCTTATTTATTATAGATTGGGGAGAGTCATATTGTCTTTGTAAAGTATGTGCCATTGTATCGTTATTCTTCCACTAAATAATGCAATACAGTAATGATGCAAATCTAAACTGAACCACCTAACGTCAACACCTCTGTAGTTAAAACAATAACCCATATCAAATAGCCCATCAAATTGAAATGTGGTTTTAAAACATAAAAATTGTGATTGCATAAATATTCAACCCCTAAAATAATTATGGAGCAACCAGTCATCATCAGAAGTCACATAATTAATTGAATGGAGTCAACCTTTGTGCAATTAAAGTGTCATGTGACATCAATATAAATACACTTGTTCCTGAAGGGACCCAGAGTTTGTTACCAAACAGCATCATGAAGACCTACACGCTATCAAAACGATCTCAATTTTATTTATAAAGCGCTTTTAACAATGTAAATTGTCAAAAAGCAGCTTTACAGAAATCCGGATATGAAAATAGTATTTAACATTTTAAATGTATCCCTAACGAGCAAGCCAGAGGAGATGGTGGTGAGGGAAAACTCCCTGAGACAACATGAGGAAGAAACCTTGAGAGGAACCAGACTCAAAAAGGAACCCATCCTCATCAGTGACACCAGTGCGATTATAAATCATTACTCTTTCTATAACTGTACACTATATAGTCAGTGCTAATTGTGTTAACAGGAACTTGAGTATGATCATCATTAGAGATTTAACTTTAAATCTATCGTATCAAACTGAAGTTATTAACTGTTCAGTCACGGAGGCCTGAGTGTAGACTGTTCTTAGCAATTGCAGTCTTGGAAGTGGATCTTAACTTTGAATGATATGCATTACTTGTGCCCAATTCTGCCCCAGAGTGTAAATATTCTCGAAGATGTAAATAGTCCTGAGTGCCAGTATGAACATAGTGTATTTGTGACTTGTGAGTGTATGGAATTGGTGTAACGCGTCTCTGAAATGTAACAGCCCTCAGGCAGATCAGTTTAAGAGTCTGCCAACCTCGTCAATCTGGTAGACGTGGACGAGATCCTTCATAGCCTTCATCCAGGTGGAAGGAGTGTGAATAGTCAATAGGAGGGGCGAGAGGAATCCTGCAGGGATATTGTGCAGGCTTTCTCTATACACCATTATAGCCACTTTTGACCTCAGTGTGACTGTTTGATCAGTGAAATAATGGTGTGATGTAAGACGTGAACTCATCTCGACCTTACTGAGATATATGCGTGGGACAGGTATTTGAGAACTGAATAATGTAAAATTAAACACGAGAACTAATACAGCAGGAAGACTGTTTATAAAATGCAACCAAAAAAAAATTTAAGGCAAAATAATAGTATGCGCTGGATCAAGTGCTATTTTACAACCTGCCAAGTAATGAATGTGGAAGACATATTGTTAAAATAAACCAAATGTGCGGTGAGTAATGTGATAATTGTAGCAGTATACCAGTAATATACTAGACTAGCAAAGGAAAAAAAATATTTTCCTTCTTCAGTCTGCATTTTATTTTTTTTAGGGTTAAAATGCTATTTTAAAAAAAATCTGGCAACCTTGTGAGGTAAGCTACACACCATTACTTATATTATCTGATTGGAGAGCGAAGAATACATACTCTGAATACACACAAATTTTCCTTGAGTAAATATTGAGGTAACTTTTGTACTTTATTTGCTGACTCAGAATACAGCCTAAAGCTCATCAAGCCAGATGAGCAGCCTTTCTTCCTGTTGCCTTTTTTTATGTCATTTCTCAGGAAATTCATGTGAGCTTTAAAAAATGTAACAGAGTAAATATAGCATGTAATTACCACTGACCCCTGAGGGGCAGCAAAATGAGTATAATAATTAGTAGTTAGAATTTTTTTTTAAAAAAAAAAGAAAAAAGAAAGAAAAGCACGCATATATGCCTCTCAA
This sequence comes from Cranoglanis bouderius, assembly GCA_023630585.1. Lineage (NCBI taxonomy): Eukaryota > Metazoa > Chordata > Actinopteri > Siluriformes > Cranoglanididae > Cranoglanis > Cranoglanis bouderius. The sequence continues at coordinate 4,661,412 of CM042564.1, read as the reverse complement.
ACCCCCAAAAATGTGACGTCAAGCAGCTTTCTACAAAACTGACTCCTGCTTACGATCATTACTCGCCGGTTCCTTTGTCTCTGATGCTAATGACTGTCTTTACTCTCTCTCTCTCTCTCTCTCTCTCTCTCTCTCTCTCTCTCTCTCTCTCTCTCTCTCTCTCTGTCGAACTGAAACACGATCCTCTCCTCCGCTGGTTCTCTTTCCTAGGAAGTGAATAAAGCCAGTCCTTAGGCACAACTCCACTGAATCTAAAGTAGATAAGCTTGTCCTCCTCCTCCAGGTGGATCTGCCTGAAAACTGCATTAAGATCTTCACATCAGCATTTTGTCTGGAGCTTCGCAGCTTTCGACTCATTTAGAGAACCTGCTAGAAATAGATCCTAAAGCTAACACCGTTCAAAAGCTTATAATGAATCAAAGTTTTCGGTACTGGCTGGAGGTCATACTCCACTGACTTCTGTTTGTCTTCATACTTCATGGTGGAGGGGTAGGAGTTTAAATTCTGCAATATAGGTTTAAATGAAGATGAACAACAGACTGAGGAAGAGGATGACAGTGATCCTGTAGGCTTCTGCTGCGTCTGTTTCACTGTAAAGCATTAACAGGACTATACTTGAGCATAAACAAGTAATCACCATAAATTATCACTGTACATCCTGTAGATTTAAATCTTTATTCTTTATTAACCTCCATGCCATCTCATGATTGGTGCTACTGATGGACTGTTAGCAAAAACACAGTGGAATAATACATTTTAAAGAATAAATTAATAAAATATCAAATAAAATAAGAACAAAGCTCCAATATGTGAATAGATAAAAGAGGATTAGAACAAGGTTGGCTTTTTTTTTTTACACTTTCATAGCACGCAGAAGTGCATGGACCTTTATTACATAAGCGGCCACTTGCAGTACATAGTGATAGAGGGTCAACCTGAGTTTGTTACCTAAGCAGGGTGAAGATGGATGCAATCGCAGTTAAAGGTTTTATTAAGAGACAGGCAGACAAATCCAAAATGTGAGTCAAAACCGTAGTCACAAAACAAGCACAGGGTCAGGCGATCAACAAACAGGCAAAACTGGGCAAAACCAGAATCAATAAACACGAGGACAAAACAGGATCAGAAACCATGAATCAAAGTACACTGAACAGAACGGCTCGGTTACGGTACTGGCGGCTAAACACAGAAACACAGTGCTTCACTACATAAAATAGAAACAGAAGGGTATACAGTGGGTATAGAAATGAATCACCCCCCTTTAAAATAATCACATTTTGTTGCTTTTCAGCCTGAAATGAAGACGGACACAGTTTTTGTTTTATCCAGCTGTTTTATCCAGCAGCTTTTAACTCAGTGCAACTTATAACATCCAAGTCTCTACTAACTTTGCACATCTAGACTTTGCAATATTTGCCCACTCTTCTTTGCAGAACTGCTCAAGTTCAGTTAAATTTGATGGTGACCGTTTGTGGACTGCAGTCTTCAAGTCATTCCACAGATTTTCAGTGGGGTTTAAGTCTGGGCTCTGACTAGACCATGCAAGGACATTCACCTTTTTCTCCTTCAACCACTGTGTGGTTAGTTTTGCTGTGTGCTTTGGGTCATTGTCATGTTGGAAGGTAAAACTTCTTCCCATTGACAACTTTCTGGCAGAGGGCAGCAGATTGTCATCAAGAATTTGATGGTATTTTGCCCCATCCATTTTCCTTCTATCCTGACAAGTGCTCCAGTTCCTCAGAATCTTCAAGGTGCGTTTTGACAAAGCTCAGTCGTGGGTGGCTTTTTTCTTGCAACCCTCCCATACAAGCCACATTTGTGGAGAATTTGTGATATTGTTGTCACATGCACACAATGACTACTCTTTGTCATAAATTCCTGCAACTGCTTCAGAGTTGCTGTAGGCCTCTTGGTAGCCTCTCTGACCAGTTTCCTCCTGGCTCTTTCATCCAGTTTGGAGCGACGTCCTGATCCAGGGAGGATCTGTGTTTTACCAAATACCTTCCACTTCTTAATAATAGACTTCACTGTGCTTCTAGGCATTGATAAAGCCTTTGGAATTTTTTTGTATCCATCTCCTGACTTGTGCCTGTCCACAACTTTATCCCAGAGATCTTTTGACAGTGCCTTGCCAACCCATAGTTGATTGTTTGCTTCAGTTGCACTACAAAATGCTGCAGGAAAGCTCTTTTCCTGCTGAGCTAATCAAAATGACCACAGCTGATCACAGTTGAAAGTCAAATGGCTTTGTGTGCCATTGAGAAGGTGATTAGCTACACCTTATTGAGTTTACAAGTCATTTTTAGGATGTGGTGATCCTTTTTCCAACTCAGTAATTCTGTTTTTTAATTTTTTAAAAAATTTTTCTGACATGTTGGTGTTATATCTTTTACTTGGATGTTATACGTTGCACTGAGTAAATACAGCTGGATAAAACAAAAACTGTGTGTATTTTTTCATGTCTTCATTTCAGGCTGAAAAGCAACAAAATGTGATTATTTTAAAGGGGGGTGATTCTTTTCTGTACCCACTGTAAATATACAAAGTAATCAGAAGTGGTCACACGGAACAGCTGATGACAATGATGACACATAAGGGAAACAACCAATCACAAAACAGGGGTGGAGACAGGACAGAAACCAAAACAAAACACACATGGCAAAATAAACAAAAGTCACATCAACCCGGAAGCGTCCTCAACAGGCAGCTTAAGCACGCTGAGTATCGGAGGGGGGAAAATACCTGACAGAGCTCGTTAAATTCATTCAAATGCACACAAGCAAATGTAATGGGATTGGATTCCGTCTGAGTTTATGTGAATGAAAATATATAAAAAATATTAGAGTTTTTGAATTTGAATTTTAAACCTCATGCAGGATAATTAGCTAGTTACTTTATGTCAGGAAATTGTGTTTATTGGATATTTAATGTGTAACTTTGTGTTCATTTCTGTCAACATAGCTTTGTTTCATTAAATAAAAATTTGCCATGGGGCACCATGAAAGTTAGAACTGGTCCTCTGTAATGTGATCAGAAGATAATAAGTAAGGAATAAAACAATTGGTGGTGTGCTCTGATAGAAAAATAATCAATAAAGGGGTGGTGTGACACAACATAAAGCCCGACATGAAGCACAGTTACTATCATTGTTGGATGTAATGTGTTACTAAGTAACTGTAACTAAATTACTTAAACTGGAAGAGTAATCCCTTACAGGGAAAAGTAATTTAATTACAGCAATGCCTTGCATTACATACTGTATAGACTTTCGACAACTGTGTATAAAACAATACTGAATTTAAAAATGGTTTAATAAAGCTGTGCTTAATAGGTGAAACTATTCCATGTTTGACAAATTTAAAGAATAAAAATATATTTTTAAAAAAAGAATTAAAATAGTTTCATTTCTATTATCCATGTGGTCAAGGTTGATACTGATTTTAAGAAGTAATTAACAATGAATTTACTTTTCAGACAGAGTAATTAGTCAGTAATTTAAATACAATGACAACGTAATTAGTAATTAATTACTTTTTTGAAGTTACTTAACCAACTCTGGTTACTATTAGTCAAAGTTGATTATTTTCCTATAAAAGCTCACCCCAAAGTGTTTTATTCCTTTTATGCCACAGAAATTTGTCAATGATTTCAATTTATTTCCAAATTAAACAGCACATCATATTTATTTATCCGTTTCTAGTTACACTTAATGTTATAGAATATCACTGGAAAAAGTTATCACTTACATTATAGCAGCTACAAACAGTCATTCCATCACCAGCTTTTTTTTCTCTTTTTTTTAAGTCATTAAGACAAAAAAAAAAAAAAAAAAAACGCAGCTTGTCACGGGGAAGCACAAAGTCCTCCATCCTGAAGACTTTCCATGGCAAAAAAAAAAAAAAAAAAAAAAAAAAAACCACTGACACTGGAGACTCCTTCCATAAATGTTAAGGAAAATGTCATCTTACAGAATACCTCACCATATCATTACATTACAACGTTACATTACAACGTTTTCTTTTTTAAATAACAGCACATTTTTAATCTGGATAATATTAGTGTTGGATTAGGTGGCATGAACACAAGTGCCAGAGTGAGTAAGTACTAGTATGAGTGCAATAATATACAGTAAATCTGTGATTTATCTTGTAGTCGGAGCTGTCAGAGTTGCTGTTATAGAAAAAGAATCATCACCTTCCGACCAATCAGAATCAAGACTCCAACAGCGCTTTGGTAAAGTATTATAACAATTCCTCAGATGACACGAGGAAACACTTTAACTTGGGAATAACAGCATAAAGAAATCACAGCTGCATCTACTTTTTACATACATTTACATTTACTCATTTTTCAGACATTTCATTCCAAAGTGACCTTAAAATTGAGCCAAGCAGATACAGTACACCCTGGACACTGACACTCATTCACACCCATGGGGCAATTTATTTTAGCCAATCCACCTCCTGGCATGTTTTTGGGAGGTGGGAGGAAACTGGAAAACCAGGCGGAAACACACATGGGAGAACACGTGGAACTCCACACAGACAGTAATCCGAGCTCAGGATCGGACACTGGAGCTGTGAGGCGGCAACCCCTGAGACATTACTATCCTACAAACATCAGACACAACATTGTTTAGTGCACTCTTATATAGAGCATAATATGCTATTAGATTTCACAGACAACTCATAGCTGATGTGTAACAACAAAAGCAGGTGCAGGTGAAGCCAGGGCAGAATGGGAGCGGAGATCCCCAACAGATCGCCAACATATGGTAAAAAGATCGCCAACAACAAGAAGATTTCATGACAGTGAAATCAGTTCAAAGCCAAGGATGGAAAAAAATCTACAGTATTTCTAGATTTTTCTACTTAGAAATAACTGAGGAGATTAAAAATATATTTTAGGAGCAAAACAGTCAATAAATGTCAATAAATGTGTAAAAAATATAACTTAACCAACTGTGTGATTCTGTAGGCTACCTAATTAGATTTAACCTTCTCCAAGATCATCTCCCACCTCTAAATCTGGAAACACGAATGACGAAGTGAAAAAGAGGAAAAACGGATGACACTTAAGTGGTTGGAGGCCGTCGGAAAGAAGTCTCAGGAGTCGTTCTGAGTACGGAGGAAGTGTGGCGGCAAGACGCTTCACTTCCAAATGAAGTGCTTGAGTGTACTGTCTCCAATGGGCCCAGAGTTCATCTGTTTCAATAGAGTTAAGATTGCTGTCTCTCTCTCTCACACACACACACACACACACACACACACACACACACACTGTTCAAACAAGCAGCCAGCGGAAGCTCTGTGCGGCAGAAACAAGAGCAGCAGATAAATCATCACCTGTACATAAATACCAGTCCTAATTGCCTCAGCTATCTTCATTTACCAAAGGTTGAACTACTGGCATCTTCTCAGTCACTGGAAGTGTGTGTGTGTGTGTGTGTGTGTGTGTGTGTGTGTGTGTGTGTGTGTGTGTGTGTGTGTGTGTGTGTGTGTGTGTGTGTGTGTGTACATCATGAGTATGGTGGAATAAGCTTCAAAATTCAAAATTCCACTCTTCTCTTGCTCTAACCTCTTCTCTAAATGGTGGAAAACATCTGAAACACATCCTCTACAGCCTGCTTTAAGCTTTTCACACAATCACAATCTGGCGTTTGTGTATCCATGTTTGAAGACGCACCAAGCTCCACTGGACAATTAGGTGTGGTGTGTTGATGCAAACAGCTTTGTTTGACGGCAAGCTTGACCCTGTTATATGATGCTGTTGTCCCCGCATGATAAGATGCTCTGGGCTGAGTCTCCCAAAACTATCACAAGGTTAAGATCATTAACTGGGAGAGGGAGTGTTCAACGTAATGCACTCTCTACCGTTTAAGTGATGCTTTTGGGAAACTGGGCTCTGCTTTGTTTATTGACGCATTCAGCTAGAGGTGTAGGACTCGCGTCCATGTCTCACTAGATATGTTCTTAGCCTCAGCTGAGAGTCCGTGTTGTCTTTTCGCATGCACAATTCGATGTTCTAGAAAACAGCCTAATCATTTACACAATGCACGATTGGAGCCGGTTAAAGTAAAAGCTTGGCCTTAAAAACGATTTGATGGTTATCAGTATCAGTCTTACTAGGCCTCTATACTCTTATGACTCAGTCTTGCCTCATCCTGATGTTCGACTCGTCTTGTGACTTGTGACGATGCTGGTCTTGACTACAGCCCTGTGCTCAGCTCTGTTTGATCATACCGTAGTCTATGTATAGAAAATATACATATGTCATATATATAAATATGTCCTGACAAATTTTAAACTGAAGCATTTTTTTTTTTAATTATAGAAATAATATACTATATAATTATAAGATAATGCAAATCAATCCTAATAAAAAAAATACAATCAAGTTTCTTTATATATGTAAACATTATTGGTTCCAAAAAAAAATAAAATAAAAATCCAAACCCAATTCCAATCGAATCCGTACAGGATTCGATTGAATTCATTATATTTTCTCCAATATTCTTTTTTTTCCCCCTGCTGGTTTCAGACCGAAACTGATCCTGAGTGGCAGATCTGTGCCTTATCTACTAAAAACATTTCCAGATATTTTTGGTGAAGTTTATTTATATCTTTTTAAGTTTAAGGTGTAAAAGTGCATATACAGTGGGGGAAAAAAGTATTTGATCCCCTGCTGATTTTGTACGTTTGCCCACTGACAAAGAAATGATCAGTCTATAATTTTAATGGTAGGTGTATTTTAACAGTGAGAGACAGAATAACAACAAAAAAAATCCAGAAAAACGCATTTCAAAAAAGTTATAAATTGATTTGCATTTTAATGAGTGAAATAAATATTTGATCCCCTATCAATCAGCAAGATTTCTGGCTCCCAGGTGTCTTTTACACAGGTAATGAGCTGAGATTAGGAGCACTCTCTTAAAGGGAGTGCTCCTAATCTCAGTTTGTTACCTGTATAAAAGACACCTGTCCACAGAAGCAATCAATCAATCAGATTCCAAACTCTCCACCATGGCCAAGACCAAAGAGCTGTCCAAGGATGTCAGGGACAAGATTGTAGACCTACACAAGGCTGGAATGGGCTACAAGACCATCGCCAAGCAGCTTGGTGAGAAGGTGACAACAGTTGGTGCGATTATTCACAAATGGAAGAAACTGTCAGTCTCCCTCGGTCTGGGGCTCCATGCAAGATCTCACCTCGTGGAGTTTCAATGATCATTAGAACGGTGAGGAATCAGCCCAGAACTACACGGGAGGATCTTGTTAATGATCTCAAGGCAGCTGGGACCATAGTCACCAAGAAAACAATTGCTAACACACTACACCATGAAGGACTGAAATCCTGTAGTGCCCGCAAGGTCCCCCTGCTCAAGAAAGCACATGTACAGGCCCATCTGAAGTTTGCCTGAATGATTCAGAGGAGAACTGGGTGAAAGTGTTGTGGTCAGGTGTGGTCAGATCTCTCTGGCATCAACTCAACTCGCCATGTTTGGAGGTGGAGGAATGCTGCCTATGACCCCAAGTCATAACACCATCCCCACCGTCAAACATGGAGGTGGGAACATTATGCTTTGGGCGTGTTTTTCTGCTAAGGGGACAGGACAACTGCACCGCATCAAAAGGACGATGGACGGGGCCATGTACCATCAAATCTTGGGTG
>CM042564.1:4636241-4648741 GCA_023630585.1 Cranoglanis bouderius | reverse complement strand
AGGAGTTATTATTTTAAACGTATGTCCAAATTTGCTCTAATGGTGGCGCCAGAGAGCTCAAGTGGCATACACTAAAATATCTATCACTGTGCCAAATTTCATAACAAGCATATGAAGTGTTCTGTGGGTTGCCATAGACTCCCATAGGAAGTAGAAGAAGAAGAAGAAAACATGGTATTCCTACGCACCTTTGGTGCTTGGCCCCCTAATAATTTTTTTTTATTTGGAAATAATTTTTTGGAAATCTTAAATTTAAACAACAGTACAGAGAAAGATTTGAAAATATGATTCATCGTTCTTTGTTTCTCTCAGTGTGTCTGTGTGTGTGTGTGTGTGTGTGTGTGTGTGTGTGTGTGTGTGTGTATGCGCGCCGGTTCTGTAATTTTTCATATACAAATAATGGCATCCGTCTGCTGGAACTGTTGCCATGGCAACCACACACAGCATTAGTACAGAATAAGCAAAAGAAGTCTATGAAGCCAAGAATACTGTGTGTGTGTGTGTGTGTGTGTGCGTGTGTGTGTGTGTGTGTGTGTGTGTGTGTGTGTGTGTGTGTGTGTTCTACGTTTTGGCATGTTGACTCCACATTCACACATATTATGTGAACTAATTAAAAGACAGAAACACACAAAATGCTTCCCATGAAATGAAATCCTTGAAATTTTGTTTTGTTTTCTGTAATAAAATATTTTATGGTTCTGGTCTAGTTTTGATTAAATATATTTTTTTTAAATTTATAATATCAGCATGTTTCACAAAAATCCTGTGATTGGATTTTAAGATTCATATTCAGAAAGAGAAAAGTTTGAAAGTGTTAAAACCTGAGGCTAAACACTGAGTGCTACAGTTACACTGAGTGCTACAGTTTCATGAGGAAACAGAACACTGTGATGTGTAAACTGTAAAGTCTCCCAGCACTCTGCCTCAAACCACAAACCACAAGCGAGAATGCTGCTTTTACATTGTTTTACTTTGTTTGTCCAAGATGTAATCCTGCAGCTCTCCACTTATCCACAGTGCCCAGGTTCAAATCCCTGGACTCTCACTGATGTGTTCTTGAGCGAGACCCTTAACCGTCAGCTCTGCAGCTCTGTGCTTGATCATTGATTGGGTCCTGCGTCACTTGTTGGTTAAAAGCATCTGTTTATGGTTTTATAAAGTGGGTACATTTAATCTAAAAAAAAACAAAAAAAAAAAAAAACAATGCTAAATGACGACCCTTCTTCTCTACACTCTTCTTTGGATAGTTAAAACTTCTTAGCTTCCTGTAAGGGTTCTACATAGAAACTTAAACTGTTCCTCCATAGACAAATGTAAAAAATGTTTTAGACATAATGTTTTAGATGTAATGTTTTTTTTTTCCCCTAAGATTGCACTGTAGGGATAGTTCTAGGGTTACACTCTTAAAAATAAAGGCTCTTCAATGGTTCTTTACAGAACCATAGGTTCTGCAAAAAACAAAAAACAAAAAAAAAAACCTTCTTGTCAAGAACCATTTTTCATTGTATAGGGTTCTTGACTTGAACGATATATTTTTCTTTAGATTAAAGAAGTTCTTAATGTGCAGTGTATTGGTTCTTCAAGGTATCACCCCTTAACAGGTTAAAGTGAACCCTGTAAGGTTCTTTGTGGGACTGGAAAAGGGTCTCCTGGCATCACTCTTAAGACCCTTACTTTGTTTCCTTAAAGCACTAAAGGTATTTTAGAGAACTTATGATAACATGGTTTCTTTTGGCACTGCTGTGAAGAACCATTTCTAGGCACCAGTAAATAGATGGTTCTCTACAGAACCTGATAGTAAAAGGTTTTTTGTGCAAATTAAACGGGTTCTCCTATGGCATCAGGCTGAAAACCCATTTCTGGTTCTAATTGGAACCTTTATTTAAAAGAGTGTAGGGTTAGGTTTCAGTGGTCATTTAAGGTTCTTTGGATAGTTAAAAGGTCTTAGCTTGCTGAAATAGTACTTCATAGAACCTTTACGAGTTCCTCCATAGACAACCAAAAAAAAAATCCTTATGTGGTCTAGATATAACTTAGGGTTAGTTTTAGGGTTAGTGTTAATTTTGAGAGATTCTTTAGGGTTCTTTAGATAGGTTTGTAACTTCCTACTTGGAACCATTTCTAAAAGAGAAACACTCTTACACATTATATATAGAACTATAGAGAGATTATACATAGAATCATTAAGATGTCTAGATTTTTCCTTTTTATCCAAAAGCGTACTCTATGTTTAATTTTAGGGTTAGGGTTAGCTTTCAGTGTTTCTTTAGGGTTCTTTAAATAGGTTTGTAAAAGGTTTCCTAAATGTCTTCTACAGTTGCAGTCAAAATTATTCAACCCCCACTGCAGATCAGGTTTATTGTCAAAATTTACAGACTTTCAGCTGTTTGCAGTGAACAACTCAAACAAAAACAATTGAAATAGTTCAACACAACGAATGCTTCAAGTGGTTTCCCCAAATTCAACTGAAAATGCAACTTATAATGACTTCTCCAGTCTCAAAATTATTCAACCCCTTCATGGCAAGCATCTTTAGTACTCAGTAGAGCACCCTTTTGCTGTTATGACCTGCTGCAAACGAGATGCATAGCCAGACACCAGCATGTGGCAGCGTTCCTGAGGAATCTCAGCCCATTCCTCATGAGCAATAGCCTCCAGTTCAGTAATATTCTTGGGTTTGCGTTCTGCACCCGCCTTCTTCAAATCAAAAAGTCAGGTGACTGTGATGGTCCTGTAGAATGTTCCAGGACTTCTTCTGCAACCAAGCCTTGGTGGAATTTGAGGTATGCTTATATAGAAACTGGAGAAGTCATTATATGTTGCATTTTCAATTGAATTTGGGGAAACCACTTGAAGCATTCTTTGTGTTGAACTCTTTCAGCTCTTCTTTATGGTTCTTTAAGTTTGTAGCTTCCTGAAAAGGTTCTACATACACTCATCAAGCATTTTATTAGGAACACTATACTAATAATAGGTAGGGCCCCTCTTTGCTCTCAAAAGAGCCTTAATTCTTCATGGCATACATTCCACAAGATGTTGGAAACATTCCTTTGTCATTCTGGTCCATGTTGAATTGATTGCATCCCAAAGGTGTGCTATTTGGATTCAGATCCAGTGACTGGGAAGACCACTGAAGAACACTGAACTCATTGTCATGTTTATGAGACCAGTTTGAGATGACTTTTGCTTTGTGACATGGTGCATTATCATGCTGGAAGTAGCCATTAGAAGATGGGTAAATTGTGGCCATGAAAAAATGCACATGATCAGTAACGATACTCAAATAAGCTGTGGCTTTCAAGCAATGATTGATTGATATTAACATGCCCAAAGTGTGCCAAGAAAACATTCCCCACATCATTACACCACCTCCACCAGGCTGGACTGTTGACACAAGGCAGGATGGGTCCATAGATTCATGCTGTTAGTGCCATTTTTTTCATAAGAGTGAAAAGATGCAATGGTTCTTCAGGGGCTCTTTAGATAGTTAACAGTCCATAGCTTCCTTAATAGGTTCTACACTCTGTAGTAGGGTTGCTCATAGTGGGAACCAAGGAACATCTAAGCGTTCTAGGTTTCAGCTTTTTTCCCCAAAGAGTCTACACTCTTTGAAAAAAAATCATTGCAATGGTTCATTAAAATGTTCTACACATGATATAGAAATTTCATAGGGTTCTACACAGAACCATAGGATAGGGATCTACTGTACATAGTGATAACTGAAGAACATTTAAAATACATAAAATTAAACATAAATTTGAAGGGATGTTCAGGGGTTCTTTAGATTTGGAACCATCACTAACAGAGGTTTCACATATAACCTTTAAGGTTTTCCACAGTGGGACAATCAAAGAACCCTTAAAGGTATTAGACGGAATACAAATGCTGTTCTTCTTACCCTCTTAAGAAAATGGTTCCTCTGGGTTTCTTTGTGTAGTTAAAGATTCTTAGCTTCTTAAAGTGATTCAACTTGGAATGATTTTCTGACATCCAAACCAAAGGAACCTTAAGGGTTCTAGATTTAACCTATTTTAAGACAGCATATGTAACCTCACAGAAAATAGAAATATCAGCTTCAGTTTCTTCTTACACACTTAGGGAAAAGGGTTCCTCAGGGGCTAGCTAATAGTTCTTACCTTCTTAAAGTGGTTCTACTTGGTACTTTGTCTGACAGGGAAACCCTGTCTGAGGTTGTAGGGTTCTAGGAGAACAATACTATATCATCAGCATGATGTACACATGGCTGTATTACAGCGTGTTTGATCTGTGAGAGTGTGTATTTATTTAATCAGCACTTTTACTAATACAGAATTGAAAGTTTTAGAAATGGAGGAATCTGAAACCGATACAGGAACTGGAACCAGATTCTGTTGTTAAACACAAAGCCCTAGTTCTTATCTAGTGAAACAACAATCTTTCTAGTGCCACGACTCTGAAATTTGATGACATTTTGAAAAACCCCTTCACAACATCTAACCAACTCAAGAACTCTCTCGAGGAGGTAGGCGTATCATTGTCAAAGTCTACAATTAAGGGACGCCTTCATGAATGCAAATGCAGATGGTTTACCTCAAGATGCAAACCAACACTAAAAAACAGAAAGGCCTAATTAGACTTTGCTAGAAAACATCTATAAAAAATAAAAATAAAAAAAAGCCTTTATATTCTCTGGACAGATGAAACCAAGATTAACTTGTACCAGAATGATGGGAAGAGCAGAGTATGGAGAAGGAAAGGCAGGGCTCATGATCCAAAGCATACCACATAATCCGTCAAACATGTAGAGGCAGTGTTATGGTATGGACATGTATGGCTGCCAGTGGGCCACTGGTGTTTATTGATGATATGACTTCCGATAGAAGTAGCAGGATGTGTATAAAGCTATACTTTCTGTTCAGATCCAGTCAAATGCTGCAAAACTGACAGGACAGCGCTTCACAGTACAGATGGATAATGACCCAAAACATACCGTGAAAACAACCCAAGAGCTTCTTAAGGCAAAGAAATGAAATGTTCTTAAATAGCCGAGTCAGTCAGCTGACCTCAACCTAATTGATCTGTTTTTCATTTACTGCAGACAAAACCGAAGGACCCACAAACCAGCAGCAACTGAAGGCAGCTGCAGTAAAGCCCTGGCAAAGCATCTCAAGGGAGGAAACTCTGATTGCATTTGATGATGTCCATGCGTTCCAGATTTCAGGCAGTCATTGATTGCAAGAGATTTGCGTCCAAGTATTAAAAATAATCCTAATATTTATGATTATGTTAGTTTGTCCAGTTACTTCTGAGCCTGTAAAATGGAGGGACTCTGCAAAAAAAAAAAAAAGTTAAACCCCTTGAAATGAAATTGAAATGAAATTGAAGCTGAAAGTCTACACTTCAATCACATCTCGATTGCTTCATTTCAAATCCGTTGTGGTGGTGCACAGAGGGAAAATGATGAAAATTATGTCGCTGTCCAAATACTTATGGACCTAATTGTATTACTGACATAATGGCATGTGGAAAAACGTGATCGTGTGAAACTTAAGGGAATTTTCTCAATAAATGATATACTGTATATACAGTGCAACCTTGCACCTCTATTTTACCCACTGTTTTAACTTAATTTGTGTAATTTTTTTGCGTTTCTATTTTTTTTCATGATTTGTTTATTTTCCTTTTTTTTGCAGTTCATTTACTTTCATTTATTTAATTTTATCACATCATTTGTACAAATGATTCATTTATTTTCATGCTTTTTTTTTACACGATTCATTTATTTCCATGTGATTTTTGACAAGATTTGTTTATTTTCACGTGATTTGTTTTTTTTTTTTTTTACATGTGAACCCTACACCACTGTTTTAACCTAATGTGTTTCATTTTCCTGTGTTTTTACTTCTTTACTGCTGCATCTGAGATTCATTTATTTTCGCATGCTAAAATTCCCATGCCTACAGTTTACAGTCAGCAATTGTATATCTACAACATGCACCTATATGGTAGTTCTACCTTCTAAACTGGGAACTGAGTGTATTTCCATGCATTCTCAGTGTAGTAATGGCTCCTGTTACCCTAAAGTATGAAAGAATCATACAATAGCTCATATCTTTTTTATGACTTATGACAGAGAAAGACATCCAGCAAACTGCAGAGTGCCAAAAACAGCAACACTGCACCTGATGGAACTGCAATCTGGATCGTCTCTTTCTTTCCCTAAAGCATGGAACAAACTCATAGTGGTTTAAATCTGCTTTATGACTTGTCTTCTCCTCATAACCCTTAAAGCTCATTGGCTGAGGTGCTTTATAGCAGCGTCATGCTTCAAGACACTTCAAAGTACCAAGAAAGTACCCGAGGCGCCCGGCGATTACAGCACGCCGTCCTTCTGGCTCCTGCTGCAAATGTCACCCACACACCTTTCACACTCTTCACTTCAGAGAGAACGTGGACCCTTGTGTTTTCCCTGAAGCAATCCCTACTGCTTCCTGCAGCTGCTGTCTGAGAAAGTGTGCACCTGGAGCACATTCCATGTCCTTCCTGCAGCAAAAAAAAAAATCTCAAGCTTTACCGGGCTTGACGGGAGCTTACACATCACCTGCGGGGTGTATCGATCGCAGCCGAGATACGGCGCTGCTCAACATCTTTAATATCTTTCTGCAATATTTTCATCTTCCTCGTCCACTTGTCCTTCCCCGAGCGACCGGCCGTCTTCACCCACAACAACTGATCGATAATAAATTTCAGACTCTTTATTGACACTGCAAGCTGCACATGCTGAATAAGCTCCGGCTAAAAGTTTTTAAAAAAGCACGGTTCATTTGGTATAGACAGCAAATCATTGGCTTTCAGTGTAGTGAAGATCTGGGAATTCCCTAATTAATAGAAAAACCTCATCAACTTCAGTATTATAACAAGCCTAAGTGTTCGTGTTTAAGTTTCTTCCCAAAAAAAATCGTAATAATTTTAAATCATTCTTCTGTTATTTAGTGTTTTTTTTTTTTGTCCCCCCCAACATCAACCTTCCAATTTAATCACACCACCACCAGGCACATTTCCGACAGCTGTGCACCTCCGCACCAAGGCCAGCCAAAGACAACTCCGTCTCTCAGCAAGTGCATGTTTTCCTGATTCCTCATGGAAAACAACATATGGTGGTGGACTTGATCGCTTCGCAGTAATGACTTTCCATTTTTGCCCAATAACTGACTCTCTGGAGAAATGATACGACTTAACATGTTTGCAGACTTACACACAGAAGGTACGTGTCCTTCTTTACCCTCTCGTATGAACTACAAAACTGAAACTTAAGTCATACAAAACTTTTTTAAACGAATATACTGAATATACATTTCCTTAATACTGAGCTTCAACACACAAAAATGCATCTTATATTATTATTATTTATTAATATGCAAAGCGGGAACGCCGCTTTCCTTACACGCCCCGCCCACTTCTGTATCAGACGCCACAATCTAATTTCCCAGGAACGCCCCTGAGGCATGCGGTATCTAAGCGGTGCCACCGACAGGAGGAAATAAAACTTCTTTTGTTGAGTCATTCTCTTCTATCCAGTGTTCATTTCAGTGTTATGTGCATGAGGGTTTCATTTAGCGATATTTTCCACACAAACCACTCGAAGGTCATGCAAGCTTGTGTATTTATGTTTAGATTGTAGCCGAGTGTCAGCCTGCATTGCTGCGTTTATAAAAATGGAAGAAATATCATTTTTCATAAATATGACTGAAACTACAATCTGGAAATAATGTTCAATATGTTTACACACATAAGAGAGAGAATCTTTAACCATTTTTTTTCAGCTATCGATTATTTATTTATTTTTTTCCCCATGTACCACCGCGCTGTCGTATTCTCAATTCTGATTGGTCAGAAGGATTGGATTTATTTTCTACAACTGCAATTCAAATCACAGGTTGCGCTCGTTCTAATACGTTACGGTTTCTATAGTAAAAGCTCATTAACAGCTTTTGCACTAAGCCTGCACTAACTGGATCGAACGAGAGCTTTGACTGGTTTTCAGACTGACGAGTCTCAAAAACATTCGAATACGTTACGGTTTCTATAGTAACAGCTCATTCACATAATCTAAAACGAGTAATAAACAGATTTCGGACCAAAAAAAAAAAAAAAAAAACATGTTAAAACATTTAATCATTGATATGACAAATCTTTCTGGAATTGAACGTCTGTGGAAGGAGTCTCCAGTGCCAGCGCTTTGTAACATTCAGTAAGTTTTCTAAAATGGGAAATTCTTCAGGACAGACGAGTGAGGAGTTCACGCTTTACGGTTTCTCGGGAAAAGACAGGCTATAACGTAAATGATACTAATAACTAACTTGTTTTAAAGACGTTCCACAACATCGAATGTAACTATAAAGGGATAAAAGATACTTGCTGTTCTTTAGCTCAGTACAGTTGTTAATCCTTTGGCAAATTGCTGTAATGTAAAAAGAATAAAACACTTCATTGGAAAACAGTCAGCTTTGACGCATTCAATTAAAACTCCCTTGATTATTAGTTTCCCGTAACAGCATACCTCCATTTTTTATTCCTTACTTATTCTCCTATTACTTGCTTTCCTAGTTCTGAACAACTGCCAAGTCAAATTCCTAGTAAGTGAATCTTATCTGGTGACAAATACTCCAGAGTTCTCTAGTCTGTCTTCATGATTTAATTCCGGTGAATCCTATATCGTTGTTAACTAGATTTACCATATATTTCACACACACAGACTTTATACACAAATGTTTAGGAGTTTTATGTTCAGGACATGACTGCATGGTCAGAGTCAGCCTGCATTTGTAAGTACATCTTTTGTTTTACTGAAAGCAGAAGTGTTCACTGCTCAAATGCTCAAACCGAGAGATCCCCAGGCTCACAAGAGAGTTTCACCTATACCTACCCCGAATATAGATGAGCTTGTGGTTTCTGAGAAGGCCATGCATTTGACACGTTCTTTAGTGCTCTAAAACAAGCCTGGCTATTTATTTCTGATATCTCAGAAGGCACAGTCACATTCTTCACATGTTCCACAAAACTGTTAAACTAAAGAACAACAACAACAAAAAAAAAAAAAAAAAAAAAAGAAAGAGAGAGAGAGAGAGAGAGAGAGAGGCTGTGTTCAAGGCCAAACCACTACTTAGAATCACATGAGCTCTGATGAAATCGGTTACAACTCTATAATCGTACAGGGTTTGCAATAAGAGGAGAATAGACAGAAAACACAGTAAGTGGGAAAGAGAATGTAGTCCGTCAATCTGTTAATTAATATCTACTCTAAAACTCAGTTGAGGTTATTGAAAATACTGACTAGTCGTAATGATAACCTACAGTCACTGCAAACGTGAGTTATAAGGGTTTTTGCTCTAGTCGTGAACATCAACTCCCATAGAAAGACTTCCATGAAGCACTAATAAAGCTGTATAAGACAACAGGAAGTTTGGAAAAGGCAAGAAAATGGAGCACCCAGTTCTGAAAACAGACATGCAGGCCAAAGTAGCAGAAACAGGGGGTGGGGTGGGGGGGGGGAAGCATTACAGAGCACTTTAATGATTGTCTCTGAGAGCATCCTGCACTAACTAAACAGCATCACCTGCTTTAAGAACGAGAGCTTTGACTGGTTTTCAGGTTTCCGTGAAAACCAGCGGTACAAACTCAAGATAAACTGATGAGTCTCGAGAACATTCCAAAATAAAGCCAACCCTAAAGCATTGTCGACGCAAGACACGTGATTCACATAACATCAAAGCTCATCTCATATTCAAGTCATGGTGCAGTTTGTCATACACATACATAATCAATCCACTTAGAAAAGCCATGGCAGCTTTAAATTTTCACAACTTAAAAAATCGATTTATGAAATAACAATAATAATAATAACAAAACAGTACATTCCTGTGAGGCATGTCAAATCTCTCAATGAAACACTAAAACAAAATAAAGCTCCACAGTTACCGAGCTACAACGAAAAATCATTCAAATGAGCATTTTTTTCATTATGTAGGTCTTTGGTGAGAGGTTAGCATCACAGTTTGGATGCAGTCAGTAAGGATTTGCTCAAGTCTTTCGCCTCGGCGGCTGTTCTTACGCGTTCGTAGCCCAGCACGCCCATGGACTGGTGGCAGTAATCCTCCACTTGTTTGATCTGCTGAATGCTGAGGAGAGTCCTCCAAGCGCTCGCCGCCAGCGTGGCGTTCCTGGACGACACAATGAACGGCTTGGAGGACGAGTTTGTTCCGTTTGTCATGTTGAGGGCAAAAGACTCCACGTCGTGATTGGCGCTGAGGTTAGCGAAGCGGTAAACTTGACGCAAGACCTTGACCGGATTTTCCACCAGGTCCTCGTAGCGCACAGCCAGGTACTTTCCCTTCAGCCAGCTGGGAGGATTCAACGCCGTCCTCAAGGTCCTGTGGGTCCTATCACATATCACCTCCATGGCCCCTATCGAGTGGTAGTCGGCTCCGTCCTTTTTGTTCGTTTTATGAGCCGCGTCTGCAAGCGGTAGCCGGCGGAGCTTGGGATCCCGGCTCCTGACCACCTGCAGGTTCTCTCGGATCAGTCCGTGTCTGGATTTGATCCTGGAGTTGGCCACAGCCCTGGGGTCCCTCACCAGGTGAATGACCTTTAGCTCCAGCGAGGGGTCTTCCATCAGAGGAGCCAAGACGTTAACGTCCAGAATGCGCACCCCTTTAATAACAATAGTGTTGTATTTCAGACACTCGTCCTCCAGCAGACGGAGGCTCTGCGGCGGACATTTCTTACACACCTTGTCGTCCACCATGCCCACCACGTCCTTCCTGTACGCGGAACACAGCGGGTACGAGCAGATCACTTTGTTGAGCGTGGCGCCAAACAGGCCGAGCGAGGTAATGTTTTTGCCCCCGGGGCTGTTGTACAGCTGGAACACGGAGAGATCGCAGCGATACAGCGAGCTCAGCATGTCCCTCGCAGCGCCCTGCAGAGACACGGCGTCACCTGGGTACAGCTTCTGCCAGATGTGCCACATGGGCTCGTACAGGAAGAACACATCAGGGTTCTGGTTGAACAACTCGCCGAAAAAGCTCGACCCCGAGCGCCATGTGGTCAAGACGTAAACGAGCTGCCTTTTCTTAACCAAAGCGGGTCTGTAAAGGAACCGGATGTCGGAGCGCCCCTGGTACGTGGTGCTCCTCACCTGGTGGCTGCACTGCTGCGGCTCTTTGCTCCATCTGTAGTTGGCCAAATTCAGCATGGTCAGAACCAGCAGGAGGAAATAGGCCACGAATAAAATGATCCGCTTCCTCCTCAGCACCTTCATGACGATGCCGGGCTGGTCGATTATTTTCACAGGGTTCTGGTACGTTCTGAGTTTCCTTCCATAGTCAGTGTCGGTCTCTCGGGGTCCTGCAGGCTTGATCTGCTGATACTGTTTGCCTCTCATCTGTCGTGAAGGGAAGGGAGAGCGGCTTCACACCACTCTGTCCGGTGATGATGAAGAAGAATATCAGCAGCCTTATGGATGGAATTGAGTAGTAATGCAAAGCAGATTTAAAGCATTTAGGGAGCAACAGCAGTCATGCAACAAACGCTCATGATCATGATCACACCGGCCATCCAAAAACAGTGCAGATGTACCCTTTACTGCACTGCGCAATTAGGCTCTCCATCATCCTGTAGGAAAAAAACTGTGAAAATCTTCCATCTTGACGCTGCATGAGATCAAAAGGAACCCACGCATGTTGTCTCAGTTCATGTGAGCGTTTCCGGTCGTGAACTCGTTTATAACGTTGAATAACAGCTCGCGGCTATGACAAAGGATAATAACCGGACAACAGGGGAATAATAACGGCGCGGTGCTCCATAACGGG
The DNA here is from genome assembly GCA_023630585.1 of Cranoglanis bouderius. Classification (NCBI taxonomy): domain Eukaryota; kingdom Metazoa; phylum Chordata; class Actinopteri; order Siluriformes; family Cranoglanididae; genus Cranoglanis; species Cranoglanis bouderius. Next base: position 4,636,892 of record CM042564.1, on the reverse strand, counting down.
GCTTCGTTTACCCCTGATATGAGACGGAGAAAACATCCACCGGCATCTTCTCTCTCTTCTGATCGATATAGGGACGATCTCTGATCCCCATTCGTCGTCCTTCTCACCGATGTGCTGTTGTGTTTTCAAACTGTCGTGCCGAACTGATTCAGTCCGAGATCCACGCAAACGCTCCGCCCACCGCGCATCCTATTGGTCGGCACCGTCGATTCGTTTTTTCCCTCTCAAGACGCTATTGGTCGGTCGAGGTGTCAGTCAAGCTCTTTCTGCTTATCCAACGGCGAGCGTTATTATATAGGAGACATAAATAAATCTGATTATTTGTGACTATTTGTGATTATAGTCACAGTTCTAAAATGATCTGTAATCGCTCATATGTTTAGGAATATCTGGTTTACAGTGTCAGACGCTTCGTTCATTTATTTAGGGATTGTATTGAGAATTTTAAACATTTTAGGCCTTTTTATTTATTTATTTATTTATTTATTTATTTATTTATTTATTTCATACTGATATCACGAAAATCTGATTTTTAATATGAATTTAAAAGTGTTCAGAATATTTGTTTATGTTCAATAAGACAATAAGTTCAATACTTCTTATTTGTCAATTTTGAAATTAAAGTGATCTCAAAATATCTTCGATTATTTA
>CM042564.1:4511241-4633741 GCA_023630585.1 Cranoglanis bouderius | reverse complement strand
GGTATGACTTATGTCTTCCTGACTTCCGCAAATGTAATACATGCTCTCCAGTTGTAGTAATTTGTGTACACAATCACTGTTCCTGAAGGGGCTGTCAGGTTTAGTAAGTCACATCCACTCACACTAACCTAGAAGGAGGTCCTGCTTAAAATGAAGTCGTGTTGCATTTGGAACGAGCCCAGAAATGTATGAAATGCTCCTGAGAAAGAACATACAGTGGACTAACATACAGTAGGTCACGACTTAATTCAACTCTGCTTTAATGTATTTGTTGTGGTATTAAACCAGCGGTGCCTCATGCATGACCTTCGGGACCTCTTGGACTGCATATTTTTTTTATATCTGATCATGTCAAGAAGAATGCAATACGATTTAAATCTGCAATGTTTGAGCAGGATAAATCTAAAATGCATCTATATTATTTAAGTCAGGACAGTTTTAGCTTTATTAAAGGGGCATGTATAAAACTGCAGTTCTCCACCCTACCAACAGAGGGCAGGACTAAGCTCAGAGAAGCGCAGTTTAAAAACCATGCATGTAAACGTGTAGATTAAATTCTGATTGGTTTAGTTTCATTTCAAAGTGAACAGAAGTAACAACATATGTGTATATGCATATGTTTGAATGTTGTTGATTTTATCCAACTTCGGTTTGTATTAGTGTGATATGATGACGTCATCAATGACCAACTCCACTGTTGCTCAATATAACAAAAAGCTGATTAAACATTAAAGTCCCTTTTTTGGCAAACGTTTGGTAAAAGGACAACTGTATTTATTTTTTTTAATTTATTTGAGAACTGTATTTTATTTTAATTAATTTTATTTCTGTGCACCAAAGATCTGGAACATTACCAACAATCTGAAAAAAATAATTGTTTGCCTTACAGGCACATTACTTTTACATTAATAACTTTCATTTTTAAACCATTTTTATGTAGATAATTAGATTTGAGTCTGTTGTTCCCTTTTTTTTTCGGTTTGTCACTGTTATTAGTTATTTCATAAAAAAAAAAATGACAGCAAGAGAAAATATCTAGAATGTATACATCTGTGTCCTATAATATGATTACAATAAATCAATTATAAGATTAATAAACCTATTTATAGACCTTTAAAGACATGCCAAGCTTGACATAGTCTTGTTCCAGAACAAAAAAAAAAAAAAGACTTGACTTGAAAATGCATAAAATTTGCAAAATTATCTGCCAATAAGTAAATTTGATTTAGTTTACATTTGGTTTATTGTAATCCTATAATAAGAAATACAAGATACGGTTGACTATATTTAAGATGTTTTCACTTACTAAGATATATTTACAGTGTAGTTTTGGCTTATTATATTAATTTATTTTCGCCTGTTTAGTTCTTTTTACATTTTGGGGATTTTTTTATTATCTCTTTTTCACTTCACACTGTAAAGTACTATGAGCTGCCTTTTTAAATGTATAAAACATGCTACATAAAATATAATTAAAGTATATAACGACAATGTATATTATTATTATTATTATTATTATTATTATTATTATTATTATTATTATTATTAGGTCTATCATATCAGGATATAATATTTCTTCCACATCTCTCATCCCTACTTTCTAAACTTACCCAAACGTCAGTGATTAACAGTCTGCAAACACCTGACCTGACCTCTCATAATTATTTTTTTTAAATCGAAGGTCAGTGTCACATCCCTCATGACCCTAATGTACCACCAAACATGTCGAACCTGCACCTTTGTGCTTATATTGAAATTATACCTGCCATTTTCCCATTTATTATCCTGTATACATCCAAACAGTCACCAGTTTCCCTAGAAATGTAGCCAGTTCTTTCCTCTGTATGGTCTGAGTGCTGCTCTTTTAATCCTGAACACGTAGATTTAATCTAGAATTATAACTTCATTGCATGCCAGAGCAGGATTTGTTCTCATTTGAATCTTGGCTCCTCTCAGCATTTCTTCCGCAGGCCCTCTAAAGGATTTGTGTTTTTTTTTTTTTGTTTTTTTTTTTTTTTCATTAAAGTCATTCTCCACTGGCTGATTTGGCATCTGTGCTTGGATTTGTGTAAAGCTGCTTTGTAACATCGTCCAAGTATATACAGCTTTATCCAAATAATTCATCTGGATCAGAATCAGAATGAATTTTATTGGCCATGTAAGATTTCACTTACAAGGAATTTGGCAATCAGCCTATCACGTGCATAAAATCACCAGATCAAAATCAAGAATGCATAAACTCATGCAGACACAGGTCAAGATCTTCAGTTCACATCAAACGTTGAGATGAGGGAAAATATGTGATCTCAGTGACTTTGACCTTGGTGTGGTTGTTGGTGCCAGTTTGAGTATTTCAGAAACTGCTGATCTCCTGGGATGCTGTGAAAAACAAAAAGCTTCACCCTGAAGGACATCAATGCAAGATGTAGGGTGGGTCTTGAAATGTTCACATACTAAGTTTTAATAGTGAAAAATAGTTCGCATCGGTCGGTCCATCTGAAAAGAAAATGCCAACATAATAAATGTGGGAAATACCAAGCAATACTGCACTCAGTCGGCGGAATGCAATGGAGATAGCACGGGAGATACCGTAAGTGTTTGAAAGACACGTTTTCTTGGAAAATAAATGACATTATCTAAATATACAGTGGTGCTTGAAAGTTTGTGGACCCCTTTAGAATTTTCTACTTATATCTGCATAAATATGACCAAAATATCATCAGATTTTCACACAAGTCCTAAGAGTAGATAAAGAGAAATCAATTAAACAAATAAGACAAAAATATGATTGGTCATTTATTTATTGATGAAAATGACCCAACACTCATATCTGTGAGGTGGCAGAAGTATGTGAACCTTTGCTTTCAGTATCTGGTGTGACCCCCTTGTGCAGCAATAACTGCAACTAAACGTTTCTGGTAACTGTTGATCAGTCCTGTACATCGGCTTGGAAGAATTTTAGCCCGTTCCTCAGTACAGAACAGCTTCAACTCTGGGATGTTGGTGGGTTTCCACCACATGAACTGCTTGCTTCAGGTCCTTCCACAACATTTCTATTGGATTAAGGTCAGGACTTTGACTCAGCCATTCCAAAACATTAATTTTATTCTTCTTTAACCATTCTTTGGTAGAATGACTTGTGTGCTTAGGTTTGTTGTCTTGCTGCATGACCCACTTTCTCTTGGGATTCAGTTCAGATTTTCCTTTAAAATTTGCTGGTATAATTCAGAATTCATTGTTCCATCAATGATGGCAAGTCGTCCAGGCCCAGATGCAGCAAAACAGGCCCAAACCATGACACTACCACCACCATGTTTCACAGATGGGATAAGTTTCTTATGCTGGAATGCAGTGTTTTTCTTTCTCCAAACATAAAGCTTCTCATTTAAACCAAAAATTCTATTTTGGTCTTATCTGTCCACAAAACGTTTTTCCAATAGCCTTCCGGCTTGTCCATGTGATCTTTAGCAATTGCAGAAGGGCAGCAATGTTCGTTCTGGAGAGCAGTCACTTTCTCCTTGCAACCCTGCCATGCACAATATTGTTGTTCAGTGTTCTCCTGATGGTGGACTCATGTAACATTAGCCAATGTGAGAGAGGCCTTAGAAGTTACCATGGGTTCCTTTGTGACCTCGTGGACTATTACACGTCTTGCTCTTGGAGTGATCATTGTTGGTAGACCGCTCCTGAGGAGGGTAACAATGGTCTTGAATTTCCACCATTTGTACACAATCTGTCTGACTGTGGATCGGTAGAGTCCAAACTCATTAGAGATGGTTTTGTAACCTTTTCCAGCCAAAACAGGACACTCACACCTGATTGTCATCCCACTGATGACCAAGTATAATATTTTTGTCTCGTTTGTTTAATTGATTTCTCTTTGCCTACTTTTAGGACTTGTGTGAAAATCTGATGATGTTTTAGATCATATTTATGCAGAAATATAGAAAATGGGTTCACAAACTTTTAAGCACCACTGTTCTGTAGTTGTGTCTCAAGCATAAATTTCCCACACAGATCATCAAAACGAAATGTTTATGGTGAAATGATTAAGATGAAATTTACCTATTGTCTACCTTCAAGTCACTTTAAGTCTTGAGTGTGAATGAAGCAAGCTGATAAAATACTGCTGATTAAAATAGCATATGACTCTGAATTTGAACAAATAATTTACGACCACAATTGCTATGCCTATGCTCGTGCAGGGAAGTTACGTCTGCTATACAGAAGTTACTATAGTAACAGTAAGCCATGTGTGCGCATTCTCTCATGATCATCCATTCAGGGGTGAAATGGTTAGGAATCACTTCAATATAATTTTGACATACTGAGATGGTGTATCATACAAAAACCGTGGCATTTTTAAACATATTCTTTTTCTTCTTCTTTTCTAAATTGTTAGATGCCAATAGCCATTAAGACCATTAAGACGCAATCCTTTAGTCACGACTCACAAATGTCTGTTTTATCTGTGTATAGTTTAGGTTGGTAATAAATTGAAACTTAATGCAGTGACCTTTTCACATGTAAATAACATAGGCCTCTTTTGCACTCAGATTTCATTTAACACTGGTGTTGTCTTGAGTAAGAGAAACGGAACAGACTTAACCCTTTAACCTTCTTCTCAACCGTTTGGTAGAGCACATTTTGAGTCCCTACATCTTATTGAAAAATGTGTTGAATTTAACTAAGCCTGACTGAGCCATCTCTACCACTCGGTCTAGGCATGTTACGTTAAACGTTCACTAAATGTTGCTGTCTTGAAATAATGTGCCTTTTCAGTTTTCCTCATTACAGGAAGTTAGCAACAAGGAAGTCACTCCAGACATCTGTCTCTGGGTTTTATTTGATTTCTCTAAACGTTTTTGGTATTTGGTAAATGTATTTATACTTTTACCATGAAGTGACTTATGATCTATACTAAAAAGGCCATACATCACCTATACTAGGCCTATACTAAAAAAAAAAAAAAAATCATTAATTGTTGTTGTTATTGCCCCAAGGAAATAAAAAAAAAAAATGCAAAGAAAACAATTTTCCATTACTTTTTTCTTAGTGAGGATGTTAAAGGGATAAGGCAGATTTTTACTGGCAGGAAAAAACAAGTAAGTTGAGTAGTTCAGAAAGTACACTAGACTACTTTTTAAGACATTCATGGCACTATTCATTACATAAAGCTATGAATTATAGCATTTAAAGTGTTGTGTTCATGTACTGTTTTAAGGATACAGCACAGTGGTTCACTGAAGCACACAGCAAACTGAAAAAGCCGACCCCCCGAGAGTTAAAGTAGAATTCACACACTGCCTGTGCCCACTGTAGCCTCAGATTCCCGTTCTTGACTGACAGGAGTGGAACCCGATGTGGTCTTCTACTGTTGTATCCCATCCACCTCAGCTCCATAAGTTGTGCGTTCCGAGATGCTTTTCTGCTCACCGTGGTTGTAAAGAGTGATAATTCGCGTTACTGTACACTTCCTGTCAGCAAGAACTGGTCTTCCCATCCTCCATAAATTGTATTTTAGATTTTAATTTTCATTATCTAAGATTTCAGTTTATTTATAAATTGGTCCAAGTGTATGTTGCATGAAAGAAATCAATATCAAAACATTTGAAAAATTTAAGAATTTAAAAAAAAACAAAACGTGTCTAATATGTTGCCTTAGTTCTTATTATGCCTTATTATTCTTATTATTAGTGTACTCTGATTGTATATATTTAATACATGATAAAATCTTATTCTTTAAATAAATTTCAGTGCATTGGCCTATTTTATTTTAAAGTATTTACAGTGTTTACATATTTTTATTTTTATTTTTGGAGATTGCTCCAAATACATGTTGCATGAAAGAAACAACAATAAAATTTTATTTATATCTTATTAATACATACTGTATATTAGCTAGTGCATTATTTTAGTGGATTATTATTATTATTATTTTATTTTTTTATTTTTTGTACAATGCGGTTTATATTTTAGATTTTAGTTTGTTTGTTTTTTATTGCAGCAAAGAAAGGTCAAATGCATAAAAAAATAAAATAAAATAAATAAATAAAAAACCATTATAATGGTGAAATGGAGCGACCCACACCATGAGATTATGTAATATCCCTGTTCTTGTTGCATGCAGGGTTGCCAGATTGTGTATTTCTAATAAAACCAGCGCACAAGCTGCGCAATCTGGCAGCCCTGTTTGTGCGCGGTGCGCGCAGGTGGTCTGTCTGCGCATGCGCAGTTGTGAGCGTCAGTACCATCAGCACCAGAAAGCCTGAGCATCAGTGCGGCGGAAATCCTTTACGTGTTTTCTTTGGGAGAAATAGTAACAACAACAATAAGAATAATATGATGTTTGCGTAAACATTGTGCGTAACAGGTTTTCTAGCCGGATGTTTGATTAAAAGTAGAGTTCGAGATTATTGCGTTGTTGTTTTTTTTGTTTCTTGTTTTTTTTTTTTTTTTTAGCTCATCGGAGCGCTCGTTGTTGTCTTTTTTTTTTCTTTCTTTCTTTCTTTTTTTTTAACCTCTTCCTGTCCCACGGCTCACGACGGGGGCTTCAGGCGCGCGGCCGCCCGGTGGGATGCGCCTCGGCCTCGGCGTGCTGTCGTATCCGCTCCCCGTGCTGATGGCTGCGCTGTACCGGGGCCCGCACACCGCCTCTCCCCGCGCCCACCTGGCGCTTAAGGACGTCCGGGAGGTTCAGGAGGAGACCACGCTGGATGAAAAGCTCTTCTTGTTGGCCTGCGAGAAGGGTGAGTCTCTCTCTCTCTCTCTCTCTCTCTCTCTCTCTCTCTCTCGCTCACACGTTTGTCTCACTATATCTGTGAGGACTTTCTATTTATAGTCACTAAAGCAGCTAATTAGCTACTGTATATCTGACCTTAAGGAAACCTTGTGGCTATTGTAGTTTAGATATTCAATGTTTTCACTGACCAGCTTAATTGTATTTTGTAAATATAAACAAATTTAGAATTTGATGCCTTCAACTCACTCAAACAAAAAGTTGGGACAGAGGCAAAATAAGACTGAAAAGTTTATAGAATATTCAAGTAACACCATTTTGGAGGATCAGGTTAATTGGTAACAGGGGAGGGTATCAGGATTGGGCATAAAAGGAGCATCCACCAAAAGCTCAGTCTTTGCAAGCAAGGATGTGTCGTGGCTCACCACTTTGTGCCAAACTTTGTGAGAGAATTGTCAGTCAGTTCAAAAAGAATATTGCTCAACACGAGATTGCAAAGAATTTAGGTCTTTCACCATCTACAGTGCATAATATTGTGAAAAGATTCAGGGAATCCGGAGAAATCTCATTGCGTAAAGGGCAAGGCCGGAAACCGATTTTATAGAGACATATGCTGCCATCAAGGCAGCGTCTTTTCCCAGGAAGTCCATGGTTATTTCAGCAGGACAATGCCAGGCCGCATTCTGTTCTGCACATGCTACAACAGCATGGCTTCATAGACACAGAGTGCAGCTTACATACAGTATATATATATATATATATATATATATATATATATATATATATATATATATATATATATATATATATATATATATACACTGTATGTAAGCTGCAGGGTTTTGTTGTTGTTGTTATTTAGGGAAAAAACAGTCCAGTGACCAGCTAAACGTCCTCACAGTCTCAGAACATTACCCTTATCCAGAGCAACTTACATTTATACATCTGAGCAGTTGAGAGTTAAGGGCCTTGCTCAAGGACTCAACAGTGGCAGCGCTGGGGTTTGAACTCATGACCTTCTGATCAGTAGCCCATCTTAACCACTGAGCTACCACTGCCCAGAGCTTGCAGACATTCCTACCCTTGTGGGGATATTTGGCTGGTCCCCATAAGGACAACTACTTTTAAGGATAATGATGACTATTTATTATTATTATTATTATTATTATTTTTGTTTGTTTGTTTGTTTAAAACCCCATGAAGATATAAAACACAAACACACACACATACATGCACACACAAGCTTTTTGAAAAATGACACTTAAACCCTACCAAAATTTAAACACACACACACACACACACACACACACACACACACACACACTGTACTCTGATACTCTCTTATCTCCTATAGCATCAGAGACTCATTGGTTAGTGTTGTCCTTGTGTATCCGTCTTAGGTAATTGGTTTTGTCATGACAGTGCACTTTACAATTTAAAACAGGAATGGGGATGTGCAAAAAATAGACATGAAGACATTTTCACCATTAGTATTTTATGTCTAAATGTTTTTTAAAAATATATATAATCACTTTTTATGTCTAATGTGAATAAGAATGAGATCATTGTTTTAAAATCCAAATAATATCTGCAAAAATCTAACAAAAATGTTCATGTTCATGTTCTTCCTGCCCTGTTTTGAAACCATTTCTAACGTGCACTCGTGGTGTAAATGGATGCAAACAGGAAGATGTGGCTACAAAACCATGTTCCAGCCTGTAATGATTTGAGATGGATGTTGTTGAGTACACAGATGTATTTACGGCGCTGTCCTGGTATGGTCGTTATTGTCCAGTGTCTAAATGGAATTGTAATTCTTTTTTAAACTAAATGCTTGCTTTAAAGAAGAACACAGCGTCAAAATCACCATGTCGGTGCAGTCGAGTGTCAGGATTTTTGCTAAAAGTGTCATGTTTCCAGCTGCACCATCAGTTAGGTTTGACCGAAAAACCAAAACCAGATCCTGCTAATCAAGTCAAAACCCCTATTTTAAAATAAGGCAAAATTGCAGTTACCTAGACATCCATGTTTTTTCATCTACATCTTCTCCATGCTAAAAAAAAAACAACCACGCCATGCCAATTGTGCTTCTAACCTGATGTTACATTGTGCAGATGAGAGTCAGATCTCTTCCTTACCATATAAAGGAAAGCTAAATCTGGCTCAGGGAAGAACATCTCTCCTTTAAATGCCTGTGTGTTTATGCTAACACAGGCTCTGGACTCTTGCATGCCATTTTTTATGACTGCTTCTAATATACACGTGATACTTTTGTTTACATGACTCGGTAAGAAATTAATAGTTCAATTAGAGGAATGTTGGTGTGTGTGTGTGTGTGTGTGTGTGTGATGAAGGTGATTACTACATGGTGAAGAAGCTGCTGGAGGAAAAACGCCATGGCGAGCTGAATATCAACTGTGTGGACGTTTTGGGGAGGAACGCCATCACCATCGCCATCGAGAACGAGAACCTGGAAATCCTGCAGCTGCTCCTGGACCACGGCTGCCAGGTAAAGTCTTTTTTTTTTTTTTTTTTTGGTAATTGTGGTTTATTTTGTGAAATGCATACGTCTAAAGTAAGATGCAGTCGAGGGTGAAAGTCTGCGTCTCCATTCGCTCTGAGAATGTCACTCTGAGAAAAATAGTATTACCAACATTAGTACTTTGCTGCAAAGCTGTTGTTGCCAATTACAGCTTCAAGATATCTCCAGTAAGAAATCATTAGCTTTTTGTAGCATTGTTGTTCAGTTTTTACCCTTCCTCTCGGCAAATAGTATTCAGTTCCTCATGGTTATGAGGATCCCTCTGATGGACTCGCAATTTTCATACATTTTCTACAGGATATAATCGAGTCAGGATATCGGCTTGGACATGCAAGTCCTTTTTGAGTTATTATGGCTGTATGTTTGGGATCGTTGTCTTGTTGAGACATCCATCTTCTCCCCAGGTTCAGTTTCTTGGTTGTTAAGATTAAATTCTCCTCTAATACACCAATCAGCCATAACATTAAAAACACTGGCAGGTGAAGTGAATAACATTGATTATCTCAATACAGTGGCACCTGTCAAGGGGTGGGATAAATTAGGCAGCATGTGAACAGTCAGTTCTAGAAGTTGATGTGTTGGAAGCTGGAAAAATGGGCAAGCATAAAAATCTGAGGGACTTTGACGAGGACCAAATTGTGATGGCTAGACGACTGGGTCTTGTGGGGTGTTCCCCAGTGGTGAGTACCTACCAGAAGTGGTCCAAGGAAGGACAACTGGTGAACCGGCTCGACAGGGTCATGGGCGCCCAAGGCTCACTGATGTGCATAGATGCCCACACAAGAGCTATTGTTGCACAAATTGCTGAAAAAGTTCATGCTGGCTATGATAGAAAGGTGTCAGAACACACAGTGCATTCCAGCTTGCTGTGTATGGAGCTGTGTAGCTGCAGACCAGTCAGAGTGCCCATGCTGACCCCTGTCCACCACCGAAAGCACCTGGGGAAGAGATGGCACCAGGATGCACTATGGGAAGAAGACAAGCCGACAGAGGCAGTGTGATGCTCTGGGCAATGTTCTGCTGAGAATCCTTGGGTTCTGGCATTCATGTGGATGTTACTTTGACATGTACCACCTACCTAAACATTGTTGTAGACCAAGTATACCCCTTCATGGCAATGGTATTCCCTAACGGCAGTGGCCTCTTTCAGCAGAATAATGCACCCTGCCATACTGCAGAAATTGTTCAGGAATGGCTTGAGGAACATGACAAAGAGTTCAAGGTGTTGACTTGGCCTCCAAATTCCCCAGATCTCAATCCGATCAAGCATCTGTGGGATGTGCTGGACAAACAAATCTGATCCACGGAGATCCACGGAGCAAATCATAGGACTTAAAGGATCCGCTGCTAATGTCTTGATGCCAGATACTACAGCACACCTTCAGAGGTCTTGTGAAGTCCATGCCTCGACGGATCAGAGCTGTTTTGGTGGCACAAGGGGGACCTACACAATATTAGGCAGGCGGTTTTAATGTTATGGCTGATCTGTGTATGCCCCGGTACATCTTTCCTTTGATGACATGTAATGCCCCAGTACTGTTTGCAGAGAAGCCCCATGTCATGATGCTCCCACCACCATGCTTCATTGTGGGTATGGTGGTGTTCTTGCAATCACATGCACAACCCTTCTTTCTCCAAAACATGATGAGCTGAACTATTGACAAAGAATTCTATGTATGTTTCATCTGACCAGAGTATATTGTTCCAAAAGAGTTCTGATTTGTCTAAATGCTTTTAGACATGCATCTCTGTACTTCGTTTTTAGCAGAGGAGTTTTGCGTGAGTTGGAGGAATGGAGATGATCGTGGTGCAGTTCATTGCTTATTGTTCTCTGTGTAACTGTTGTTCCTGCTACTTTCAGGTTGTCCTGCAACTCTTTTCAGGTGACTGCTGGCTTCTCTCTTACCTTCTTTATCATTAGTCTTAGAGTGTGTTGTTAAATCATGCATGGCACCTGTCCGGAAGTTTTCACCTGCATTTTATTGAACCAGTTGTACTGACAGGGATGTTTAATGTCTTTGCTGTGGATCTGTAGCTTTTTCTATTCGAGTGTTGTTTCATAATGTTGTCCCTGAGAACTTTTGGAAGCTCTTTCACCTTCAGTGTGATTGCTACTTCTTGTGATAGATAGATGGGTGGATGGATGGATAGATGGATGGATGGATAGATAGAACCATCATCCTCTTATTCTCCAGGCCTTATTTGACAGTTGTACATATTACAAAAGAGTGTAACTTAAGTGATAACAGGATGTTTCCACAACAGTAAATGTAACTATAGATAGATTAAAAAGTACATAATCAAATATTATATATCTGAAAAATGCATTTGTGGAATAAAACCCTTTGTGACATGTTGTTCTGGGAAAATAAAGAAGGATAAAGATTATTATTCACATTCAGAAAGAGATGCACAAACATTAATATTTTGTGGGGGTTTTTTTTTATATACTATTAAATCTTCCCAGACAAAAAAATGGTTGCATATATCATTTCTTTCATAATACTTGGCTATATGCCTCCTCACCTTAATAACCAGTCCTGTCAGGTAAGAAGTATCTTGAGTCATTTCCTGTCAATTTTAGTCCACTTCTCCTCTGACTGGGAGCAAATCCTCTAGAGGTGTTTCACATACTGTCTCAAATAATCCCACGAGTTTCCTGAAGGCTTGAGAAGGCCAGTCATCGTCATCCTGGAACATCAGCGTGTCTGGTTTGTGTTCTGCAAAGAGTATGCAAACTTTGGCACTCGACAGTCTGAAATGCAGGACTTCCATCAGGCACAGATGGAAACAGTGGGATTGCTTTTAGGAACACTAATGTACTGCTAATTCAGAATGCGATATTCACCAACAGTCATAAGTTACTTCCATATCACAGAAAAATCCTGATAGAGAACAGAAATGCTGTGATCTTGTAGCTTGCCTAGTGCTTTTTTTTTCGTTTGTTTGTTTGTTTGTTTTTTATACAACTGAAAGCACGTTTAAATGTTGTGATTTACTTCAGTTCGATGTAATTTTATTTGTATAGCGAAATCCAGATGTAGATTTAGATCCATAAATAAAAAAACCATAGATGAAGAAACCTTGAGAGGACGTAAAACTAATAGGGTTATAAATAATCGTAAAAGTATAGCCAAAAATTATAAAATACATTGTAAATTTACAATTGTTGTTAGGACTGCTGAAAGGAGTGTGTGTGTGTGTGTGTGTATATATATATATATATATATATATATATATATATATATATATATATATATACACAGGTGCATCTCAATAAATTAGAATGTCATGGAAAAGTTCATTTATTTCAGTAATTCAACTCAAATTGTGAAACTCGTGTATTAAATAAATTCAGTGCACACAGACTGAAGTAGTTTAAGTCTTTGGTTCTTTTCATTGTGATGATTTTGGCTCACATTTAACAAAAACCCACCAATTCACTATCTCAACAAATTAGAATACTTCATAAGACCAATAAAAAAAACATTTTTAGTGAATTGTTGGCCTTCTGGAAAGTATGTTCATTTACTGTACATGTACTCAATACTTGGTAGGGGCTCCTTTTGCTTTAATTACTGCCTCAATTCGGCGTGGCATGGAGGTGATCAGTTTGTGGCACTGCTGAGGTGGTATGGAAGCCCAGGTTTCTTTGACAGTGGCCTTCAGCTCATCTGCATTTTTTGGTCTCTTGTTTCTCATTTTCCTCTTGACAATACCCCATAGATTCTCTATGTGGTTCAGGTCTGGTGCGTTTGCTGGCCAGTCAAGCACACCAACACCATGGTCATTTAACCAACTTTTGGTGCTTTTGGCAGAGTGGGCAGGTGCCAAATCCTGCTGGAAAATGAAATCAGCATCTTCAAAAAGCTGGTCAGCAGAAGGAAGCATGAAGTGCTCCAAAATTTATTGGTAAATGGGTGCAGTGACTTTGGTTTTCAAAAAACACAATGGACCAACACCAGCAGATGACATTGCACCCCAAATCATCACAGACTGTGGAAACTGAACACTGGACTTCAAGCAACTTGGGCTATGAGCTTCTCCACCCTTCCTCCAGACTCTAGGACCTTGGTTTCCAAATGAAATACAAAACTTGCTCTCATCTGAAAAGAGGACTTTGGACCACTGGGCAACAGTCCAGTTCTTCTTCTCCTTAGCCCAGGTAAGACGCCTCAGACGTTGTCTGTGGTTCAGGAGTGGCTTAACAAGAGGAATACGACAACTGTAGCCAAATTCCTTGACACGTCTGTGTGTGGTGGCTCTTGATGCCTTGACCCCAGCCTCAGTCCATTCCTTGTGAAGTTCACTCAAATTCTTGAATCGATTTTGCTTGACAATCCTCATAAGGCTGCGGTTCTCTCGGTTGGTTGTGCGTCTTTTTCTTCCACACTTTTTCCTTCCACTCAACTTTCTGTTAACATGCTTGGATACAGCACTCTGTGAACAGCCAGCTTCTTTGGCAATGAATGTTTGTGGCTTACCTAGTGAACCAAACTGAGAGACCAATTTGAAGGCTCAGGAAACCTTTGCAGGTGTTTTGAGTTGATTAGCTGATTGGCACGTCACCATATTCTAATTTGTTGAGATAGTGAATTGGTGGGTTTTTGTTAAATGTGAGCCAAAATCATCACAATTAAAAGAACCAAAGACTTAAACTACTTCAGTCTGTGTGCATTGAATTTATTTAATACACGAGTTTCACAATTTGAGTTGAATTACTGAAATAAATGAACTTTTCCACGACATTCTAATTTATTGAGATGCACCTGTATATATATATACAGTACTGTGCAAAAGTTTTAGGCAGGTGTGAAAAAATGCTCTAAATTGAGAATGCTTTCAAAAATAGACATGTTAGTAATTTATATTTATCAATTAACAAAATGCAAAGTGAGTGAACAGAAGAAAAATTTACATCAAATCAATATTTGGTGTGACCACCCTTTGCCTTCAAAACAGCATCAATTCTTCTAGGTACACTTGCACAAAGTCACGGATTTTGTAGGCATATAGTCAGGTGTATGATTAAACAATTATACCAAACAGGTGCTAATGATCATCAATTCAATATGTAGGTTGAAACACAATGTTGGAGCTGTGTAGGAGGAATAAAACTGGGTGAGGAACAGCCAAACTCAACTAACAAGGTGAGGTTGCTGAAGACAGTTTACTGTCAAAAGTCATACACCATGGCAAGACTGAGCACAGCAAAAACACAGAAGGTGCATCAGCAAGGTCTCTCCCAGGCAGAAATTTTAAGGCAGACAGGGGTTTCCTGGACAGATGTGCTGTTCAAGCTCTTTTGAAGAAGCACAAAGAAACGGGCAACGTTGAGGAACGTAGACGCAGTGGTCGGCCAAGGAAACATACTGCAGCAGATGAAAGACACATCAGGCTTACTTCCCTTGACAATGTCCAGCAGTGCCATCAGCTCAGACCAGGCATAAACCAGTGGGACCCTGATACACCCATCTGCTATCCGGAGAAGTAGATTTTGTGTGAAAGTCAGCAAGAAAACTCAGGTAGCTAACTAATATGACTGAGGAACATGGAAAAAATATTCAGTCATGATGCGTATCATGATATTTAGTCTTAATAACGAAACTATAGATCATTGGTAGCTTTGTGGTTAAACAACTGTAGAAAAATTGATTTAAAAAATGATTTAAAAAAATTAATCTGCAAAAATGAATTTATTTACTGAGGAAAAACTGGTGCAGACATTATATTTAACATCTAATCAGCAACTTTGTTAACATCTAATCAGCAACTTTTGTGTGTCAGACACAAAAGGGATGGAAACCAATGGAGGAAGAAATGTGGGTTAAAAAACAGGTAGATGGTAACAGACGAAATTTTAATCTTTATTTTTAATATGTTAATATTATACACCTATAAACATATATTCACTCATTCATCTATCTTCAGTAAGTGCTTGAGTGCATCTGGAGCCTAGAGCAAGGTTGGAGGACACGCCCTGGACGGGACACTAGTCTATCGCAGGACACTACGCGCACACACTCATACTGTACCAAATGGCAATTTAGCGTAGCCAGTTTTCCTTCCTGCATGTTCTTGGACAGTGGGAGGAAACCGGAGAACTCGGAGGAAACCCAAGCGAACACAGGGAGAACACTAAACATGTAATAAATAATATTTGCCTTTTAGACTGTCGAATATATTAAATATACAAAACCATTTACTGAAATACACAAATAGGTTACTAGGCAGTAGTAAGGTTCTATAGCAGAAACTGGGAAAATAATCATACACACTGTTGTATCAGCT
Source organism: Cranoglanis bouderius (assembly GCA_023630585.1). Taxonomy (NCBI): domain Eukaryota; kingdom Metazoa; phylum Chordata; class Actinopteri; order Siluriformes; family Cranoglanididae; genus Cranoglanis; species Cranoglanis bouderius. The sequence goes on along the minus strand of CM042564.1, from coordinate 4,618,169 downwards.
CAGATAATTGCAGTTCGAATTTAGTTTAGTCCAAATGCTAAGATGTTCTTTTTTTTATCAGACGTGTTTGTTTACATACACAGTTATACAGTAATACAGTCAACACCCCAAGAACATCAGGGTGTGTAACAGTTTGTAAGTGTGTGAAGCATTTTAAACTTGAATCTGAAGTCATTTTTGTGCTCGTAATTTGGAGTCACATATTTACACTGACACTAAAACGGTTTTAAATATATTTCTTCTTAAACGTTGCTGTGTATTATATGCTGCTGTGACGCTGATTATGAGTCGTGAAATTTGTGTGTGTGTTTACAGACGACAGATGCTCTTTTGGTGGCCATCGACTCGGAAGTGGTGGGAGCTGTTGATATTCTTCTCAACCACCGGCCCAGACGATCCTCCAAACCCTCGATTGCGGTCAGTCGTCATGTTTATTTCTCTCTCACATTTTAAAATACAAAAATGTTATTAAAGAAGTAATCTGACAGTGGATTTATGTATTTATTTATTTATTTTTCGGCAAAATGACTCTTATATAAAGCTAGAGGATTATTTTCCGTTTTAAATTATGATTATTTTGCAATATTGTTTATTATTACAATTATACATTAACATTATTATATATTGTATATTGATATGTAGATCAATTTATTCATAAATATAATCATTATCTAGGTGTATGTATCTAGACGTATACATTTATATGTATTACAGTATATATATATATATATATATATATATATATATATATATATATATATATATATATATATATATAAATTATATTATTGTTATAATAGTAAAAAATATTATTATTATTATTATTTGCCTGTTATATCGCTACACCATTATGTGTTAATGTATCTGGATACATTTATCATAAATGTAATGGTGTAATATGCACTTTACATCACTTTTGCTATCACTCCGCTTGTAGAAATCTTCTCTCTTATAACATTAAACATTTCTAAAATGTCCTGGAACATGTACGCTTATAGCAGACTTTAATCGAGGGCTTTAGAGTACATTGGTTTTGTGATATTCCTCAGCCATTAGCAAATAGCTTTTAGTTCCTTTAATGTACACTGATGGTATGATGACATCCACCTGGATCGTTTTGGCCATTCCTAAGTGCTTTTCCATCTGAGAAACTGTGTAATAGTTCATGTTCAGTGCTATGTTAGACATTTGCATGCACGCTTCAGAAACAGGCTGTAATATACCGCCAATGAAAGCGTAGTGAACGAAGCGGAAAGGCATTCAGACGAATGTTTGTGCAACGAGTCCGTTGTTACGGTTGTCATATGATTATACTGCTCCCTCTGTTTCATCTGGCGTTAATATAACAACAATTTTCGAGAATGCAAACAACCAATACATCAGAAGACTGCACTGAAGGACACATGCAGCATCCAAAAAGTATATTTATTGGTGTTTATCAAGAGTCAAGCAGTAACCCTGTATAGTTATAATAATACTTAGTTACATTTATATAGCGCTTTTCTAGACACTCAAAGCGCTTTACATAGTATAGGGGGGAAATCTCCTCAAACACCACCAGTGTGTAGCATCCACCAGCTATTGGTGGAGAGGAGAGTGATATAGCCAATTCAGGGATGGAGATTATTAGGGGGCCATGATAGATAAGGGCCAACGGGGGAATTTCGCCAGGACACCGGGGTTATACCCCTACTCTTTACGAGAAGTGTCCTCGGGATTTTTAATGACCATAGGTCATTGTCAGGACCTCGGTTTAACGTCTCATCCGAAAGACGGTGCTCTTTTTAAAGTATAGTGTCCCCGTAACTATACTGAGGCATTAAGTCTAAGTCTGAATGCCGAATTAGAGAGCATGAAGGACTGGGCTATGGCAAATGGAAGGTAACATTTGAACCAAGCAAGTGCAAAGCCCTGGTTGTCTCCGGAAAACGAGCCCCTTCTCAAATCAGTCTCTTCCTTTGGTTCCTTGGAAGGTGTCGACTTGCTGTTCATAAACACCTAGACATCCTGACATTTGACAGCAAGCTACTATGGGATAGGCACATTTCAATCATCCCAAAGAAGACTGGGAAGAAGCTTGGTGTCCTTAGAAAGGTCAGCAATGAACTAAATAGTCGTGGGAGAGTATGTGTGTACAAGTCACAGCTTCGGAGTTTGTGGGATTTACATGGAATTATCATCAGATCAGATGAACTGATTAGATTAGAGATTAGAATGTATTATATTAGATTAGATTTTCGAATTGCTCCAAACGTGATAAAGGTCACAGCAAGATCAAATGTCTGAAATAGTTTTGTTTTCTGTTAGAAATATATTTGGAGCATATTTGAGGCATACATATTAGTAACAAGAAGGACTAAACTTGATGTTGAGTTCTGCCTGTACGTACGTGAGATTACATCCTGAGATTTAAACCAATGAACTGAAATCACTTGTTGCTCTACAGAAACTGATGCAGCGGATCCAGAACCCGGAATATTCCACCACCATGGACGTGGCCCCAGTCATCCTGGCTGCTCACAGGAACAACTACGAGATCCTGACCATGCTTCTGAAGCAGGATATCTCACTGCCCAGACCTCACGCCGTGGGCTGCGAGTGCACTCTCTGCAACGCCAAGAACAAGAAGGACAGCCTGCGTCACTCCAGGCACCGAGCATCTCTTCTCGTTATAAATCGTTATGCAGTCCCTCTAGGATTTCGCCATTTCGCGATAGCAGAAATGAACGCAAAATCAAGCAAGCTCCGCAATACTCTGAGGAGCTCGCAAATTTTCAAAATTACCGCAGATTTTCCGCAGATTTGGGTCAAGACGTGTCATGTGACGCCATCACCACGCGCATTCAGCCAAAGCCCTCTTCAATTCACGTGCGTCGAACATGAGTACAGCTAAAAGGTCTCATTTATCAACAAAAATCTCTGCGAAAGACCGTGCAAAACGATTTCGTGCAATTTTGATTTCGCCAATTCAAGTAGTTTTCCGCAAAAAAAAAAAAACAAGCACAAAAAACTCGTTGCATCAAAGATTTTGAAAAAATGCTCAGCAAAATCAAGCATTTTTGTTGGCAACAATCACAAAAAAAAACTCCTGTATGGACTGCTTTTGTGCTTATGTGTTCTGTCCCACTGATTCACGCCAACATTTACATTTACTATTACAATTATAAAATATATTTGAAAATACATGATGATCAAAATAATATTTACAGATAAGAATTAAATTGAAAAAGAGTTCAAAAACTCTGGGTTGTTATGACCTGAACAGGAAGATAAAATAAGGTTCAAGTTCAAAACAACATGATTACGGTTTTTAAAATGAATAATTCAATATAAGGTCAAAAAAAAAGTGCAGTGGTTTCAGCTAAAATGTTTTGCATTATGCAGAGTTTTAAATGTTTTTGTTACCTCTATCTGACCCTCTGTTTTTTTAGAGACTTATTTACTTCGGCCCGATTTCCAAGTTGATTTTCTGTAGATCAGGTTACAAGCTAATAAGTGCTCATCACTGTGAGACATCTGTAATGACTAGGAGAATTCGATTGATCAGTGAGTCTGAAGGTCTGTTATTTCCCTCTCTGTTTGTCTCCTGCAGGTTTCGGCTGGACATCTATCGCTGCCTGGCGAGTCCATCGCTCATCATGCTGACGGAGGAGGACCCTATTCTCCGAGCGTTCGAGCTCAGCGCTGACCTCAAGGAGCTCAGCCTGGTCGAGGTGGAGTTCAGGTACAGAGAGAGAGAGAGAGTCAGATATGAGGAGACTATTGATTTTATCTTGATAAGCCTCAAGTCCCATATGCACACTAGGGATGGGCGATATCTTATCGTTTCCGATATACCGGGAGAAATTCTCCCCACGATAAGAATTAGTCGTCCCGCGATGATAACGATAAAGCCTAGCTGATGACGTATTTCTGTGTGCGACGGACTGCGACCCATTCGCAGCTCACGTGCAGAGCGAAGACAAGTATGGCGGAAGGCGGACGTGAAGCCGAGGAGGAGTTTCTGAGGCTCTCAAGACTGCATGCAGCTAGGGCTGTGACGGTGGCCATGACAACCGTGCCACCTGCGGTAGTGTCACATCACGCGTCATGTTAATGTTTCTGCTTGAGTGGGCACTATGACAAGTACAAAGTACAACGTTTTGTATACAAGTGTAATAATAATAATAATAATAACAGTTGCAATATTAATTTGTATTTATAGCGTACCATATAGCTGGAGATTTTATATTAATACACAAATTACGTAATCATAAATTCCTTATATGGTGTTATCTGTTAGTTTGGCGCGGGTTTGTTTGAGCGCGGCAAAATCCAGTCAGGCGAATTTCACCTCGGGTTCTGCCTCTGCGATGGATGTTGTTGGGAAACCAAATGTTAGATTCGGCGATCTGGGAACATTTTGGATTCGTGCCTAACGAGCGAGGTGAACCGATACATTTGGATGAAGCCATACGTCGGCTTTGTGGAAAAAAATAAGTGTTACACGGCCAAACCCTAGCCTACAAATTCTCCAGGCGTGTCACCCAGCCGCGTTTTTCTTAATTTTACTTAATATTTCGATTTTTAACATACTATTTAGGTTACCGTCCTACTGGTATTTCTTTCAAAGTTTTATAGGCTTGTGGTATACTACACTTGTAAAAGAAATAAAGTATTTGTCAGAGAAACGTGCGACTGTTTCACTTCTCTTTACTTATCCACTTCTTCTCTTTCTCCCCGTGCGGGTCAATCACAATACCGTATCCCACAGCGCCCTCAGGCTGTCTCTCATTGCAACAACAAGGCTGTATTGAGTTGTTTCACTGACGGAAGTGCTAAAACAAAGCCTCATTTAATTTTTTAATTTAATTTAACCCTGCAAACTTATATCTATTATTATTATTATTATTATTATTATTATTATTATAAAGTGATATAAATTTCACTCCCACCGCTGTGGTAAAAATCTGCCATCATCACAGCCCTACATGCAGCTATCACTTGTCGCCAAAAACAGTAGTGAATGGTACTATATTTATATCGTGACTGATATCGTTATTGGAATAAATACCAGAAAATATCGTGATATAGTTCATATCGCCCATCCCAAATACACACGAGTCTCAGTACAAGGCTGACCATGCGTCTGCCAAAATAATCAACTACTGAGTGGTGTAATGCTGTTGATGATTTTCTAATAACAGCATGTCTCGAAGTGTGTCTTATACCACAGCAATTTGCCAACACTAACAGTTTTGTATTTTTAAAGAATGATTAGAGGACACGTACTTTGTATCTCTTCATCATTACATTTAACGTTGTGGGATATCCATGAAACAAGTTATCAGTTCCTGATATCACGTATGTTAAGGCAGATATTGTAAAACTGCAAGGTGATGATGAGGCAAGACAAGACGCAAGCGGGTTAGTACACAGTTAAGCAACAATAAACTGGGATAATATACATATAGTCATAATCCGGAGAACAGGCAAGATTAAAGAAAAAAAACAGGAAACAAGGCATTTGAGAAATGCGGGATGGAAATAAATGGAACTAAGACTCGGACTCGCTGACATAAAGCTCGATAAAGACTTCGCAAAGATACTCAGACACAGCAGGGTGTAAATAGGCTAAACTAATGAAGAACTAGCACAGAACAGGTGAACACAATTGGATAACAAACCAATGACAGCTCCAGGGGTGAAAACAGGACTCAAGACCATGATATTTGTTGCCATGGGAACCGTGAGAGAAACTAGGAATCTGTGAAAGGACAGTGACAAAAAGTCATTTCCTAACCAGCCTCTATTGTTTTCTCTCTCTTGAAGTTAATAAGACAAAACATTCTAGCAGTGTTTTTTGGAGGAAAAAATGGCGTTTAACAAGAAATTTGTCAAACACGAGAGACAGACAGACAGACAGAGACAGACAGACAGACAGACAGAGAGAAAATCAACTAATTGTTGCAGTTATGGAATCAATTATTATGATAACAATAACCTGTCATCATATCAGTTACCTCGACATCACATTCACCATCATACTTCATCACGTCGAATAGCTGATTATCTTCACATGTCTAATGCTGAGACCCGGACAGAATCTCTACCCTGTTAAACAGCAGAAGAAATCAGATGTTAGATCTTCAGCCTTACTAATATATTGAGGTAATTCCAGGCCAGTTCCCATTAACAATGATGGATAGCGTGTAGCTGAATTCTTTGGCCGTGAAATGCAGCATTTTTCATTTTAAACAAGCCGTCATAGTCATTTTAGCCTGAACGCCAAAGAGTCTGCTGTCAGCCGGTGTCCACATGGCATGAATGGAAAAAAAATAAAAACATTCTCAATTCACTGCACTGCTGAAAAAAACAAAAAAAAACAACAGCCCAACATGCATGCTAGTTACAAGCAGGTAACCAGCAAGACTTGGCTAGACAAACCAGCACTAAGCAGCAGTTCATAGAATTTGGGACATTTCTCTTCCTTTTGTTCGGGCCACAGGACTGATTATGAAGAACTAGCCAAGCAGTGCAAGATGTTTGCCAAGGACCTGTTAGCCCAAGCGCGAAACTCACGCGAGCTTGAAGTCATCCTGAACCACACGAGCAACGAGGATCACGTGAATAAGAGAGGACTAATGGAGGAGCGCATGAACCTCAGCCGACTCAAACTCGCCATCAGATACAACCAGAAAGAGGTAAGGAGGCACTGGTGACCGGGAGATAGTCATAAGGCTAACAATGCTTATGCTAACTACCGCTCATGTCTGATCCTAGTTTACCTTTATTGCTTACCTCGTGGTAGTTCACTTTGAGTTGTGCAGTCAGTCACATGGTCGTCAACTTAATCTTTAAAGGAGCACTTGGTCATTTTTAGAGCCCTCTGCTGCCTGAATTGCAATTGTAATAAAAACACTACCCGACTTCGCCTTATGTCCAACTGACCCCACATCCGGAGTCGCCTTTCAAGGGAAAGTGGTCAGATCTGCATAGCGCTGTTCTGGCTAGGGGCGGAGCTTATTTCTGGGCCAGAAAAATGTAAACAGAAGCCTGAAATGAACATGACAATATTAGAAATGACATTTTTAGAGCATTTCTGAAACCATATGATTGATACACATCCAGAAACATGTGAGATCGAACAGGAAACTGTATAAGTGTATAATTTTAAATAGCAGCTTTAAGGCAAAAGGGCAATTTTATACAATTTTTTTAACTTTCATGTTTCTTTCCAAGTCTATTTTTATTATTTCTACTGTTATTCAAACTCTTTTTTGTTTTTCTCATGGTGTTTTTAAATAATTTATTATGCTTAGTATTTTTAATTTTTTTTAAACATTACAAACCGCATCTTTAACTTTTCTTTTTTTTTACAGGACTGAAACAGTACTGAAATTTTTTCTAAAAGCTATAAAAAATATTATTTGCATATATTTAAATTCATGAGAGAAAAATGTGAAAAAAGTTTGATTTTATCAAGTGACGTATTCACTTGATAAAATTCGGACACACTATTTTAAAAAAAACCATGTATGTGTGTGTATCTTTGTCATTTATTTCGGTTCAGTTCGTGGCGCAGTCTAACTGTCAGCAGTTCCTGAACACGGTGTGGTTTGGTGACATGGCGAGTTACCGGCGTAAGCACACGGGGCTGAAGCTGCTGATGGTGCTGAGCGTGGTTCTGCTGTGGCCGCTGCTCTCAGTGTGCTACCTGCTCGGACCGCGTTCACGCGTCGGCCACGTCATCCACACGCCCTTCGTGAAGTTCATCATCCACAGCGCCTCTTACCTCACCTTCCTCCTCCTGCTCAACCTCTACTCGCTGGTCTACAACGAGGACAAGAAGAACACCATGGGCCCGGCGCTGGAGTTGATCGACTACCTGCTCATCCTCTGGATCATAGGTGAGTGCTATATCTGGGTCATCGTGCCCAGTGTGGCTTAACTAAGATATTCTAGCATCACCATGTCAGATTTGAACACTTTAATCAAAATATACTATTTATAAAGAACATTTTTAAAGCTGTTGACCAAAGTGCTGTATAAAAATTTCTTTACATGTATGCATTTAATACAGCGCCCTCCACTAATATTGGCCCCCTTGGTAAATATGAGCAAAGAAGGCTGTGAAAAATTGTCTTTATTATTTAACCTTTTCATATTTTGTTCAAAATAATCACAAAAATACTCTGTTCTCATGGATATCAAACAATTGCAAACAAAACACAGGTTTATCACAAAAAAAAAATATACAGGTGCATCTCAATAAATTAGAATGTCGTGGAAAAGTCCATTTATTTCAGTAATTCAACTCAAATTGTGAAACTCGTGTATTAAATAAATTCAGTTCCACAGACTGAAGTAGTTTAAGTCTTTGGTTCTTTTAATTGTGATGATTTTGGCTCACATTTAACAAAAACCCACCAATTCACTATCTCAACAAATTAGAATATGGTGACATGCCAATCAGCTAATCAACTCAAAACACCTGCAAAGGTTTCCTGAGCCTTCAAAATGGTCTCTCAGTTTGGTTCACTAGGTAAGCCACAAACATTCACTGCCAAATTAGCTGGCTGTTCACAGAGTGCTGTATCCAAGCATGTTAACAGAAAGTTGAGTGGAAGGAAAAAGTGTGGAAGAAAAAGATGCACAACCAACCGAGAAAACCGCAGCCTTATGAGGATTGTCAAGCAAAATCGATTCAAGAATTTGAGTGAACGTCACAAGGAATGGACTGAGGCTAGGGTCAAGGCATCAAGAGCCACCACACACAGACGTGTCAGGAATTTGGCTACAGTTGTCGTATTCCTCTTGTTAAGCCACTCCTGAACCACAGACAATGTCAGAGGCGTCTTACCTGGGCTAAGGAGAAGAAGAACTGGACTGTTGCCCAGTGGTCCAAAGTCCTCTTTTCAGATGAGAGCAAGTTTTGTATTTCATTTGGAAACCAAGGTCCTAGAGTCTGGAGGAAGGGTGGAGAAGCTCATAGCCCAAGTTTCTTGAAGTCCAGTGTTCAGTTTCCACAGTCTGCGATGATTTGGGGTGCAATGTCATCTGCTGGTGTTGGTCCATTGTGTTTTTTGAAAACCAAAGTCACTGCACCCGTTTACCAAGAAATTTTGGAGCACTTCATGCTTCCTTCTGCTGACCAGCTTTTTGAAGATGCTGATTTCATTTTCCAGCAGGATTTGGCACCTGCCCACACTGCCAAAAGCACCAAAAGTTGGTTAAATGACCATGGTGTTGGTGTGCTTGACTGGCCAGCAAACTCACCACACCTGAACCCCATAGAGAATCTATGGGGTATTGTCAAGAGGAAAATGAGAAACAAGAGACCAAAAAATGCAGATGAGCTGAAGGCCACTGTCAAAGAAACCTGGGCTTCCATACCACCTCAGCAGTGCCACAAACTGATCACCTCCATGCCACGCCGAATTGAGGCAGTAATTAAAGCAAAAGGAGCCCCTACCAAGTATTGAGTACATGTACAGTAAATGAACATACTTTCCAGAAGGCCAACAATTCACTAAAAATGTTTTTTTTTATTGGTCTTATAAAGTATTCTAATTTGTTGAGATAGTGAATTGGTGGGTTTTTGTTAAATGTGAGCCAAAATCATCACAATTAAAAGAACCAAAGACTTAAACTACTTCAGTCTGTGGCACTGAATTTATTTAATACACGAGTTTCACAATTTGAGTTGAATTACTGAAATAAATGAACTTTTCCACGACATTCTAATTTATTGAGATGCACCTGTATATATAGGTTTGTTAAATATAGGTGTGCAACAATTATTGGCACCCTTTTAGTCAATACTTTGTGCTACCTCCCTTTGCCAAGATAACAGCTCTGAGTCTTCTCCTATAATGCCTGATGAGATTGGAGAATACATGGCAAGGGATCTGAGACCATTCCTCCATACAGAATCTCTCCAGATCCTTCAAATTTCGAGGTCCACACTGGTGGACTCTCCTCTTCAGTTCACCCCACAGGTTTTCTATGGGTTTCAAGTCAGGGGACTGGGACGGCCAGGGCAGGACCTTGATTTTGTGGTCAGTAAACAATTTTTGTGCTGATTTTGATGTATGTTTTGGATCATTGTCCTGCTGGAAGATCCAACCACGGCCCATTTGAAGCTTTCTGGCAGAGGCAGTCAGGTTTTCATTTAATATCTGTTGATATTTGATAGACTCCATGGTGCCATGTATCCTAACAAAATGTCCAGGTCTTCTGGCAGAAAAACAGCCCCAAAACATTAAAGAGCCACCACCATATTTAACCGTGGACATGAGGTACTTTTCCATATGGCTACCTCTCTGTGTGCACCAAAACCACCTCTGGTGTTTATTGCCAAAAAGCTCTATTTTGGTTTCATCTGACCATACAACCCGATCCCATTTGAAGTTCCAGTAGTGTCTGGCAAACTGAAGACACTTGAGTTTGTTTTTGGATGAGAGTAGAGGCTTTTTCCTTGAAACCCTTCCAAACAACTTGTGGTGATGTAGGTGACTTCGGATTGTAGTTTTGGAGACTTTCTGACCCCAAGACACTAACTTCTGCAGTTCTCCAGCTATGATCCTTGGAGATTTTTTGGCCACTCGAACCATCCTCTTCACAGCTCATTGACACGATATAGACACATCAATTCAGAACGTTGTACTAAAGTATACTGTAGTTTTGTAAAGCGTGTACAAGGAGCTGGAGTAAAAACATCACAGTCTCTGGAAAATCAAATAGAAGAGAGTAAAAGATTCATTAGATGGAGGAAGATCATTGCGTTAGAGTGTGTGTGTGTGTGTGTGTGTGTGTGTGTGTGTGTGTGTGTGTGTGTGTGTAACTGTACTCAGTGTGCTCCTGGATGCAGATGTGCGTGAACAGACTGGGAGGCCTTAATGCTGTGAATGCAGCTCTACTGTGCTGTTTGCCTTAGTCTGATTTATTTAGAGCTCACAGACAGAAGCTCGTATTGTATGGGATGGAAAGTGTGTGTGTGTGTGTGTGTGTGTGTGTGTTCAGTCCAGTAAATTACATTTAGTTAAGCAGAACAGTGTAGAGATGCCGGACTGCTTTTCAGAAACGTTTCCCACACACGCACACACACACACACACACACACAGCTTTCTTCTAACATTTCAGAGACCTTTTATGAGACACAGTACATCACATTCAGGTCAGGTCAGGTTTGCTGTAAAGTGTTGCTTCATAACTCACACTTTTACATGTAGACATTATGAAGCTCCTCAGATGAGGGGGCAAAAATTATAACTCCAGTCCAATCCCCTTCATTCAGTCCAATGAAGCATGTAGACCTGATTTACACCTGCCATTTCATGCGATTTGAGTATGAGCATTATATCTGGATAGGGACTAACCACATAAGCGTGTAAAAATACGTATGAATCTAATTATCGCTCAGAAGAACATCTAATTATGGCTCAGATCAGCCAGCTGTAGTACAATAATAAATACATCCGTTTCTCTTCTCAATTCATTACGGCATTAAGAAATTAAAGACGCAACGGAAAAATCACACACCGTCTTTTGAATAAAACAACTCGACAGGAGGTGGGCCTAAGTTATAAGCTGGTTTATTATATCTGATAGAACAGTCAATCTGGAAGACTTGAGACACCATTAATGTAAGGAATTAAATGCTCGGGGTTTGGCTGTATTTTGTATTCTGGGGAAAATAAATAAATATCTTATATAGCTTCTGAAGGGCAGTACTAAATGGAAAAAATAAGAGCTTTAAACAAAATAATAACAATTTACACCGATCATCCTGTTCAAAAGTTTACACCCCCCCCGGCTCTTAATGTACCGTATCGCCTTGTTGAGCATCAGTGAACGTTTGCACCTTTTGTAATAGTCGTGTACGAGTCCCTCAGTCGTCCTCGGTGTGAAAAGATGGAGCTCAAACATCATATAGCCACTGTTGGGGTCAAATATGCAGAAGATGCTGGAAAAGCAAAGAACGTTCCGGACCTGGAGGATTTTTCTGAAGAACAGTGGGCGGTTTAACTGCTCAGGTCGTTGATCATCCAGGTAACAACACACGGTATTAATAATCGAGCGTATGTAAACTTTTGAACCGGTTCATTTTGTGTAAATTCAGTTATTATTGTGTCTTGTGGACTGTATGTAAACATCTGTTATGTGAAATAGCTTATTCAAGGCAGAACTCTTCATTTTTGTATTAATTATTAACATTTTGCAGATTCTGCAGGGGGGTATGTGAATTTATGAGCACAACTGTATGTTTGCTAACAAACCTCTAGCGAAAACAGTAGGGGGAACTGGGTTTGCTTATTACTTTTGTTTAACGTCTACAAAAAATAATTGCACAAAGCTCAAATGAAGTAAAAACAAAGCGAACATTTTACAAGTTCAGTACAGAATTTTAATATGAAACGAGCTGCTTCCAGTCAGGGTTTGTGATTGTTATTAAATGTTATGTTTGATAGTGACATCACAATCTGCATAATATCTCAGAAACATGTACTGTGACATTATTTATCACGATATCAGTATTACATCGCCATATTCCAGAGAATACATTTTAACTGCAATTGTAATTTCCCTCTCAGGCAGCAGAGGGCTCTTAAAACTACAGACTGCTCCTTTAATAAAGAAGGTAGAAAGCCTGTAAAAGGAGATACGACCATATCAGAATATTTATACTCATACTTGGAAGCGTTTTGGCTTTAGTTTATTTCGTAGCTACAGTTTTTTAAGTGTGTTGGGGTTAATTAATTAAAATGAATGTCAGACAGAGGTCTTAAACACTTCAAATATACAGCTTACCAAACTGAGCAAGGATCAGTGTGCATCCTTATCTACATCCGCTTGCACTATTTTTTGAGGAAGGTCTGCAAAGGAATGTCAGGAATTCTTTACATCTTAGTCTCCAGAGCTGTGTGTGTGTGCTCATGGAGAATTCCTCTCCCTCTCTCTCTCTCTCTCTCTCTCTCTCTCTCTTTCTCTGTCTCTCTCTTTCTCTCTCCCCCTCTCTCTGCAGGAATGGTGTGGTCAGATGTAAAGCGTCTGTGGTACGAGGGCCTGGAGGACTTCCTGGAAGAGTCGAGGAACCATCTGAGTTTTGTCATGAACTCTCTGTATCTGGCCACCTTTGCACTTAAAGTTGTGGCTCACAGCAAGGTTAGATATTAAAGGAGACACTCGTCCTCAAACGCTAACATTACTTACAATGAGAAAAATGCTAGTAGGGATCAGTCGTGCAAATAATTCACACCAGATGGCTCTTTTAGATCTTTACACACCACACCCAGGGATCTCTGAACAACGCACAGCCACTATACACTCACTGTCCACTTAACACATTCGTGCAGTTATCCAATCAGCCAACTGTGTGTAAGAAGTGGAATTTATAAAGTCGTGCAGATACAGGTCAAAAGCTTCAGGGGGCAAATTGTGATTTCAGCTACTTGAACCATAGGTTATAGGTTTGAGTATTTCAAAAATCTACTGGTTCACACAGAATTTCCTGCATGATGAAGTTCCCACCAAATAGATTGGATACATTTCTCTGTAAATTGGAAGACAAAATGTTCCTGTAAACTTCTGAATTCATTCTGCTTCTACCAACATGAGTTACATCATCAATAAAGATGAGTGAGCCCGTTCCAGAAGCAGCCATGCAAGCCCAAGCCATGACACTACCTCCACCATGTTTCACAAATGAGCTTCTATGTTTTGGATCATGAGCAGATCTTTTCTTTCTCCATACTTTGGCCTTTCAATCACTTTGGTTACGCCTATCAGTCACGTGTTCCAATATTTTTACTTGAAAAAAAATGGGTGGGTTCAAACAAAAGGTGCCATGTTGTTTCATGCATCTAGAAGTAACTATGAGGAAATGAAAGCTGAAATTCTGACCTATCGTCTCATATTTATCTTTTGATCGCAAATTCAAATGTTTTCAGTGTATAGCGAAAACAATACAATAGAATTGGCCTTTCTGTTCCAATAGTTTCAGAGGGGACTGTAACCATTAAAATTATTTTCCCTCTCTGCTCTCTCAGACATATGGAACGTGGAATAGTGGATTAGGCTTTAGTGCGAGAGTGGCTGCTCTGACTGAAACCTTTAATCCTCTGTACATTACTCGCAAACCCCTGAAGTGCAGCTCTGACATATAAGGTAGCATCGCTAAATCTCACAGTGAATCTGCTGGTGTGCTCCTGCTTCCAAAATTGCCACATGTTTTTCACTGAGAAACTGCAGATAAGTGTGTGTCTTTTCTTGAATGTGTTCATTGTTGTGGTGTAAAGAAAGGCTGTAAAGTGTCATGCTGTTATGGGAAAATAATCAATGGTGTGATGAAGCGGTGTTACCCTGTAGTTGCTTTTTCTATTTTCTTATAACAGCACATTCTGAAGTGTTTTATTCCTATTACAACACAGCAATTTTGCCAACGGTTACAGTTTTTTATTTATTGAAGAGTGGCATGCCGTACATTTTATCCGTCTATAGTTAGAGGGCCAAGCACCGAAGGTCCATAGGCACCCTGTTGTTATTCTCCCTTTTCTTATTATTCTTCTGATTCTTCTTCTGGCTAGGGTGTCTATGGCAGCCCATAGAACTGTCTGGTAAAAAGTTGTGAAATTTGGCACACTGATTGGGGAGGGTCTAAGGAACATTCTGACCAAATTTGGGCCAAGCGCTGCCAACTCTTTATCAATAATAAGTTTTATTTATATAGTGCCTTTCCATAGCTCAAGGACATTTTACAATCAGAAACACACAGCAATTGAACATACAGACAAAGAAATTCCAGAAAGTCAGGCATCAGAAGTAGAGAGATAGTGTTGGGAAAAGGGAAAGAATTTTAACTGTGATTTAAACAAGGAAATGGAGGATATGATTTTGGGGGAGTGAGTTCCATAACTTAGGGGCAGCTACGCTGAAGGATCGGCCACCAGCAGTGGAGAGAGAGAACTTAGGGACACAGAGAAGACCTAGGTTTGATGAGCGATGGGAGCGTGTTGGTGTGTAAATGTGCAGTAAGTCACAAAGATATTGGGGTTCTAGACCATTTAAGGCTTTGAAGGTGAGGGGCAGAAGTTTGAATTTAATGCGACAGGAGACAGGCAACCAGTGCAAACCAGCTAAAGTGGGAGTAATATGTTTGAAGCGTTTTTTATGAGTAATAACGCATGCTGCAGCGTTTTGAACGTATTGTAAATTGGTAATCAACTTAGATGGGAGGCCAAAAAACAGACAATTGCAGCAATCAAGCCGTGATGTTATGAACGCATGGACCAGTGACTCAGCATCCTCCATGCTAAGAATAGGACGCAGTCTGGCAATTTGTCTGAGGTGAAAAAAGGCAGTTTTGCTGACAGATTTGATGTGTGCTTCAAAAGTCAATGATGGGTCAAGTGTAATACCAAGATTTTTTGATTTTTTCTGAGGGTTTTGTGAGGAAGCCATCGATATCCAGGCTTATTTCAACATTTTGTCTACGCGCTTATGAGCCAAAAATCATTATTTCAGTTTTCTAAGCATTGAATTTAAGAAAATTTGTGTTTAGCCACTGTTTTATTTCATGAATACAGGCTGCACAGACTGAGATGGATATGTCAGACCAGGCGGTTGCATGGATCTGTGTGTCGTCCGCATAGCAGTGGTATTGGAGATTGTGACGACGAATAATGTGACCTAGGGGAAGCATATAAACTATGAAAAGGAGAGGACAAAGAACGGAGCCCTGGGGAACACCACGGATAAGGGGGCGAGTGGGGGATTTGAAGTCTTTAATAGAAAGAAAATATTTACGAGATGTGAGATATGATAGAAACCAAGCTCGAGCATCGCCAGTGATACCTATGTCTGTGAGACGGGAGAGGAGTGTTTTATGGCAGATGGTGTCAAACGCAGCACTCAGGTCAAGCAGTATTAGAATACTGAGACCACCAGAGTCAACAGAGAGGAGGAGGTCATTTACGAGCTGTTTCAGTGCTATGAAACTTTCGAAAACCGGACTGAAAAGGGTCATAAAGGTTATTTTCTGCTAAGTGAGATTATAACTGGGAGGTTACAACTTTTTCCAGTAGCTTTGACACAAAAGGCAGGTTTGAAATTGGGCAATGATTTAGTAGGACAGATGGGTCCAGGTTGTGAAGGTCCAGGTTGTGAAGGTTGTGAAGGTTGAAGGTTGTGCAGGTTGCACCACCACTGGGTCAAATTTGGGCCTAATTTGGAATTATGTTTGTGGTCATAACTTTTTAACCATGTGTCCAAAGTTTTTTCCTGGGTCGAGCCGAGTTCAATGCACCCTATGACGTCAATTTCTGCCCAATTAGATTTTCTGCTGTCTTGGATTTTGTCAAAAACTGTTGTCACCAAATTGGACATATCTTCAGAGTAAGCCTCACAAAAGTTATCAAAAGAATTTTGAATATTCCAACTGGTCTGCCTGTAATGGGCCAACGAATCTGATGGTAAAGGACGGTGAGGCTGTCTCTCAGATTATGTGCACTGACAAAAAACTTGGTAGGCATCCTCAGGCCCATGACCTGAGGCTATGCAATAAATTTCATGCCAGTGCCATCTACTGATTAAAATTTACAATAACATGCTAAAAATGCTTCCATCTAACTGCCATTTTCACTACTCCTCCTCCAAATTATGTCCAGTCTTCACCAAATTCTCCTGACATCATCTTGAGACCTGTCTGAACAAAATCTATCAAAGGAGCTCTGATATTCAAAACCGTCCTCCCATAACAGACTGGCAAATGCATGAAACTACAAATCATTCTGGAATCCCTTTGCCTATAGTCGTGGCTCTGCTTTCCTGTGATTGCTTATGCAATAATTGTAGCGCACCTGTGAATGTGCGACTCACCGAGTCTGGGTGCTTGGCCCCCAAAAATGCTGCTTGCAGCTTTAATTATATTTAATGTTGTCTGTGAAACAACTTGGTTTGTTATCGGCAGCCTTTGAAGTTAATGAGAAAAAAATCAGCTTGACATATTGCAGATAAAGCTCAAAGTCATGAAGTCTTATCGAAAAGCTACACCTTTACCTTTTTGACTTTTTGACAAAGCATTAGCTCTGGAGACTCCTTCCAAAAATGCTAAATAAACATCTCTCTAAAGAAAACTTCATGTTATCAATGAATGGACACATATTTAAAACCAGTTTATGCAGAGTATCTGTTATACAAATTCCTCCCTTGTTGCTATAGAAACGATAACGAATGCAATGTCTGTTTAGTTGCATAGCAATTCCATTCCTGATGCTACATCATATCGCCAAACGTTAAAATGTATTTTTTCCATGTGAAACATACATACAAAAGGTGCAAAAGATCTGCCTTTAAGGATACCACTCCTGTGACATTTTTTTTAGTTCAGTTTTTTTTCTGAAAGTGTAGCTTGCCTCATTTATCCTCACCAGTAGCATCAGCTGTGCAGGCCGTGCTATACAGTGGGTATAGAAAAGAATCACCCCCTTTAAAATATTCACATTTTGTTGCTTTTCAGCCTGAAATGAAGATGGACCCAGTTTTTGTTTTATCCAGCTGTATTTACTCAGTGCAACTTATAACATCCAAGTGAAAGATATAACACCAACATGTCAGGAACATTTAAAAAAATAAAATAAAAAAACAGAATCACTGGATTAGAATCAGGAGTGTCTGGTTGGAAAAAGGATCACCCCCCCTCCTAAAAATGACTTGTAAAGTCAATAAGGTGTAGCTAATCACCTTCCCAATGGCACACAAAGCCATTTGACTTTCAACTGTGATCAGCTGTGGTCATTTTGATTAGCTCGGCATGAAAAGAGCTTTCCTGGAGCATTTTGTAGTGCAACTGAAGCAAACAATCAACTATGGGTGGCAAGGCACTGTCAAAAGATCTCTGGGATAAAGTTGTGGGCAGGCACAAGTCAGGAGATGGATACAAAAAAATTTCAAAGGCTTTATCAATGCCTAGAAGCACAGTGAAGTCTATTATTAAGAAGTGGAAGGTATTTGGTACAACACAGACCCTCCCTGGATCAGGGCGTCGCTCCAAACTGATCAGAAACTGGTCAGAGAGGCTACCAAGAGGCCTACAGCAACTCTGAAGCAGTTGCACGAATTTATGACAAAGAGTGGTCATTGTGTGCATGTGACAACAATATCACAAATTCTCCACAAATGTGGCTTGCATGGGAGGGTTGCAAGAAAAAAGCCACCCACGACTGAGCTTTGCCAGAACGCACCTTGAAGATTCTGAGGCCACATGGAAAAATGTGTTATGGCCAGATGAGACTAAAATTTATTTATTTGGCTTGAACACCAAACGATATGTCTGGCGGAAATCCAATACAGCTCACCATCCGAATAACACCATTCCTACAGTAAAGCATGGAGGTGGTAATATCCTGTTATGGGGGTGTTTCTCTGCAGCAGGGACTGGAGCACTTGTCAGGATAGAAGGAAAATGGATGGGGCAAAATACCGTCAAATTCTTGAGGAAAATCTGCTGCCCTCTGCCAGAAAGTTGTCAATGGGAAGAAGGTTTACCTTCCAACATGACAATGACCCAAAGCACACAGCAAAACTGACCACACAGTGGTTGAAGGAGAAAAAGGTGAATGTCCTTGCCTGGCCTAGTCAGAGCCCAGACTTAAACCCCATTGAAAATCTGTGGAATGACTTGAAGACTGCAGTCCACAAACGGTCACCATCAAATTTAACTGAACTTGAGCAGTTCTGCAAAGAAGAGTGGGCAAATATTGCAAAGTCTAGATGTGCAAAGTTAGTAGAGACGTATCCCAACAGACTAAAGGCTGTAATTAAAAAAAAAAAAAGGCAAATTAAAGCAAGGGGTTGATCCTTTTTCCTACTCAGTGATTCTGTTTTTTTAATTTTTTTTATTTTTATTTCTGACATGTTGGTGTTATATCTTTCACTTGGATGTTATAAGTTGCACTGAGTAAATACAGCTGGATAAAACAAAAACTTCATTTCAGGCTGAAAAGCGACAAAAAGTGATTATTTTAAATGGGGGTGATTCTTTTCTATACCCACTGTATATCCTGATCAGAAATGTTACATTTCAGAGGAAACATGGCGCTCAATCAAGTCTGTAGCAATGCCTCTCTTTTCTCCTCAACTTGCTCTGCGCTTGAGATACAAATCCCACAGACGTCACATCCTTGCTGTTATATACTGTACATCTCAGATACAAGAATGCTCATAGCTGATTATTCTAGTTGTATGTTTCCCACAAATGTGTGTGTGTGTGTGTGTGTTGATTCAGTTTAAGAACGGGAATACCGACCGGAAAGACTGGGACGCCTCTCACCCCATCCTTGTGGCCGAGGGACTTTTCGCCTTCGCTAACATGCTGAGCTACCTGCGTCTCTTCTTCATGTACACCACCAGCTCCATCCTCGGCCCTCTACAGGTAAACACCAGCAGCGCTGTGTATACACAGGTACACACGCGGCTCTGTGCACAGACAACCGCTACCAGCTGTGTTTATGTACAGCTCCTCACCAACACACTTAGAAATAGTCGAATCTAATCTCTATCCACTGCATCTGTCGAGTACGTGTGATTACCACAAAGAGTCAGTTGTTGAATTCTGTAAATAGACATTACACAAATATATAACACATACGAAACCTCTAACAATTAATGTCACAACGCGTTTCCCAGTGTGATGAGCACTGCTCTTATTTGTTTTGAAATCACAACCTGTACTTTTATTTTGACATTCCTTTTTGCTTGCTGGTCCTGACTCCGCCCCTTGGTGTGTTCCTCTGTGTACACACCTGTTTCTTATTTTCAGTCATTTACTTTGTGTATTTAAGCGGCTCAGTTTCATACATTCTTTGTCATGTTATGAATTTTTCTTTGAGTTAAATTCTGAGCGTTAGTTTTTATTTGTGATTTTTTTTTTTCTTCACCTTTTTCTCTTCTTATCCAGTTTTCTTTGTTGCTCTGACTTTTGTGTTTTGTGGACCATTTGAAAGATTCGCATCACTAATAAACAATTTACTCGCATTTACATCCAGCCCTCTCGGAATTCATTAGAATTCATAAGAAGTAAAGATATTAGGATGAGACAGAGATGAGAAAAAGTTTTGTTAAACTTCTCAACACAGGAGGAATACAATAGAAAGTAGTTCTGGCTGAATTGCACTATTTCAAAGGTTTTGTTGTATCCATGCTTCATCAGACCCATATAACCACAAATCCTTCATTATAAAAAAAAATTAAAAAATTAAAAAAAAAGTAGTACCATCGCAGACAAGACCAATTATACAGATTTCGAGCTTCGTTTTACTGAAGCCTTCATGAAAACATTCTTCATGAAAATGTTTCGCGTAAACATACAATGGATCTAAAAAGTCTACACAGCCCTGTTAAAATGGCAAGTTTTTGTGATGTAAAAAAAAAATGAAACCAACATAAATCATGTCAGAACCTTTTCTACCTTTATTGTAAAATTTTTACCCTATTGATTAAAGCGAAAAACAATAAGAATCATTTTAGGGAAAATAATGAAAAATTTAAAAAATGTACAATAACCTGGTTGCATAAGTGTGCACACCTTTTCATAATTGGGAATGTGCCAGTGAATCAACCAATTACATTCAAACTCATGTTAAATACTAATTAGTATACACCTGCCATCAATTAAAGTGACTAATTAAAGTCCTAAAAAACTGTTCCTATAGGATTGTCCTGACATCTTCTTGGTAACATCCTACTGGAAAAGCCATGGGTCACAAAGAGCTTACAAAGCAGGTACAGGACCTCATTGTTGAAAAATATCAATCAGCAGAGGGTTACAAAAAAAAATTCTAAGGCATTGGATCTACCGTGGAACGCTGTAAAGAACTGTCTCAACAATTGGAGAAAATATGGCACTACAGTGACACTAAGATCAGGACGTCCCTCTAAAATTGATGAGAAGATCAGGAGAAAACCGGTCAGCGAGGCTTCCAATAGGCCTACAGCAACATTAAAAGAATTTGGCAAGTACTGGTTGCTCCCTATATGTGACAGCAATCTCCCGAATTCTTCATATCTGTGGGCTATGGGGTAAGGTTGCAAGACGGAAGCCTTTTTTAACCAAAAATAACAAATAAATCATCCGATCTCCCAAATTCATGTAGAATAATGTCTAATGATCTGACGAGACCAAAGTTGAACTTTTTGCCATAATACCAAATGATATGAAATAAATAAATAAATCACATCACCAAAAGATCACCATCTGCACTGGGAAGCATGGTGATGGTAGCATCATACTTCAGGGCTGTTTTTCTTCAGCTGGAACTGGGGCTTTAATCAGGGTGGAGGGAATAACGAATACCTCCAAATACCAGTCAATTTTGGTGCAAAATCTGAAGGCTTCTGCTAAAACACTTAAGATGGAGAGGAATTTCACCTTTCAGCCTGACAATGACCGAAAGCAGACCTTCAGATCAACAAAGGAATGGCTTCACCAAAACAAGTTCAAGGTTTTGGAATGGCCCAGCCAGAGTCCAGACCTAAATCCAATCAAAGATCTGTGTGGTGACCTGAAGAGGGCTGTGTACAGGAGATGCCCAGCCAATCTGACAGAGTTAGAATGCTTTTGCAATGAAGAACGGCAAAATATTGCTAAGTCAAGATGTGCCAAACTGATGCTCTGTGTTGTTGTTGCATTTTAACATCTGAAAGTGTGCAAAGTCCTCTGTATTTTCTCTGAAGATTAAGAGAGATAGATAGATAGATAGATAGATAGATAGATAGATAGATAGATAGATAGATAGATAGTTTATTAATACCAGAGGAAATTTCACAGATTACCACAGCAATGCAAAAGGTAGTGTGAATGAGAGAGTATTCAGAATAATAAAAATAAACATATTCAGTACAAAGTCATAAAATATAATATTGGACATAAACTGAGTATAGTCTCATATAAATGAGTAAACATGAATGCGTCGATGCAGTGCTGGAGTGTTAACAGGGTAGAAGTATTGGCACCCCTGGCTGTATTTGGCCACTCTAACATTTAAGTTAAAGTTCTTGTCTCTGTATTTCCACTAAAGATGGCACACTGGTGTTTGGATGTGGGAAACATTGTGTACAGCCTGCATTTCCTCTGAGAAATTGCTATAAAGTATTTTATAGGGTCACATATACAGTATGAGGTCATCTGCTCTCAAGACCCCTTAAAGAATGTGGTTTTAACAAAAATGCTCTCAAGCAGCACTGGGGAATCCTTAACAGACGAGCATCAGTGCTCACTTTCAAAAGCCTGTATGAGCTGCACAAAGATTTACAGTGATAGTAGGTCTCTGTTAGCTTTTAGATCCATCTATTCCAGCAAAGACATTTCCCTTTAAAAGCTTGGTATTCCACTGTAGTTGGAAACAATGCTGTGAAAATACTGTATACAGTGTACAGTGTTTAGTGTGTGGTCAGATGCTCTGTAGATGGCTCTGTTTCCTGTTCCACTTAGCCATTTAATGGTTTACCAAAAAAAACTTTAGCGTCACAATATTATACAACAGCACTGTTGCATTCTCCATTCTGATTGGTCAGAAAGTGTTGATTAACTGTCTGTATCAGCAGCTGCAAATCACAGGTTTAGTGTATATTAATGCACTCGGTCTTATATGTTATAGTTTCTATAGTAACTTACACAGGGACTTGTATGGCAGATCCTACACATAAGCATATAAAAAAAATGTGTGTAATCATTGATATAGTCACTTTTTTTTTTTTTTTTTTTTTGTGGAAGGAGTATCAAGTGTCAGCAAGAGTAAAGAGTTTACATGACTTGACAAGTCTTATTAACTTCAAGAGAAAAGAGTGTTTATAGCTGCTAACATAAATGATAACAGGAATTATCTTGTTTCAGAGACATTCCAAAACATTAAACATAACTATAAGTGGATAATAATATACAATTGTGTTGTTCTTTAATAATTTTTTTTTTAATTGTAACCATAGGCAAATTTCTGTGGTATAAGAGGAATAAAAGACTTTGGGATTATTATTATTATTATTGATTATCGATTCATCGTTTATTATTTTCCTATAACAGCACACCCCCAAATTGATTGATTGCTCAATCAACACAATAATTTTTTAAATATTCTCTACCTAATGTTTGACAACTGAAGGGATTTTAAGAAATGGTTTGGTGGGGAAAAAACCCCAAATATACACAATTGTACATCCAAATGTATTCGATCAGATAATTCATCTGTTTGTTACTTTAATTTTGCACTAAAGCTACAAGGCTAATGTGGCTAACAATGGAAAACTGTAAAAAAAAAAAATAAATAAAATTCAATTATCTTGCTTTCAACAATGTAATGCTACGTAATCTTGTTTTTAAATAACTTTGGTCAAATAGGCAGGGGATAAGAGGTGGAATTATTGCAAAATTCACTCAGATAGAACAACATAGAAGGATAATCCAAGATGGCCGCCCTCATATGAGGTGAAGCTACACGGTGAAGTTTAGTTCATGGTTTATAGATGACGGTGCGTCCCACTGTGTCCTAAAGCACAAGTCTGAGAACTTCCTCAAGGTTTTGAGGAAGATATTTACACAAAGATTTACACAAAGACTTATACTTCTTGCTAGCTTTTAGCTTTGTAGCTCTGGTGCAAAACTAAAGAAGCAAAATTCAGACACCAAACATGTCTTTGCTAATAGACCGTATTTGAGGAAACTGAAAAGAGGAAACTGTTGTCATATTTGATCCTCGGCCCAACTGAGCCTCGCTTCGTCCATCATTTTGGATACCTGCAGCTGCAGTATTTGTGCTTTAGCACGTAGTAGGTGTAGAGTGAGTTCTGTGTATTTAGCTTCCAGAAATGTAACTCAAATCAGCAAACGGTAACTAAAATAAGCGGATGCTATCCTATTGAGACATGTAGAGTGATTCTGAGGTACATTATTAGCATTTAGACACCTGGCAGACATGATTGAGCTTGTATTTAGCTTGTATTTCCGCTGAAGACATATTCCAGCTTATTGCTAGTGATCTTGCTGCATGTAAATCAGTGCTAGCTCACATATAATTATTACAATCCATCAGAATAGCAAAGCAGAGGAAAAAGCACATCTGATTTTGATGATGTAATGCCCACAGGATCTGCCTGATAACCAGATGGATTCTAGAGAATTCTCTCTTTCTGTCTCTGCTGTCAAAATCAATCCCCTTTCTTTCCTTTGGTCTCTCTTTCTCTGCCAGTTCCGTGTCTGATCTTCGTCGGTTTCTCAAGGTCGCACACAAAATAGCACGTAGACCGTCGGGTGTTCTGCTTCATGAGGATTTGTTGCACAAAATCTCTTTCTCAGCTTCAGCTGCAATAGCAGGCACGCTACAGTTATATAAAATACAGTCGAATGTACCATATGAATATTATGAGAGTTTCTAGCTGTGAGTAACTCCATGCTGTTTTTGGATGTCGCATTACTTTAAAACCGCGGGTTAACTGTGTGGTGAGTGACGTGTTGTTATTATTGCTATAATGGTTATTTTGAGTGCACAAATACCTTTTTTGCATGCTGTCTCTGTTCTAGTAGACGAGCTCACGCCGTGACATCACTGCTTGGCATTACAGCATGGAAATGTGCTCAGAAATATGGAAGGAATTTCTCTCTCACACACACAGACTCTCTGTTATTCTCTCTTCTCATACTTGTTTAGTGAGACTTCAGACATCCAGACGTTTAGTGCACTGACTAATGTGTTGTTATTGCACTGTATTTTATAGAGTTGAGTGCAACGTAAATATAATCAACCAGTATTTTACACTTTATTATAATATCATGATACAACATAAATATTATAGCTGCTGAGTCTAGCAGTTTGCATTAACATGCTCATAAGTTTGCACCCCCATTTACTTTTTACCTTTAATTTATTTTATTTAAATGTGCCTTGTTAAACTGTGTAGTGTAATATGTCACGTCTCCATGTTCAAACACCATCTAGGTCAGGGTCAGTGACAGTTACAGTATGTCAGGTTGTGCAACCATACATTAATGGAAAAATATTCTATTTTAAAACGATGTAGCATTATAGAAAATGTGTAAAGATGACTCTTTTTAGTTTCTACATTGTGTAATACATTGTAAATTATTTTTTAAAATTATTATTAAAACATGATTGCACGTGTCCACATTTCAAGCAATTTTAACATCTGATTTTTCACTAAAAGAAAATGATTTTAAAAAACCCACAAAAACATATGAATTACATAAGCTGCTGCAGTTACAGTTCTTCCACAGTTTGACATAGGATCTATTTGTTTAAATCTGTGTTTTCTCTGGTTGCACCTTTTGACTTAGTGCCACCTGACTTATCAGGTTCCCTTTCTAAGGGAACTCGACGTTGCGTGAGCTTCACGCTGTGGGAAGCACCCTCGCGCGTGACCGGGGGGTTCTTGTGTGCACAGTTAGCTCTTGAAGGAGCTAACTGCGCGCACTGTGCGCGGTTTCAGAAGCCTCGCGGACCTGGGCCGGCCGCTGCCGAGGCAGCCAGCTGGCTCAGGTCCTGGGGATCTCGTATGGATCTGGAAGAGGAGCCGGAGGATCTCTTGCTCTGTCTTCTGGGTCTGGCTCTCTGTCGGATTTTGGAGCTCGCGTCGTGACTCCTCCTTCTATTATGGAAAGCCAAAACGCCCTTTCTGACTCTGAGGAGCCAGTAGGGAGAGCCATCGCACCAAAAACAGAAAGCAACTCTGAAGCATATAAAGAGCTTCTTGAAGTGATTACTAGGGCAGTAGAAAAACTCAATCTAGACTGGCCCGGGGAAGAGGAAGTGGCTCGTAGCAGGCTGGATGAGCGCTATCTCCCCAGTGAAAATAAATCTCCCTCACACCGCAGAAAACTCCCCTTTTTTCTGGAAATGCATGACAAAATATCACGCTTCTGGAAAAAACCATACACTAGCCATATTTATAACCCTGTGATGTCAGATTATTCGGCCATCGTGGGGAATGAACAGCATGGGTATTTAGTTATGCCAAAGGTGGAGGAGGTGCTTGCGAGCTACCTCTCTCCATCGACGGCAGGAAATTTTGGGGGGCCAGCTATGCCTTCCAAGCCATGTAAGGCCACATCGGTCTTGGTGGGCAAAGCCTATGCGGCAGTGGGTTTCGCTTGTGGGTCACTGCATATGATGGCAGTGTTGCAGGCCTACCGGGCAGACCTGCTGAGTGAGCTTGACAGCGGGGAGGGAATTGGGCCCGAGGCAGTGGCGGAGCTTCGCCGCGCCACCTATTTGTCTCTCCGGGCAACCAAGCAAACGGCCCGTCATATCGGCCATTCAATGGGTAGCTTGGTTGCGGCAGAGAGGCAGAGAGGCACCTAAGGCTCAATCTTTCAGGGATGGGAGATAAAGATAAGGTCTCCCTGCTGGATGCCCCTGTTGAACCTTCTGGCCTGTTCAGCGGCGAGGTTAACGCCATCGCCGACAGGTTTCGCAAGGCGAAACAGCAAACAGTGGCATTCAGCCAGTTCCTTCCCCATCATGTCGAGTTCGGACCGGGCAGTCACAGAGCCAGGGGGACCGGGCGGCCACAGTCATAGCCTGTTAGTAGGCCTGATCTGAGAATGATCATAAAGGCCAAGCAGACAAAGAAGGAGAAGCCCTGATGGACGCAGAGGGAAGTATCAGGGGACATAAGGCTGTTAGGGCAGTTAGCCCATATCCCTGCTAGACGGCACTCCCTGGGAGATTCCCATTTGCAGGGATCTACTGTCTCAAGCCAGAGGATTGATTTATCATCCTCGGTCAGAACTATGGAAACTGTGGGTCTGGCCCCTGAGGGGCACCAGCTCATAGATTCTGGTCTCTTAACCGAGGTTGTAGAGACCATGTTGAACGCTAGAGCACCATCCACGAGAAAATTGTATGCGCTCAAGTGGCGACTCTTTGTCTCGTGGTGTGGGGAACGTCGGTTAGACCCAGTAAACTGCACAATAGCTACAGTCCTGGAGTTTTTACAAGGTCGTTTCTTAGCAGGGTTGGCTCCTTCTACAATCAGGGTCTATGTGGCCGCCATTTCGGCCAGCCACGCCTCTATTGATGGAGTCTCTGTGGGGCAACATCCTCTAACATCAAGGTTCATGCATGGTGTCAGGCAGCTGAGGCCCTTCTCCAGACCACACATACCTTCCTGGGACCTTTCTGTGGTCCTGGAAGGTCTGTCAGGTGCCCTCAGAGTCAGCCTCTGAGAAGCTTCTGACTCTAAAGGTAGCTATTCTGCTGGCCCTGACATCTCTCAAGCGAGTAGGAGATCTACAAGCTCTCTCTGTTGCCCCTTCCTGCTTTGACTTTGCCCCTGGATTAGCCAAGGCCTTCCTAGATCCTAGGCCGGATTATATTCCTAAAGTGCGTACGTCTGCTGCCCAGCCGATAGTGTTGGAGGCTTTCTGCCCTCCTCCGTTCCTCACACCGGAACAAGAGAAATTGCACCTACTGTGTCCAGTAAGGGCTCTCAGTGCTTACGTCCACCGCTTCGGCCAGTGGCGTAAGTCAGAGCAGTTGCTGGTCTGCTTTGGCGGCGACAGTAGAGGTGAAGCTGTGTCAAAGCAGCGCATCTCTAATTGGATATTGGAAGCTGTCTCTATCGCTTATGAGGCACGCAGTCTCGCTACGCCTCTGGGCATAAGGGCTCATTCCACTGGGAGGGTTGCTTCCTCGAAGGCTTTATCCAAAGGGGTACCCTTACAGGATGTGTGTGCTGCAGCGGGGTGGTCTACGCTGTACACATTCATTCGATATTACAGTCTGGACATGCATTCCTCTCCAGGCTTGAGTGTCTTACAGTGGCCCTCGGGCTCGGATCTTTTGAACATGCCATTCCCTCAGTATGACGGAGTGGGTATACTCGATCCCACAGCGTGACGCTCACGCAACGTTGAGTTCCCTTCTCAGGGAACAGGGTTACATGCGTAACCCAGACATACTTTTCAAATGAAACAGGCTTTTACTTGGACAACCATCTAAATATTTTTGCTTAAAATTAGAGCTGCACCGATTGCAATTGTTTTGGCCGATTCCGATTTTTTTGTAAGTGTGACCTGCCGATACCGATTTTTGCAGATTCCAATTTTCTTTCTAAGAACTATAATTGACAGCATATACAAATAAAAATCTACTTTTCTTCAATGCAATTTTTTTTTTTTCATAATAAAAGAATTATTAAACATTACAATTTCCCCCAAACTGCACTAAGTTACAGGATCTTCTCTCACTTAAACAACTCTCAAAATAAAGTGCTCTGTGACGGGAAAGAGGCAGAAATAACAATTAACTGAAAATGAGTTGCTTTATGTAACAAAACAGATATCATTTTCCACTATGTTTATAAATTGACCTTTTTCTCTTTTTTACTCGTCTCAGAAAAGTCCTATGCACAAAACTGAAGTGTACAATACTGTTCCAAATATTAATAGGTGCAGTGGCTAATAATTAAATAACAAGTGTAACAAGTAGAATTAGTTGTTGCTCCTTTAAGGCGGAACGCTCTCTCTTGGGCAGTCGGTAGACGGAGCGCGAGCTGTGATCATCGCATGTATGCATGTAAAGCCTGGTTATATTTCTGTTGCTCTTTGCCCTGTTTTATTTATGTTCAGTAGCACAGTTGTTAGTGGAGTGTTTTGCAAACATAAGAAGCGAGTGCGAAAGTCAAAGTGTCCAGAAGAACTGTGTCTGGTTCTGCAAGATGCTCAATAAAACTTACCAGCTCATTTCCTTATAAAACTGCACTAATTGTACCGGAGACTACTGTTTTTATTATTTTGGTTTTTTTTGTCACCCCAAATATTGACTTTGTTTCTTTTAGTACTGTTTAATGCTCTTTACAGTATTTTTTTTTTAATCTCATTATTTTGAAGGCATCTTTGCTCTACAGCATTTCTTTGCATGTGCCTAAAACTTTTGCACAGTACTGTATTTTTGGAGACTTTCTGAGCCCAAGACGCAACTAACTTCTGCAATTCTCCAGCTGTGATCCTTGGAGATTTTTTGGCTCGAACCATCCTCTTCACAGCGCATTGAGACAATATAGACACACATCCAATTCCAGGTTGAAATGGGCATTTTGCTGCTGTTTTTGCGATACAACTTGCAGAGTTTTTTGTGCTTTTTTTTTTTGCGGAAAACTACTTGAATTGGCGAAATTGCAATTGCCCGAAATTGTTTTGCACAGTCTTTCGCAGTGATGTTTGTTGGTAAATGAGACCTTTTAGCTGTACTCATGTTCAACGCATGTGAATCGAAGAGTGCTTTGACTGAATGCACGTTGTGATAAATCTGTGGATAATCTGCTGTAATTTTGAAAAATTGCAAGCTCCTCGGAATATTGCGGCGTTTGCTTGATTTTGCGTTAACTTCTGCGATCGCAAAATGCTAAATCCTGGAGGGACTGATTTATAAAGCACATTTAAAAACACCACAAGAGCTGCCAAAGTGCTGCACAATAGAATTAATAACTCAACAAATTATTATGCAGGGATAAGCCTGAATACGATTACCCAACACAATAAGAGCAAATAAAAGCTAATAAACACACAAAACAAGAGAATGGGCTAATACATTAAGATTCAAAGAAAATAAAACACAGAACTAAAATAAAATGGAATAAAATAAGAGAGATTTCAGATTTGAACAGAAAAGCCTTCACAATACATAAAAGATTTCTAAAAGGATGAATTTTTCCACTGCACTGAACTTCTATTGATGTTAAAGATAATTCCTGCTGGGTCCCAATATCAGAAAATAATCAGCTTTGCCTCATGGTGTTCTTCCTTCTGCTTCATCTGTTTGTTTTGTTGATACCGGGAAGCTTTGTTGAGGATTATCTATAAATCCTGTTTTCATCCTGTATCTGGTGTCTGAACAAACCCCACTGGGTGTTGACTCAGCAGCCTTCCAGACGTCTTCCATGGAAGAGCTGTTACGCCATGTTTCCGTCCTCCCCCAGTGGCTGGTCATGACTGTCTGGCTAAACTTTTGGTTAAGATAATTCAAGAAAATCTGAATCACCTCTGAGTCAGATATTCTCCTTGTTGCCTTTTCTTTAGAGTGAGAGTGAAGGATGGGGTGTTTGTATAGCCGGTTTGGATAGTCATTTATTTTTAGCGAGCCGTTCTGACCCCGTGCACTCGGCCATCTGGATATTATGCTGCGTCACATCTAGTACCCGCTGATGTTAAATCAGTGCTGCAGATCAGCCGTGTGAGAGATTAGCCATGGGAATTGCTCTCTACTTCACTGTGACAGGAGAATAAATTCAATTCAATTCAATTTTATTTGTATGGCGCTTTTAACAATAGACATCGTCACAAAGCAGCTTTACAGAGATACATACATTTTGGATCTAAATTTTAAATTGATCAATTTATCCCCGATGAGCAAGCCAGTGGCGACGGTGGCAAGGAAAAACTCCCCGAGACGACATGAGGAAGAAACCTTGAGAGGCACCAGACTCAAAAGGGAACCCATCCTCATCTGGGTGACACTGGATAGTGTAATTATAAGTAAATCCCTTCTATAACTGTATGATACATGATATAAAGTACAACTGTGTAGTCAGGAGATTCGACACAGTCTCAATATGAAGTCTGTTCTGCTGAAATCATGAACTGTCCACCGATGGAGACCCGAGCGCAAAGTCTGTTTGTGAATTGTTTGTAAATCACAAATTGAAAAACGGTTAATTTGAGCCCGAATCCTTCACGCTGTCCTCCACCCACTCTGAAGAGTCTGAGACCATGGCTCACTGTAATCCCTTACGATACAAATCTAAGAAAATGTAAGGAGGCTAGTTCCTCATACACACCGTTGAGGTCATAAGTTTACATACGCCTTATGGAATCTGCAAAATGTTAATTTTTTTGTTTTAATAAGAGGGATCATAAAACTGTTTCACATAACAGATGTTTACATATAGTCCACAAGACACAATAATAACTGAATATACACAAATGAACCAGTTCAAAAGTTTACATACGCTCGATTCTTAATACTGCGTGTTGCTACCTGGATGATCGACGACTGTTTTTATGTTGTGTGATAGTTGTTCACGAGCCCCTTGTTTGTCCTGAGCAGTTAAACTGCCCACTGTTCTTCAGAAAAATCCTCCAGGTCCTACACATTCTTTGCTTTTCCAGCATCTTCTGCATATTTGACCCCTTTCCAGCAGTGACTATATGACGTTGAGATCCATCTTTTCACACTGAGGACAACTGAGGGACTCGAACACGACTATTACAAAAGGTGCAAACATTCACTGATGCTCAATGGGATCAAAATCGAAGAGTAGTTGAGCTGAATCCGTTTATGACATGACTAAAGTGTGGAGATTTGATAAATAATCACCAGGAGATAGCATTCATTCCACTCAAGGATGGTCGAAATTTAGCAGATGATATTAAGAAATCATGTTGCTACATCTGCTTTATTAGAAAACAAGTTTGTAGTGACATCACTGAGATGTAAATTGTGATGCTGTTATGAATATTATTTAAAAATTCTGTCAGAAATAGTTTGAGGTTAGCTCTTGTTAGCAAACCTGTGAAAATACGTGTGCATATAGGCCTACAGTATGAAAGCCAATGACGTTCTTCCCTCAACATCAAGACTTCTATATATGGACTCAGAGACACACCCATATTTCTATATATGGACTCGATGCTTGTCCTGCCCACACAGCTTTGGTTACAATGATGCCACATTCGACATAACTTCCGAGTAGGTAAAAGTTGAGGGGGTGTTTTCTTTGGTTTTCCCAAGTCGGAGGTCGGAAATTCCAAGTTACGAGGTTTAGTCGAATGCAGTATTAAAACATTCGAGTATTCAAGTATTCGAGTCTGAGAAACTTAGCAAGTGAAAGTAAAACTTAGCGAGCGTACCTTAGTGTGCCCTCTAACCTTATCATTAGAAGGATTGCTACATTGTAGTATTTAACATTTCACATTCTACTCACTTACACCATTGTGTTTAGTTCTGCTTAAGGTCAAGTCAGAATATTAGACCACGCCCATTAGGAGAACTCCCAGATCGGTCAACTCAGCAAGCTCAGCTGGTTCTGTGCAACATTTTATCGAATGTATGTTTTGTTTTGTTTTTTTCCATTCTAGCTTTGCAGTTTTATGTTTAACATGTCAAGTTCTGTAGCATCCAAACATTTCTTTATAATGTATCACTACATTTCCTGGAACTTCAGTGGAAGAGAGTGAGAGTTATTATCTGACCAAACAATTTTGATGATATCATGCATCAAAATGTTTACTTGTTCAACTCTCATTTGCTCAACCTAGTCATACTTTGGAATGCCCAAGTTTAATAAACAGCAGCCCAAAAATAGCAACTTAAAATGCTTCCTGAGTTTACAGTCACCTAAAAAAAAAAAAAAGCTCCCAGAACCCTTTTTAAATAGAGAACGCCTTCACAAGTCTTAATTAGAGCGGATGTTTGCCTGAGGCTTGCTGTGATTGCGGGTGTGGAAATGACTAATAGCTGTACAGTTCGGCTGTGAAGCTGTATAGATACTGAAAAAGTTCCTGAATTAAGCAATGTGTGTAATTTGTGTGTGTGTTTATGCAGATCTCGATGGGTCAGATGCTGCAGGAGTTTGGAAAGTTCCTAGGCCTGTTCCTGCTGGTGCTCTTCTCCTTCACCATCGGCCTGACTCAGCTTTACGGAAAAGACCAGAAGGATCCGTCCAAGAGCAAAGACGACAGCAAGGACTGCGAAGGAATCTTCTGTGAACCGCAGAGCAATGACACCTTTCACACGTACTTCAATTCTTTACAGCTTTATCCTCAATTATATAGCACTTTTCCTCCTCAAGGTGCCTTACAGCATGGCTACGTTTGCCAGATTAACCGTAACCCAACCCTATAACATTTTGTCACTATATCCACCATCAGTAGAGCCATTATATGACATCGCTTAGTGCTGAAACTGAAACAGATGAGGTGGGATGTGTGGGCGGAGCTAAAAAATAGTACAGTCCATTGTTTGATCGAACGCAGTCATCACAGAATGAGATAAAAACCTAGTTCACATACGTGCCTGGAATGTCATTTCTACCAGACAGTCTACCATACACAGTCATCTCCAGTACTCAGTTATGATTTTATGCAATTATTGCATAAAATATATTATTATAACATTTCAGTGACTTTATTTACTCACACTAATATAGATCTTTTTTGTCCCTGATCCATCAATAAGCTGCTACATTGAAGATATTGGAAAATGAATCCCAAATGCCTTTCTCTTCACTTTGTTTGCTCACTACATAGGGCACAACATTATGATATTATACACCCTACCTAGTGCACTACGTAAACGCTGCTTGAGATTCAGCCACAGAAAATGCACCTTATGTCGTTTGTTGTATTTTAATTTTACATATAAATATCCTCTCTCTTTTTTTTCTGAGATTTAGGTATTGGCACCCTTGGTTTAGGGTTTGGAAATATAACGATATAATATCAATCATGATAAAAAATGTCATAATACAATCTTTAAAATTGTAAAATGTAAACTGTAGAATTTATTTGTTTATAAATTGTTTATTTATGTAGACATCCTATTCTTTTTTGTTGGTATAACATCATTTTGTGTATTGTAGAAATGTTTTCAAGTAAAGTGATATGATATTTTCTCTGTGGGTCTTTTAAGTCGCTGTGTCTTGTTTGCTGTCTCTTTTCTTCAGGTTTATGGGGACGTGTTATGCGCTCTTCTGGTACATCTTCTCTCTTGCCCACGTGGCGCTGTTCGTGACCAGGATCAGCTACACAGAAGAGCTGCGCTCGTTCGTGGGCGCCCTCATCATTGGCACGTACAACATCGTCGTCGTGATCGTTCTCACCAAGCTTCTAGTGGCCATGCTGCATAAGAGCTTCAGACAGATCGCTGTGAGTGAACTTTTGAAGTTTAGGTCACGTTTCAGTAATTCAGTACCTTATGTTCACACTAGCAAGCAACAAAATGACAGGTGATCATTCCTTGCCATGGTTCCAGCTGTAGCGAGAGCAAGTAGCGAGAAATATCGTTTCACTTTACTTGAAAACATTTCTACAATGCACAATATGCATCATGATGTTATACCAGCAAAACAGTCAGAGAAAGAAGAATTGGATGTCTACAAAAATAAACGATTTAGACAAATAAATTCTACAATTTACATTTTACAACTTTCTCAATTCTATGCAAATTAGGTGTGAAATGGTGAAGCGACAAATCCAAACGATTGGCGTTTGTGTGTGGTGGCTCTTGATGCCTTGACCCCACCCTCAGTCCATTCCTTGTGAAGTTCACTCAAATTCTTGAATCGATTTTGCTTGACAATCCTCATAAGGCTGCGGTTCTCTCGGTTGGTTGTGCATCTTTTTCTTCCACACTTTTTCCTTCCACTCAACTTTCTGTTAACATGCTTGGATACAGCACTCTGTGAACATCCAGCGTCTTTGGCAATGAATGTTTGTGGCTTACCTAGTGAACCAAACTGAGAGACCATTTTGAAGGCTCAGGAAACCTTTGCAGGTGTTTTGAGTTGATTAGCTGATTGGCATGTCACCATATTCTAATTTGTTGAGATAGTGAATTGGTGGGTTTTTGTTAAATGTGAACCAAAATCATCACAATTAAAAGAACCAAAGACTTAAACTACTTCAGTCTGTGTGCACTGAATTTATTTAATACACGATTTTCACAATTTGAGTTGAATTACTGAAATAAATGAACTTTTCCACGACATTCTAATTTATTGAGATGCACCTGTATTTTATAATATCTTTTCATGGGACAACACTGACGAAATGACACTTTGCTAAATGATGTAAATGCACTTGTCTTTGTACTTCTCACCTGGTTGCCGCCACGCACGCTTGACACCATCTGATCCAGATAAGTTTATCTTGGTCTCATCAGACCACAGGACATGGTTCCAGTAATCCATGTCCTTGGTCTGCTTGTCTTCAGCAAACTGTTTGCGGGCTTTCTTGTGCATCATCTTTAGAAGAGGCTTCCTTCTGGGACGACAGCCATGCAGACCAATTTGATGCAGTGTGCGGCATATGGTCTGAGCACTGACAGACTGACCCCCCACCCCTTCAACCTCTGCAGCAATGCTGGCAGCACTCATACGTCTATTCTGCAAAGCCAACCTCTGGATATGATGCTGAGCACGTGCACTCAACTTCTTTGGTCGACCATGGCGAGGCCTGTTCTGAGTGGAACCTGTCCTGTTAAACCGCTGTATGATCTTGGCCACCGTGCTGCAGCTCAGTTTCAGGGTGTTGGCAATCTTCTTATAGCCTGGGCCATCTTTATGTAGAGCAGCAATTCTTTTTTTCAGATCCTCAGAGAGTTCTTTGCCATGAGGTGCCATGTTGATGTAACGTCTGAACGTATCAAACTGATTTCTGAATCAGCCTGGATTTAGCAAAGAAATTTCTCTCTCCTTGAGCTGTGAATCCTTATCTAACCTCTTCACCAGATGCCATCGGAATGCGACACGACCCCCCCCTCTTCAGACACACACACAAACACACAAAGCACACACCCGTGCACACACATAACGTAAGAATTTCTTTTGAATGTAACATGTAATTATATGTAATTATTCGATGCCTAAATAGTGTGATGTTATCTTGTTTACATATATTATGTGTTTATGTAACGTAACTATAATGATTTTAGATAGTCTTAACTTAGGATATTATTTTAAATGTCTGTAACCATGTTTTACTTGTAATATTCTTTATAAGTCCATCGAATTTGGTATGAGGTTAATCGTCTTGCGATACCCTGATTGATTATGCATATCATATTGCAATGGGATACATTATTTCATGCTTTTTCTTAATTTCACACATAATACGGTTTAAACCGGCTCCTCCCTGGACATGCAAATTCGGGTCTGAGACCAGACAAAGAGAGTTCATCCCGCCAACAAATCCAACTTCCTGATTGGCCCATAGCCCAAAGAGGCGTGTGTGTTGGTGTTGTCTTTAAAACAACACCACGCTTTGAAACAGTCTCTTCAGTCTCTCTTCCAGCACACTTACTCTTTTTTTTCACTTCAACTTCACTTCTACGCTCCTTCCGGTTTCTCTCCCCCGGGGCCACGTGCCCCGGGAAGAGGAAGCCAGGATCTCTCTCTCCCGGACAAAGGATGCAACCGCCTCACGGCCCACACCTTTTCAAACGGCACGACGAACCAGCGAACTCGACACAACCTCGCGCGAACTTTCAAACCGAAGCCATGCAAGTATAGTTAATGGATCTATATCTGCGTTTAAGATTGTACCCCTGTTTACAGGAGATTTAAGTTCATTGCTGGTTTTGAAAAAGGCTAATTAGTTGTGTTTTTGTCTGCCATTCCCTTTTATTTCATTTCTTTCTCTCTATACCTTTTCTTTCCTTGTATATAGATGTACATATGTATGTTTTGCTTAGAGTTAGTCGTGTGTATCCATAGTTACATCTAGTTATTAAAATCTATTATCCCACACTTGATTTGTCTCTGTTTGGTCACGTGATGAGTCAATTGAACGCTGCGAGTCTCGCTACACGCTCTGGAAACGGAGATTTCCTTCCTGGCCAGAAGGATAAACTCCCTCTTTAGAGTTCATAATTCTAAACTAGACTACAGCTAATCCTAAAAGCTGATCTAGACAACATACATAGTCATAATTAATTATAATCCGTTGTAGTTAATTATCTATATGTATATGTGCACATACACGAATTCCCTTTCATGGCTGATGTATATTTATAGCTGGTCACAACACGTGTTGATTAGATATATAGATATATTTCACGCCATTCGAGCTAATTCCTTATATAAATTGGAGAATACATTTAAACGTGTTAAACATCTTTTAATTTGTTACATGAATTGTAACTGGTGGAGAATATTTTTAGACGTTGCAGATTCATCCGATTTACTACACATTCTGGTAGATGATGCGGGCACGCTTTAAAACTCGTCTCCTTTAAAAAGGTGCGTTGAATCCAAGCGTGCGCTTCTGTTTCATTTTTCATGTTTAAAGTTGATCCATTACATTACTCTGGTGGAAAAGAATAATGCTAGTAACGATGATTCGTTACATTGAACTTCCAGTGACCAGTATGAGAGAGTGTGAGAGCGATAACACCAAACTTAACACACCTGCTCCCCATTCACACCTGAGACCTTGTAACACTAACGAGTCACATGACACCGTGGAGGGAAATGGCTAATTGGGCCCAATTTGGACATTTTCACTTAGGGGTGTACTCACTTTTGTTGCCAGCGGTTTAGACATTAATGGCTGTGTTGAGTTATTTTGAGGGGACAGCAAATTTACACTGTTATACAAGCTGTACACTCACTACTTTACATTGTAGCAAAGTGTCATTTCGTCAATGTTGTCCCATGAAAAGATATAATAAAATATTTACAAAAACATGAGGGGTGTACTCACTTTTGTGAGATACTGTAGCTAGTATAGTTAGCTTGCTTTGCTAATCTAGCCAGTGAAGCTAGCATGAAGCTGAGCATGTAGCCTGTAATACTAACAATTCTGACACTAATTAGTGCATAATTTAATTTGTGTTTAATTAAGAAACAAATGCAGAAATAAATTTCATAAAAAATGCTACTGAGCTAAAAAAAAAATGGCACCGATTCTAACTGGGCCACATGTGCACTCTAATCTGATGCTCTTTTGTTTTTTTTGTTTTTCTCAACATTGTTTTGACTACAGAACCATGAGGATAAAGAATGGAAATTTGCCCGGGCCAAGCTCTGGCTCAGCTACTTTGATGATAAATGCACACTGCCTCCTCCATTTAACATCCTCCCATCCCCGAAGACGCTGTGCTACTTAGTGACCAGCCTGAGCAAGTGGATCTGTTCCCACACGTCCACTGGAAAGATGAAGAGACAGAACAGCCTCAAGGTCAGTCAATGTTGGACCAGCAGGAGAAAACAGAATTCTGGCAAACTCGAAGCATTTGGATTTGTTATGATCTTGAAAGTGGTTCAATACATGTTCAGTGGGCTTCGTTCATTTTACTAAATGAAATTTATTCTCAATATTACACCTCTGTGACACCCCTGGTCGATAGGGAGGGGGTGAGTACATAGGAGGCAGAGGATGGAGAGAGTGTTTTCTTTTTATTAAACGGCACTTTCCAAAAAATTTAAAATTCAGCTCTGTTACTCTCTGGCGTCTGTCGGCCACCTTCTGAAGCAAATAAATTGGCTGCTGTAGACTACACACAGGTGTAGACACTCATTCATTACCCAGTCGTTCTCTGCAACTCATCTTTACATCACAGTCAGTGCTTGACCGTGCCCCCGCTGCCATCACCACAAGTCCACTCAACTTCACTTACTACCAGTGTTTCAGTCAAGTCACAGCTGCAAGTCAAATCTTAAATAAACAGCTTTCAAGTCAAAGTGAAACCTAAAATAAACAGCTCTCACATTGATTCTAATGTTGTGTCCGACTAAAACCAGACTAACACATGGTATTTCCGAAAAACACCCCGTCAATTTGGAATTCCTCCACAGGAAATGGAGGTGTCTTGTTGCACTTGACAACAGTAAATAGAAATCAATTCATCTACTTTTAAATGAAATTATAGAAGTATTTGCTTGAGCTCAATCAACATACAGACTCATTTGTTGGTTAAATCAATAACATTAACCATATATTTGACTGTTTTTACAAGGTAAATATCATTCATATCACGCAATTCTGGGTTCCAGCTTCCTGAGTTAAGTCAAATTGCCAGTAAACTTCACTTTCTACCAGTGTTAGAGTCTTAAAGTCGAGCCTTAAATCAACAGCTCTGAACTCGTGTCTACGTTTTGGCTTAACGAAGGGCTGTTGTGTGGTTTAAGGAAACAATTCTGTAACAATTATTTAGTCTTTTCACACACATCGGAGCATTCAAATTCAATTCTTAACTCATACTGAATATGAAAGAAGTCACGAATAACTTAAAGACTTTGTTTACGTTGCTCTCTTTTTGTTTGTGTTTCCAGCATTCCAAATTAATGGCTAAGAAATATAAGGCCAAGGAATTTGCTGTGGTTGTCAAAAAAAAAAAAACTTACAAGAGCAAGGAGATTGAACTGGATCCCTCTTTTGGACAGCATCATCATCCTGTGGTGCTGAATGTTCTTTCTGATTTGATTTTTTGGTTCTGGTTTCCAGGCCAGATGAAGAAAGAAAAGGCTCAAGGTCAGTGAGCGATGGCCTGCTAGGTGGAGACAGACTTCTGGCGCTGTTTCTCCCTGATGTTGCAGGATTACTTTTGCCAAAAGTAGTAATTGGCTTACAGTGAGTGAAAGCAGGTGCAGCCTTCCTGGGTCCTGGGTTTGATCCTGAACACTAGTTACTCTCTGTGTGGTTTCACATGTCCTTGTGGGTTTCCTCCAGGTTCTATGTTGTCCTTCCACCTCCCAAAAAAACCAGCTGGTAGGTGGATTAGCTATGATAAACCGCCCCTAGGTGTGAATGAGTGTTACCATGATTTAGCAGGACTACTTGTCCTTAAAATAGTCATTTTTACACAAACATTACATGATTTATTGCCTTTTTATATACATTTATCATGAGGAGACACCTACGGTTATTAATCCTGAGGAAAAATAGCTATTTTATATATATATATATATATATATATATCTCATAAATAAATGGCTCACCTCTCCATCCCTCTGATTCTTCTCGGCTTTCTCACAACTACAGACGCTTCCCCTCCAACTTTTCCATCTAACTCGAAGTTACTGTGAATTTAACTTTATCATGTGGTTCTGTTTTTCAGGAGTGGAAGAACCTGAAGCAGAAACGGGACGAGAACTACCAGAAGATTATGTGCTGCCTGGTGCATCGTTACCTGACTTCCACGCGGCAGAAGATGCAGAGCACGGACCAGGCCACGGTGGAGAACCTCAACGACCTGCGGCAGGACCTTTCCAAGTTCCGCAACGAGATGAGAGACCTGCTCGGCTTTCGCACATCCAAATACGCCATGTTCTACCCCAGAAGCTAAAGCCATGACCCGAAATTACCATCTAGCATGCCTGGAAACGTTTCTTCTTCTACTCTTACAACAGGCACACGGTGCAGTCCTGAGACTGGAATTCTATAATAATATATTTATTCAACACACAAAGCCTACAGATTCAGAACTTCTCTAAGATTCCCGATCATCACACTTCTTTTCTAAAAAGTGTCTGTCCTTTGGACAAAAGTATCTAATAAAG
Source organism: Cranoglanis bouderius (assembly GCA_023630585.1). Taxonomy (NCBI): domain Eukaryota; kingdom Metazoa; phylum Chordata; class Actinopteri; order Siluriformes; family Cranoglanididae; genus Cranoglanis; species Cranoglanis bouderius. The sequence goes on along the minus strand of CM042564.1, from coordinate 4,577,906 downwards.
GTTTTTTTTTTTTTTTGGAAAATGGTGCATTTTACTTTTATTTTGTTTGGCTTTTCTTTGGAAAACTGTCATCTTTGTTAAGCACTGCGCACCAGGGATTAGACAGAAAATTCCGGATCTTTCCAGACAGCAGGTTGATGTTCCTCATGCTGTGATATGACACACATTCAGGCTTTGAGACACAGCTGAAATATTAGAAATCACAATGAGAGAGCAGATTACAGTCCAACTAACGCTACAACAACCAAACAGTTTATTTCCAAACCCTCAGGAACGTCTCAGAGTTCATTTTATGTTTTATAAAATTCTGCCAGTACTGCAGAAAACTGAATCTGAATTATGCTGAACTTAAAAAATAAAAAAAGGTTTCTAAACTGTTTTGTTAGTTTAAGATACTGCATTACTACTCAGATCAAAGTCTATAAAATCAGCAAAGCTCATAGTTAAGGTAATCTCTGAGAATAATTATATTTTATCTTTGATTATCAGGCAGAAGATTTTCTAAAGGGATTTAAAATCACAACCTTCACTACTAAACTACTACTTGGCAACTACAGTCCCTTTCAAAAGTATTGGAATGGCAACGCAAATTCTATTGTTTTTGCTTTAGACTGAAGACATTCGGGTTCGAGATCAAAAGTTTAGAATATCAGCTTCCTGCTATTTATATGTACGTGTTAAATGACATAGATCATAGCACATTTTGTATCAGACAACCTGATTTGTGGGCGTGCAAAAATATTGGAACATGTGACCGTGAAGAAAAACCCAAAAACAACAGTCAGTGACATCGCCAACAACCTCCACAGGGCAGGGGTGAAGGTATCACAGTCCACCGTTCGAAGAAGACTTTGAGAGCAGAAATATAGAGGACATACCACAAGATGCAAACCACTCATCAGCAGTAAGAATCAGAAAGCCAGATTGGAATTCACAAAGAAATAAAAAGATGAGCCACAAAAGTTCTGGAACCAAGATTAACCTCTACCAAAGTTGAAGTCTACCAAAATTGAAAGGCCAAAGTGTGGAGAAAGAAAGGACCTATTTATGAACCAACACATACAAGCTCATCTGCGAAGCTCGGTGGAGGTAGTGTCATGGCTTGGGCTTGCATGGAACAGGCTCACTAATCTTTATTGATGATGTAACTCGTGATGGTAGCAGCAGAATGAATTCAGAAGTTTACAGGAACATTTTGCATGCTAATTTACAGTGAAATGCATCCAAATTAATCGAGGTGGAGCAAGACAATGATCCAAATCACACTACCATCTCAACAACGAACTTCATCAGGGGGAAAAAGTGGAAGGTTTTAGACTGGCCAAGTCACCCACCAGACCTTAACCCAGTTAAGCAGCATTTCACCTCCTGAAGAGGAGACTGAAGGGAGAAACCCCCCGAAACAAACAACAACTGAAAGAGGCTGCAGTAAAAGCCTGGAAAAGCATCACAGAAGAAGAAACCAACAGTTTAGTGATGTCACTGAGTCGCAGGCTTGATGCAGTTATTGCAAGCAAGGGATACGCAATCAAATATTAAGTGTTACAGTTGCAATCAAAATTATTCAACCTTCATTGCAAATAAGGTTTAATGTCAAAATTTACAGACTTTCAGCTGTTTGCGATGAACAAATCAAACAGAAGCGATTGAAATAGTTCAACACAAAGAATGCTTCAAGTGGTTTCCCCAAATTCAACTGAAAATGCAACTTATAATTTTGACTTCTCAAAATTATTCAACCCCTTCATGGCGAGCATCTTTACTACTTAGTATGACCTGCAGCACCCACTTACCTCAAATCATTTATCACACCCCACACTGCACCACGCTCAGAGATCAGAGCTCTAGCACCACTAGACTGGTGCCATCATCTCTCAGGGTACAAGGAAGGCATGCATCAAGACTCTTCTCTGTTCTGGCACCTACTGTAGGTGGTGGAATGAACTTCCCCCAGTTGTCCGAAAATCTGGCGGTCTTCAAATGATGTCTAAAGACCTACCTCTTCCTAAAGTTGTGTTGTCTGTGTTTTTCTTACTATCTTACCTCCCAACAGAGTTTTAAGACTGATGGTATTCTTAGTCCGTGACCTAGTGAACCAGTACCGGGATGTATTTATTGATAGAGACTCAAAGATTCACTTCTGTAAATCGCTCTAGATAAGGGCGTCTGCCAAATTCCGTAAAGTTAAATGTACAATAGTATGAAATACAAAACAAAAACAGATCATGAATTTTAATTTTAAATTCTCACAAAACATTCATTTATAAATTAACATTCACTATCAGGAATCGGGTTTCATATGAAAATATTTTATAATGCGAAGTTCAGTATGCACTTAACAATAAAACGTCTCCGCTCGACACCTCCACACACTACAGGATGATTTTCTTTGCGTTCGGTATGAAAATGAATGAGTGAAATCGTTTCAAAAATGTTGCTACTAGATTATTGCACTTTAGTCACCACATAAGATGCACCTCAGATTCTGTACATTCAGCCGTGTTGAACAAAGGAAATCAAAAGTACATAGTAACACACTTGTGTGGCTGAAAAATGCAATCCTTGGATTTTCTCCACACTTCTGATATCTACAGAAAAAAAAACATTTTTTAAATTAAAAAAAAAAAAAATGTAAATATAATCTACACTGTACAGAAAAATGTAGCAAAACACTTGCATAACGTGCATGTTATGGTGAAGAAGATGGATCTGAATTACATGCTGAAGAAACCACAGTGGAAGAATGTTGGCTTGCATCAAATTGATAAATCTGCAAATTCCTTGGATGCAGATATTTTAGCCTTGATGCTGAACTGTCCAGGATTCACATTTCAGTACACCAGCAGTCTTAATCACAAAGCAGATTTCTTGCTTTTTTTGTCATTTATCCAGAACTTTCCAGAACAAAAATCTAGGCCTAGCACTTTATTTGATGGTACGCTGAGCACCTAGTATTCGATAATTATAAGTAATTTCTGGTAAATATTTTGCATCTGTACCATTATGAAATTTTGTACACATCATTTATAAATAGTTTAACAACGATTTAATCTTTCGTGTCGAGTTTATGTCTTTAAATAAACAGGTTTGTGCTCGTTCTGTTTGTAATGTTTCTACTTCTATTAGAAAGGCATGTTGTTATTTAAGAAAGAAAAATACAGTACTGTGCAAAGGTTTTAGGCACATGCAAAGAAGTGCTGTAGAGCAAAGATGCCTTCAAAATAATGAAATTAAATGTTTCTACATAATTTTTTTTTTTTTTAATTTTAAAAAATACCGTAAAGGTCAGTAAACTGTAGTAAATGAAACAAAGGCAATATTTGATGTGACAAAAAAAATTTAAATAAAAATAAAAATAGTAGTCTCCGGTACAATGTGTGCAGTTTTATAAGGAAATGAGCTGGTAAGTTTTATTGAGCATCTTGCAGAACCAGACACAGTTCTTCTGGAGACTTTGACTTTCGCACTCGCTTCTTATTTTTGCAGCGAAACCCAGCAGCCTTCATTGTGTTTACTGTCTGAAAAGTGTCTCTTACGTAATATGCTGCTTTCTTTAATGACATACAAACATTTTTCTGTAACGTTTAATTCTGTGCTAGAAAACTAATGTTTGGGAATCTAAAATGTTTTTTTTTGTACTGAATTGATAATGTAGACTCCATAAAATAAAAAAATCTATAACAAAGTTATAGTACTAAAAAAACAGGGTGCCTAAAACTTTTGCACAGTACTGTAGGTACTGAACATTAAAAAAAAAAAAAAAACCTGCAATTAAACATGCTACTGATTTCAGGGAAGTGAGAGACAAAACTCCAACTTTACAACTTCAACTTTTATAGTTTTTACAGTTCTAGTCTCAGTGGGTGGAGTTTTTATTAATCACGTTTTAATAGATGGACATTAAGGGTGCGCTCTCCGTGAAAAGGGATTCAGTCTCGCCTTCAGCGTTGGCCGTCTGATTTCCTTCCTTATAATACACACTTCTTGTTGTTACTGATTGGTCCTGATAAAAAAAAAAAATTTTTAAAAGCCTAATGGAGGAATTCACTTTAAGGGTTTTGACCACACAAATTAAGATGGAGGGAAGGGCGAGATCAGCACCGCTTGTTCTTCAGCACGTTAAACGCTCGCTGGTTCTTGGCCTTGAAGGCCATGACGAAGTGGTGTGGAGCGATCAGGCCGCGGCCGTCGTCGTCCGTCTGGCCCATGAAGATGTAGTTCAAGCCTAGTGACAGCACACAGAGAGAACCTGAATGCAGTGGCGTTACGGCAGAGACATTCAGGAGGGGTGTTCATCAGTACCTCGCGTTACTTCCGTTCCATATGCTTATACACTACTATATAAGCATATCAGGTTCACACTTTCTTCATCTCATTTTGTTTCTGACAGTGAGTTTTGCCGCTTACCTTACGCTGTCATCAAGCTTTATTTATTCAGCTCGATGCTGCAGTAGTCTGAAGGCAAACTCAGAGCCAGATCATATACAGGCATAAGGAACCTGCTGGCTGTAGCACACTCTATCTTTATAAGCACACAACTTATTTTTGTTTTATTTAAACCATTTAAAGCCTGTTCATTTATTCATTCAGCATTACACAGTGACTGTGAAAATAAATGAAATCTAAAACACCAAATGCACAGAGTAACAAGCCTCTATAAACAGCGTGGTTTTATAGCTGTGTCATTGTGGCTGTCTGAGAGACGGAGTGTTGCAGAGCGTAATCGAGCGCAACTGGTGAAACTGTGCGCCCACAGGCGCTTGGCACTGCTGAAACTCACCTCTTTTGACAGAAGGACATTTCTTGCACAGGATAACGATTTTAGTGCTCATGGTTTTTCCAGCCTGTTGGATGGCGAGGCTTCCTTCTTTATAGATGTTGATGATGGAGACCGTAGTGTGCATGCTTCCTCCACGCGGCACTGCTGTGATAATCGTCCCTGTGATGGCTGAGATAGTCGGGGGAAAAAAACAACATTTTACGCACCTGGATACATGCAATAGTTTGGCCAAAAACAAATTACACTTTGTTAATTAATTAATTAATTGATTGATTTGTAGGTTTGTTTATTGAACTGAATTAATTCGATTTAATTTATATAGCATATGTATAAGTACAAAATCTCAGTGCTTCACACAAAGAGAATTAAACTTATAAACAAAGTATTCATAAAAATAGACAAAAAAAAAAAAAAGATATGAAAACCACTACCGATAATAATAAAAATGGACAGTTTCCACAAAATTCCATAAGAAGTAAGAGAACAGGAAACGAATAGATGAAAGAGCGCCTCCTACAGTGTGCTGAATCTTCCAGTAACGCAGCTCAGCCAATGCAGAGCATCACCATCGCTTGGTGTGCCGACTAGGGTGCCATTACTTTTGCCATTATTGAATGGCTAGTCTTATTTGTCTTTCTTTATGGATTCATAAATATTATGAAGTATGAAATATTTATTAAATAGGTGTGTGAAATTGAAATAAATGTGATCTTATCACATCTTATAACTGTATTCTGTAATCTGTATATAAACTCACAGTAACTCATCGACAATTATCTGATTCAAGATCAGCTGAGGTTCATATTAGTGAGTCTCCTTATGCATAAATTTACCCAAACTCGGGAGAGAGACGTAGGATACGAATGTTTCTTGTGTAAATGCTCCTGTGAATGATTTATGAATAAATTAGTTTGTATCCAGTTTGAAAAAATGAGACTCGATGTCTTTAAATCTGAGTGTGTTATGATTTAGGTAAACTATAATTTGCGTAATGTGAAATTGGAGGCTTTAAGACTTTCCTTTCTTGTTAGCTACTTGTTAGCCTTTTTTTTTTTTTCTTTTTTTTTAACCTGCATTACAAAACTAAAGCAGTAGAACTCTTGGCTGATTGACTACATTTGGGGTAAAAGGGAAAACTGCTGGGTATTTTTACAAACTTAAATCCAAACAGCTAAGCAGTGAGGGAGTTGAACTTTTTGTCCTTGTGTTAACGCTTTGTGAAACAGGGTGATGTAACAGACTTGGCGTGATTTGAGTGAAATTTTCTGCCACATTAGTCCAGGCCTCCGAGAGACTGGGCCACTTTTCCGTATGCAAATCCAAGCAAACTCGGCAGGAAATCATAATGAACTTATCGGCCCGGCTTCGTAAACATCTCCCGGATAGAAACGTTTTAGAGGGAGGCCACGCTGAATCAACACCTCCATTTACGCCCAGTTTGCTTTCGGTCCGCCGCAGCCGGCTGGCACTGAGAGAACTGTGTTTTTCACACACACTTTACTGTGCAGAAGAGAGAAAAAAAAAAAAAAACTCTGAACGACGCTTTTCAGGCTCTGAAACAAACCGCCAGGCTCAAGATAGTGCATATGCATAAAACACACACACTTGTTAGGTAGCAGGGATTCTGGGAAACATTATTTTTCTTCTTCATCTTTTTTTTTTTTTCCAGGACTCCGGAATAAACCTTAGTTTATACACGACAGTGTGTGTGTGTGTGTGTGTGTGTGTGTGTGTGTGTGTGTGTGTGAATTAAATCTGCTCTCTTACCAAAGTTGCTGGAGCAGTAATGGCTCTCAGGGCTTCCTTTTCGCTTGCATTTCTGTTGACAGAGTGCTGCTGAATACTTCAAAGCTGGAAGAGCAGAGCAGAAACAATATCAGGTTTTACAAAAATAGAAACTTTGAGTGAATAACAACAGGCCAAGTACTGAGCCTTGGGGAACACCATGACAGATATAAGACAAATTCTTTAAGTTCTAAACCAAGTTCTAAAGTTTTAAACCAAAACAGACGGCTGTCTGAAGGTGAGAAGGTAGAGTAAGATTTCAGTAAACAATCTCAGCTGTAGTTTGGCAAAGAAGAACAATCACTGGTCACAATATCGTAATTTATTTAAGAAAATACTTGTCAGTGAGTCGTTTGAAAGCTGAAAGGGTCATATGTTAGTAGTGAGCTAAGCCAAATGAATTGACTCATTAAAACGAGTCAGAATTCCCATAATAAATTTGTGGAAGTGGTACCTCAGTGGTTAAGATATTAGACTTCTGATTGGAAGGTCATGAGTTCAACCCCCAATGCTGGGCTCTTGAGCAAGGCCTTCAACCCTCAGTTGCTCAGTTGTATAAATGAGATAATTGTAAGTTGCTCTGGATAAGGGCGTCTGCCAAATGCCATAAACGTAATGAAAATTGAATCAATCGATTTCTCCAACATCAATGATGTTGCATATCACACACGTGCATTTCTGGCCTTCATTTTAATGTGCACAATCGCTAGCCTTATAAGATCCATACGTATGAGTCTGGTGGTGCTGGGCTGAGTGGTCGTGGTTGGGGTGATGGTTGTTGTTGGGATCTTCTTGTTCCTGAATCTGTAGTGGCCGATAAAGCCGTCCGCTGTTAAGCTGAGGTCTGAGAGGAACTGGATGAGAAGCTGATTACCCTCAGAGAACACCGGCCTGGAACACACACACACACACACACACAGATATACACACACTAACAAAAAATGCACTACTAATATAAAAGGGTCATTCCATCTCAAGTGGTTCAATGCAGGCTGCTTGACTGTTATTTTCCTATTTTTTTTTTTTTTGAGTGATTACCTCTATGCATTGGTATTGCAAAACCACCAGTTATTTATTTATTTATTTTGTTTCACTTGGTTTAACTGCAACGGCCATCTTTGTGGTTATACAGCTGTTTACTAAAACACATTACAACGTACATGTACATATATAAACATTTTGCACAGTCTTGTTCCTTAGACTTAGAACTGAAGTCCAAATGTAATGCTCAAGATTGCTCACAGTTTCACGTTTAGGGTCAGTTTATAATGGGAAGGGTTCGAGTCTCAGTCTTAATTTTTGTAAGACTATACATCTGTAAAAGCAATCAACTTTACAATTATTGGACCAATTGAGATGGACTGACCCAATACCAAAAAAAAAAGTTCTCTAATAAAAATGACCTGCAATGGTAAAACAACTTCTCTGAGAAATCATCAGAAGTGTCCATCAAAGCACACACCACCAAACTCCCGACCAATCATGCGCTTGAAAATCGTTGCAATGTGGAACCAAGCCAACCAAATAAAAAACTTAAAATGTCACTAAAAAAATATCTAACTCTTCTGCAAGTTTCTGTTTTGTTAGCTTTAGTATTTAGTATTAGGTTTTTAGAGATGTGTGAGCGTGTGAGACTCTTACGCTGGTGGGCTGTCTCCACAGTATTTCCCAATCCTCTTAGCATCGTTGATTTCCCCTCCATTAAAGATGGCGACGTAGTCGTAGCGGCAGTAGTTGTCTCTTTCGACGTCGAACTTCTCGAATTTCACTTCTATAATCTAAAAATGTGAAACAAACAGGGCCGTTATGACAAAACCACTCAGTGAAAGAGCAGCCAAGGAATTCTTTGCGTACTGTATTTTTTTAATTGTATTTATTGTACAAATTTATTGTACAAATTCTATCATTTAAATGAACTGTAATATGGCCATTTGTTGGTGTTTACAATGTAATACATTGCAATATATTTACAAGTGTAACCACATACATTATTTATATTACAATATATTGTTTAATAGAGGTCAAAATATGTGTTTTATTAAAAATGGGCCTATTTCAAACATTTGCATATATTTAAAAATTTATATATTTAAAAATATTTTGCTTTTCCAAATCTGGGCGTAGAAAGTTCTAGGTCATAAAATGCCAAATTCCCAGCAACAATGAATGTTAGACACTCCATTGACTCAAGTTACACAGTACGCCTTTAACAATTTAGATTTCACACTTATTCAACTTGTAGCAGCTCGAACAGTGGGTTTAACAAATATGTACAAACATCACCTGGTTTTTCGGTGCGACTATGTGCCATGAGCATGTGACACCTGCTGGATAGTCTTTTTCTGGCCAGTTGGGGGTCTTAAAGGTTCCCGATGGCTTCACCAACCGTCCTCCGCAGTACTGATCTCCTGAAAATCAAATGACATCAGATTCTGTGACTCTAACCAGCACGGCAGGATGAAGCCCGAGATCACGATCTCCTAATTAAAAGGGCTGGTGTTTATAATTCTCAGCCTGTGATTTGCAGACTATAATAAGCACTCCATGCCGTAATGAGTGACTGTAGGACACGAAAGTATACGCATGGTGAGCCTCTGAGCCACTGAGCTGCTGAGAGGCTGTTGAAAAGGCGAGCGCATGCAGGAGATGTCATAAACATGAGAGGGGCATAAAGCCTGCAACCGCACACGATGAGAGTGAAGAGAGCTCTCAGGACGTCTTCATTTTACGGATCCTCGTCTGTCCAGAAATAGGCCACGATGTCGATTTACAAGACCACGACTCCTCCCAGAGAGTGGAAAGACTGCTCTTTTATTTTAGCTTCAGCAGCATCCAAAACTGTGACTACACTAACAGCATTTTTATTCCATCAGTTACCAAAAAATAATACAATTTTATATTATATTCTCAAAAGAGCTTTCATGATTCATCAGTGCAAAGCAGTACAGATGGTAACATATAACACCGTGTTAACATTATACAGTATACAGGGTTTTATGGTAATCAGCGGGTGTTGTTAAGCAAAATATTTTCCATATTCAAAAATGTTGACAATGTGAACAATGTTGGCATTTGGATTGGTGACTTTTGCAGGCTGTCTTGTTCCAGGATACAGTCACATGTAACGTTTAACCTCTTAGAATGTTTCTTTTAGATAAATTGTAAAACAAAGGTACATTTTCCTTTTTTTTTTTTTTTTAACCCAAAGACCATGGGAGATGCAGACTTTAGCACTAAACTGCACAAATGTATCGTATAATTTGATCACAGAAAGATGTAGGTAGCTTTATATCAAACTATCGGTTGCAGTTTTACAGCCCAGAAATTAGCTCCACCCCCTTTTTCCTTAAAAGGCAACTCATACGGTAAACACAGTTACCCAGGGAGAGAGAGGAATGCTTGTCAGGTTTTTTTTTTCTTCTTCTTTTATTATTCTTATTCTTACAGTCGGGACGTTCCTCTCCCATCTAAAAAAAAAAAGTAGATTTTTTTGTTTTGTTTTGTTTTGATCAACTGAAAAAAAAAAATGTCCATCCATCTTCTGTACCGCTTATCCTACACAGAGTCACAGGGAGCCTGGAGCCTATTCCAGGGAACTCGGGGCACAAGGAGGGGGACACCCTGGACGGGGTCCCAATCCACTGCAGGGCACAATCACACACACACACACACACACTCATACACTATGGAAATGCCAATCAGACTACAACGCATGTCTTTGGAGGAAACCAGAGTACCCGGGGAAAACCCCGAAGGACGGGGAGAACATGCAAACTCCACACACACAGGGCGGAGGTGGGATTCGAAACCCCAACCCTGGAGGTGCGAGACAAATGTGTGAACCACTAAGCCACTGTGCCCCACTGTTACAACATATAAAAAGGGGTTGGTACTAAAAAACAAAACAAAACAAAACAAAAAAAACTGAAACCCTGAAAAACTGTAAACCAATTTAAAGTCATTATGTGCAAATTTAATAAGATTTCGAGACCCAGTCAAAATAAAGCAACTTCCTTACGTAAGTCTACACTTCAGGCGGCAAACGTTTAGCACTCTTTATATCTGAAATGTATGTGAATTTTTAGAAATGCTTAAAATTAGTGAGTGATCGGTAAATAGTTACAAAGCACAAAAATACTCTCATGGATATCAAACAATAGCAAACACAACACAGGTTTATCCAAAAAAAAAAAATTATATATCTTTGTTAAATATGGGTGTGCAACAATTATTGGCACCCCTATGAATTCATATCAGAAAAATATATTTGAAGTATATCCCCATTAATATTTTACCTTTTTTTTTTTTTTTTTTAAGTACACCTGGGTGACTAGGAACAAGAAATTGTTCAACCATGACTTCCTGTTTCACGGGAGTATAAATATGAGGTAAAACATAGGCCAAATTCCTAAGACATTCATAGCAATGGGTTAGACCAAGGAATATAGCTGAGTGTAACAATTAGGGTGCCAATATTAGTGGAGGGCACTGTATATATACATATTACAGGGGGGAAAAACCTAAATAAAAATATAAAAGGTCTCTGTATGTTTGAGCTCAAAATATCACTTAGGCCTACTGGATGTTATTGTTTTTATATATTAATTTTTGCTCATTTTCATGAAAGGTACTGCATGTACGTACATTCAATACTTAATGACTATCAGACTGTTTGGAAATTTATTTTATTCTAAGCAATGAATTCAACACTTACTGTAATAGTAGCTTTCACACACAGCAAACTCTATCATGTTATATTTTGGTGTAACTTGTATTTTTTCCCCCCATAAACTGTAGATAACAACCTAAAATAACTACAGCTGTCAGCTGGGAAAACAAACACAAGGCTAAAACCTGATAATTAAAATTCCTGCAGTCTTACACAGAGCTAACAGACGTCTTGTCTCTCTTAATGAGTCAGAGAGAACCTCTGGGGGTCTGACCTGCCTTGGAAACACTGGGGGGAAAAATACCGAGTGAGAAATTCCACGTCACGCAGTGAAGTCCACCGCAGAGTATCAGACACCTGAGAATGCTCCTGTCACGTTTATCCAGCCGAGGAAAAAAACTTTCCCTGACCGGGCCTTTTAAAAAAATACCCAAACTGACCTTTTAGAGATTTAATGCACTGAGAACGTGTTTTATTTTTAAACCTTTTAGTCTCGTCTATTTACAAGGCCTCGCCTTGTTCCTCTCCTGGAGCAGCTAGAGGTTAAAAGATGGCCTCTGACCCCTTGTGTACACTTTCTGCCCCAAAACGTATTGAGTTACAGAGCAAACATGGACTTTTGACATTTACGAATGAACAGGTACACTTCAAAAGTATTGGCACCCTTCAAGAGAACAGCTTACATTAATTGTATCAATTAAACATTATTTAACACGGTTATTATTTAAAGCTGCTTACCCTTCCTCTAATAAATCACTGTACTCATAGTAATAGCATTTTCTATCGAAAGCATTATTGGCACCCAACCATATTTTTAATATTGTGCATAGAATTTTTTTTAATCTTGCAGATGAAAAAAATATATATTTAAAAAAATTAGCACGGAAAAACTATTATCTGACAGAATACAAGACTGCGTACATGCACAAGTCAGGTAATGGATATATTTTCAGAATTCATAGCAGCTAAAACACCAATAAACACAATCAGGGCATTGTTAATTAGGATGCTAAACAAATTTTTCAGACATCTGGAACATTTGAAAATGATTTGTTTGGAGAAGCCAAACAGGAAAATTTGTACTACCTAGAAAAGATTTTATATCCTTTTTAGATTATTTATTTATTTATTTATTTATTTTAAATTTATATATATGCAGTATTGTGCAAAAGTTTTAGGCACCCTATTTTTTTTTTTTTGTACAAACTTTGCTATAGATATAAAAAAAAAATAAAAAATTAAGAAGTGAGTGCGAAAGTCAAAGTCTCCAGAAGAACTGTGTCTGGTTCTGCAAGATGCTCAATAAAACTTACCAGCTCATTTCCTTATAAAACTGCACTAAATGTACCGGAGACTATTATTTTTATTTTTTTGTCACACCAAATATTGACTTTGTTTCATTTACTACTGTTTACTGCTCTTTACTATATATATTTCGTAAATGTAGAAACATTTAATTTCATTATTTTGAAGGCATCTTTGCTCTACAGCATTTCTTTGCATGTGTCTAAAACTGTTGCACAGTACTGTATATACAGACATGTTGTATAAGATCAAAATATCTCTCACTGCATGAGCTATTTGTTTTCAATTATTCATTTTTGCTCATTTTAATGAAGGCTGCCAATAATTCTGGAGTTGTTATAACTGAATATAATAATTATGTCTGTCTCATTGGTGGGAATGTCCCACAGAGACATATTAATAGCTTACATCGTCTTAAATACATCTTCTTGTTCACTTGTCTTCGTCTCACCTCGTTCATGAGGGTTAGCGGCGGAGAACACTGCCAGGAAGCCACTGCCGGCGGTATTGGCATCCGACACCATCTGAATGAGCATCTTGTTCCCCGTGGAGACGAGGGCTCCAGGCCTAAAGGTCCCACAGAAGCGGCCCAGGCGTTGCCCGTTCACATGCCCGCTATAAACGTCCACGTGGTCGTAGCGGCACAGGTTGTCGCTTTCCAAATCGAGGAAGCGGAAGTTGAGGACCACTACTTTGCCTTGTGGGACCTGCAAGAGACACATCATGTGATGAAAACATTTTTCCTCCTTCTATCTACAGTGGATTCAGAAAGTATTCAGAGCCAGTTACTTGTTGCACACTTTATTGTTTTGTGGATTTGATTTTGAATGGATATAATTGACATTTTTACCCATCCATCTACACTTAATCGTCAATACCGATGAAGTGAAAACATGTTTTTAGAGATTTTCAAAAATGAATTAAACTGAAATCTCTTACTCACAAAAGTATTCAGACCCTTTGCTGTGGCACTCCAAATTGTGGTCAGGTGCATCCTGTTTGCCTTAATTATCCTTGAACTGTGTCTAGAACGCAACTGGAGTCCACCTGTTGCAATCTGAATTGACTGGACATAGTTTGGAAAGACACACACCAGGGTCTGCAAGGGCCCACAATTTAAACTGCATTTTCAGGACAAAAACCAAGCCATGAAATCCAAGGAACCATCTGTGGATCTCCGTGATCAAATTGTGGCATGGTATACATCAGGGCACGGATATAAAGCAATTTCTAAGGCTTTGAGTGATCCCTAAATAATTTTGAGATGGAAGAAGCTTGGTACAAGCTGTGCAGAGATGAGAGAACCTGTTGGGCAGCACTCCATAAATCAGGCCTTCATGGCAGAGTGACAAGATGGAAGCCACTGTTGAGTAAAAGGCATATAACAGCATAGGGCTCTGGCAACATCTGGGAAAAGGCAACTGGCATAGGGCTCTGGCAACTCTTTGGGCAGAACAGCAAGCACTATGTTCGGTGAAAAACCGTAACTGCACATCACCTGGATGATACCATCCGGTGAAACGTGGTGGTGGCAGCATCGTGCTATGGAGGTGCTTCTCAGCAGCAGGGACAAGGAGACTGGTAACAAATGAGGGATGAATGAATGCAGCCAAATACAGAAACATCCTTGAAGAAAACCTCCTCCAGAGCACACGCAAAATCAAAATCATATCCACAACACAATAAAGTGTGCAACAAGTAAAGGGGTTCGAATACTTTCTGAATCCACTGTATATATACATGTAGAACTGGGTGAAATGTGAATGTTTTTGATCAAATAGCCTATACATACAGTACAAGGCTTCATACACAGAACTACATTAGTATGCTTAACCAGAGAGAAATATTATTTTATATTCATATTATTATACCACAGTGCTGCTGAAATTCTTGCATCTGACTGGTCAGAAGATGTTGATTAATTTTCGATAACAGCAGCTCTGATCTCATAGTGCAGCTACAAACCACAGGTTTATATCAATGCACTCATCCTAATATGTTATCGTTTCTATGGTAACAACTTACACAGTCTACATAATATTAAATGGGGAAGTTTTCTGTAAGGAAACGTTTATTTAACATTTATGGAAGGAGTCTCCAGTGTCAGTGCTTTGTAACAGTCAGTAAGTTTTTATGCCAGAAAAATCTTCAAAAATCCCCTCTGTCAATAAAAAAAACTAAATTGTTCATATTTTTTTAGTCTTTATAGTATTCATAGTAGTATTTACTGTGTATTACATTTATTTTATATCTAATGAAATCTGACCTCTCACTTGATACACAGTATCTCACAAAAGTGAGTACACCCCTCACATTTTTGTAAATATTTTATTATATCTTTTCATGGGACAACACTGAAGAAATGACACTTTGCTACAATGTAAAGTAGTGAGTGTACAGCTTGTATAACAGTGTAAATTTGCTGTCCCCTCAAAATAACTCAACACACAGCCATTAATGTATAAACCGCTGGCAACAAAAGTGAGTACACCCCTAAGTGAAAATGTCCACACTGGGCCCAAGTGTCAATATTTTGTGTGGCCACCATTATTTTCTAGCACTGCCTTAACCCTGTTGGGCATGGAGTTCACCAGAGCTTCACAGGTTGCCACTGGAGTCCTCTTCCACTCCTCCATGATGACATCACAGAGCTGGTGGATGTTAGAGACCTTGCTCTCCTCCACCTTCCATTTGAGGATGCCCCACAGATGCTCAATAGGGTTTAGGTCTGGAGACATGCTTGGCCAGTCCATCACCTTTACCCTCAGCTTCTTTAGCAAGGCAGTGGTCGTCTTGGAGGTGTGTTTGGGGTCATTATCGTGTTGGAATACTGCCCTGCGGCCCAGTTTCTGAAGGGAACTGCTTCAGTATGCCACAGTACATGTTGGCATTCATGGTTCCCTCAATGAACTGTAGCTCTCCAGTGCCGGCAGCACTCATGCAGCCCCAGACCATGACACTTCCACCACCATGCTTGACTGTAGGCAAGACACACTTGTCTTTGTACTACTCACCTGGTTGCTGCCACACACATTTGACACCATCTGAACCAATTAAGTTTATCTTGGTCTCATCAGACCACAGGGCATGGTTCCAGTAATCCATGTCCTTAGTCTGCTCGTCTTCAGCAAACTGTTTGCGGGCTTTCTTGTGCATCATCTTTAGAAGAGGCTTCCTTCTGGGACGACAGCCATGCAGACCAATTTGATGCAGTGTGCGGCATATGGTCTGAGCACTGATAGGCTGACCCCTCCACCCCTTCAACCTCTGCAGCAATGCTGGCAGCACTCATACGTCTATTCTGCAAAGACAACCTCTGGATATGATGCTGAGCACATGTACTCAACTTCTTTGGTCGACCATGGCGAGGCCTGTTCTGAGTGGAACCTGTCCTGTTAAACCGCTGTATGGTCTTGGCCACCGTGCTGCAGCTCAGTTTCAGGGTGTTGGCAATCTTCTTATAGCCTAGGCCATCTTTATGTAGAGCAACAATTCTTTTTTTCAGATCCTCAGAGAGTTCTTTGCCATGAGGTACCATGTTGAACTTCCAGTGACCAGTATGAGAGAGTGTGAGAGTGATAACACCAAACTTAACACACCTGCTCCCCATTCACACCTGAGACCTTGTAACACTAACGAGTCACATGACACCAGGGAGGGAAAATGGCTAATTGGGCCCAAGTTGAACATTTTCACTTAGGGGTGTACTCACTTTTGTTGCCAGCGGTTTAGACATTAATGGCTGTGTGTTGAGTTATTTTGAGGGGACAGCAAATTTACACTGTTATACAAGCTGTACACTCACTACTTTACATTGTAGCAAAGTGTCATTTCTTCAGTGTTGTCCCATGAAAAGATATAATAAAATATTTACAAAAATGTGAGGGGTGTACTCACTTTTGTGAGATACTGTAGATATTTGACTTGAGGTGTGCAATATTCTCTTAGAAACACAGGTTCTTTTGCAAGTGAAGCCTTCTTTCATTAATCTTTAACGGCTCTAGTCAGTTCTAGCCTCTGTGTTGTTTACTATAAACAATATGTAACCATTTCCATGTTTCCATCTCAAATTATTCATTTAAAAATAAAACGATCACACAAAATGATATTATAAAACCAGTTCAGCAAGAGATCTGATATTTAATCACTTGCGAGTTGCAACAGAAATATGGATGATCAACGTATTCAGATGTAAACTGTGATAAACTGGTGAACTGTAATGATCTGTAAAACTGAAGCTTCCTTCACACTCCTGAATGCGGTAGAGGTGCCAACATGTTGAAAAATGCACACAGGGTCTGAAGCGGTCCTCCAGGGCTTTCACGCTGGCCAGGAGCCAGATACAACACACCAATTCCAGGCCAGAAAACACACACACAGAGGTCTTGTGGGGACACACTGCAATGCCACTGCATCATTTAATACATTGTTCCGCTCATAAATAATGAAAATAAGCCTCTTGGCAAAATGCAAATAGCAGTAAGATGCAGTCAGAGTACACGGTATGAAATGTAGAGTGTATACTTACTGTGATTCTCCACACACACTTGGTGTTTGGAGGATACACTCCCGGATAACCCTGGCTACCGATAACTCCTGAATCTCCCGTTATGTTGCCTCCACATGGAAATGACTGTCTGTGGGTTGATGGAAAAAAATAATAAAAGTCTGATAAAAGTAAAAACAAAAGCAGTCCAGTCTAGCTTGGCTGTATATAATATAAGATAGAATATATAATGAGCCAATATACCATAAGATACTGGCTAGGATTGCTAACATACTGTATCTAGCTAAACTAGCTAGCTAATTATTCGTGATTTACGATCCGACGATATGGCAGAAGTATCTAAAAAATAGTAATGAACATAGCTGGCTAAGCCACATAAACAAATAAAATAAAAATACTAATATTTCATACAATACCAGCTAAGATCGCTAACATACACGTAGCTAGCTAAACTAACCAGCTAGTTGGAGAAAGGCACTCTTGAACAGGACCATTCTTGAATTTGTAGCATTTTTTTATTCGTAAGGTAAAATAAAATGTTTTGTATTAAAATGTATTCTAATAGCCCGTTTTAGCACATAAATGATTAAATCATTACTGTTTGATTATCTATTTAAAATTATTTTGTTCCAAGCTAGTCACATGACTAGCATTAAATACAGTAACAGCAATAAAACTGTTAAAAAATAGCAAATTACATTATCAATAAATACCAGAAAATCCACCTAAAGCTCTAAATATGATCTTTTGGGGTTTATTGTTTCACACAACAAATTTAACCTGTTACTTTTGTTGTATAAACTAGCTTAGAAGTAGCTTAGAAATTACACTAGCTTGGTAGCTAAGCTAAACGAGTGGCTCTGCTTTTTGGCTAAAAACAAACCGAGTGAGTTAGGGGAAAATATTTTAATTAATTATTATATATAATGAAATTAATATGACTTATGCACTGTTAGTAGAAATAAATGTTGTACATTATAATGGTTTACACTACAAATTACTGTCTTACATTTGACATTACAAACCATTAAACGTGATAAATATTAAAGTTAGAAAACGTTGACATTGGGATTTATACCACTCCATTCCATATACTTTACTACTTTTTGATTAGGTCTCGGCTTGTCCATAGGGGCAGGTTTTGCAGAGCCCCACCCTTTATATAATCACAAATCCTTACGTATTAAATTCCATTTCAATACTAATTACTTCTTTTGAATAACCGATGGTTTTTAAAAAATGTCACTATTTGACAGGTTTCATTGATTTGCTCGCCTTTCTAGATGTTCCACGATTTAGATCCATACAGTAGGTGCGTCCCAGTTCGGGTACTTTTGCGCTATTCTGTGCCATTTTGTAGTATAAATAGTATGAGTAGTGTGTTCACACTGAAAATTCCAAATAAAGAAAGTACACTTTAAATACCCGGATGATGCACTTAATTAACCGAAAAAACGGAGTGTGGAATGTTGGACACTTCATGCACTCAACTGCCGCAGCTTTAATTACGTAGCGGAGGGGGAGGGGCTATCAGACTGCGATGTTGAATGAAAAAAAATAACCTTATAAAATTCATACACTACACGGTTGAGTACATAGTGCATAAGTACATAGTGTATAGTGCGTCATTTGGGACACAACTAGTTATTATTGCACCTAGTGGTCAAAAATGAGAACTGCAACAATCGCTAATAGAGGCCCAATTACGCTGCCCCCATGCTCGGGGGCGGAGCAGAGGCCAGACAGTTAATGACAGGGTTGTCAGTTTGTGCGAGTTTAAAATACTCTGCATCTGCCAAGACCGTGTTTATAGCAAATAATTGGAATTATATCTAATTAAGTTTAACAAATAAAAAGCAATGTGTAGACAGTGTGTCTATGATGTACAAAACTAGAGAAAAAGAAAATGAAGAAACGTCTCCCTTTTCCAATGCCCAATTTTTTGGGCTATTTTTAGGTCTCTTGTGGTTTTTGAAATGTATTTGGGCTGGAAATTTTGCTCAAGCCGGTCAACCTTGATTAATGATGAACACAGTTGGACAAAGGTACGTCTAAAACCACTCAGTACAAGCTGCTAGATTGTGCGCTGGATAACTGTATGTTGTCGACACTCAACTGCCTGTTCCACGGTTACTCTAAAAACTCACTAGATAGTATCCTTTAGCATAAGTCAAGTGTGATAGCCTCTCGACTTCATTTTGTTTAAGGCTATCGTCGTTATTAATGTCACCAAAATTTCTGGTCATGAGCCGCTATTGATAGGTGGCTAGAGATGTTCAGAGGACATTTTAGTCATTTCTTGGCCATTTCTAGAAACTAATTTGTAGAAACTTGTCAAGATCAGGTCCTCTTATCAGCCCAAAGAGTTAGTTGGTGGGAACTGGTGGCTCAGAAGGTTGTGATTAGAAGCTTGTGGGTTCAAATCCAGCATCACCAAACTGCTGCTGTTTGGTCCTTGAGCAAGGCCCTTAACCTTCAACCTGCTCACTGGTCTCAATTTTTAAGCTACTTTGTATTATGCATTTATTAGCCTGTTAATACCAGAAGATAAGGACACTCTGAATAACCTGGATCTGGAGCCTACCCCAGGAACACTGGCTCGAAGGCATGAATACACCCTGGATAGGACTCCTGTGCAGTACGGGGAACACATTCACACCTAGGGGTTGTTAATTGTAACCTATCCACCTCCTGGCATGTTTTTGGAAGGTAGGAGGAAACCAGAGAACCCAGAAAAAACCCTGACGGACACAGTAGAACATACCCAGACACTACCCTGGGCTCAGGATTGAACCTGGGACCCTGGAGCTGAGAGGTGACAAAGCTATATGCTGAATCACCGTGCTGCTCTTATTAATTAATTATTAATTCCAAACTTTAAAAAATAAATGAAATAATTTATAAATAAGTACCAGTTAGATATAACATGTCGAGTATTTTTTTTAAAGTCTCCATGAAGTGCCTTGAAACGTGCAGCGTTATTTGGTGTTGATGTAATTTCCACTGAAACAGGAAGTCAGGGCGGGACATATCGAGTTGCTCATCCCCATTTTGAAATAGCCAATAGCGTTTAGCTTACCTCACAGCCCGGGTTAAATCGTACTGTTGTGGGCGGGACACTTCAGATTCTAGAGAGCATTTGATTGGACAGAAAATCTGATGAGAAGCTGAAGTGCAGAATGATGTCATCAAAACTGTTGATCCGTATCGGTGGTAGAGAGAGAGAGAGTGTGTGTACATTTTGAACGCAAAATTTGTATCCCATTGTACTGTGTAACAAACTGTTTCCTGTACATGACAATAAACTCTTGAATGTTGAATCTTGAATCTTCTGAATGTGAATTTTGTCGTTGTTTTGGCACTAGCTTAACCTTTACGGCGAAGATATTCGTCATTAAAAGACACAAAATTTCAGTTTTGATTTCAAAACCGGTGACTTTAAATATCGCTAATACAGCTAAAAACGTCATAATGAAAAATAAATAATAATAATGACGCAAGGTGGCTCCGCCCACACCGACTTTAACCAACTGCGCACGCGCGTTTTCATAGTCGATATATCAGTGTGGGACGTGGAAAGAAATCCCAATGCTCGTTTTTCAGTGGTTGTGTAATTGCTGCCTGTGCAATAAAGCATCGAGTCCACCTGTGCTGATAGTAATGGAAGTAGGACATGTATTAAAGCGTTTACTGTACATGCTGCCGGTTTGTGTCTCGGATACTCGAATTTTAAAAAGCCAGATGTGGAAAGAAAGCCAGTAACTCACCGCCGGTGTGTCTGAGCGCAGGCGCTGGATGTGAGCAGCGGAACGCAGACGCACAGAAAGCTGCAGATCCTAAACATTATCCAGTCAGCCTGTGTGTTCATGTCCAGCGCCGTGTGAGGTGTGAGGTGTGTCCGGCTGGAGAAAGTGTCCTGAAGTGTGGTGTGTGTGTGGACAGAGGAAAAGAGGAGAGGAGAGGGGGACGAGCTGAGCTGCTGAATATCAGGTCTGTGTCGCGCTGGAGGAGGGAGCAGCTGCCCCCGCTTTCTCCAAAAAACCTGAGATCAAACAGTCGAGGAGTGAAAAAAAAGGAGAGAGAGACAGAAACCGGGGTGGTGGAGTGTGTGTCCTGACACTATATCCAAACTTCAGTGTAATAATAACCTGGGGAAAAAAACACCCCGACAACAATAGATACCCTCATATAATTTGTAATGGTTTTAATGGTTATAATGGGAATAGTATTGGTTTTAATGGAAACTATAATGATCCCTGTGGGAATCTACTGATAATCTGTTGCCTTCTATTGGTGGCACGTTATGTCATACCATTAAAGACCAGTAATGATTAGCTGATGGTTTGTGATGGTATTGGTAGTGGAAACCATTAGAATTTCTGTGATGGTATCTATTGGCTTTTTTTGTTGTTTTCTTTCAGCAGGGAAGTTTGTGTTATTTTAATCTGCCCCAATAATGACTGTTTTTTACTGATTGCATGTAATGGTGAAAATCAAAACCGTGTTAAAAGATGGTCATTTTAACCATAATGGTAAATATGGTGATAGAACAAACTCTTCACAATTATCGGATTATAAAAGAATACTTTCAGAATTTGTAGTAACTAAAATACTTAAAATAATCCATCACTGTTGGTTGTTACAACAACAACGATGATGATGATGATGATCATGACTGTTGCTGTTGTTGTTGTAATAATGATATAAAGATATCATCCCGATGTATTATATTTATATATCATCCATAGGGTTCCTCAAATTCATCGCCGTCATAGCAACGATGAACATGTGCGGTGACATCATTGAAATTATGTCCGTATATTTATGGTCATGTCCTTTAGCGCGTGTTGTGTCTCGCCACTAAAACTTCAGGTCTTTATATGCGATCCCTTGAAAGTTTTCATCAAAATAATCACCACTTGTTTTTGCAAAACAGACTAAATTGTATTGCCTAAAATACACTACATGTCCAAAAGTTTGTGGACACCTGACCATCACAGTCATATGTGCTTGTTGAACATCCCATTCCAGATTCATTCCCCCATTTCCTGTTATAATAAGCGCCACTCTTCTGGGAAGGATTTCCACCAGATTTTGGGGCGTGGCCGTGGGGATTTGTGTTCGTTCAGCTACAAGAGCGTTAGTGAGGTCGAGGTCAGGCGCTGATGTTGATGTGAGGAGGCTCCAGTTCCAGTTCATCCCAAAGATGTGTTCAGTGGGCGTTCAGGACAGGGTTCTGTGCAGGACATTCGAGTTCTTCTACCTTCTTCCATCATGGAGCTCGCTTTGTGCACAGGGGCATCGTCATGCTGGAACAGGTTTGGGGCCTCTTAGTTCCAGTGAAGGGAAACTGTAAAGCTACAGTATACAAAGACGTTGTATACAACTGTGTGCTTCCAATTTTGTGGTAACAGTTTTGGGGAAGAAGCACATACGGTTGTGATGGTCAGGTGTCCGCATACTTTTGCTCGTATAGTGTATCTTTAACAGCGGTGATGATGATAAAGTAATGTTGATGCAGTATAGGATAATATTATACTAGGCTTTTCTTAAGCATAAACGTGGTATAAAATAAACAACATGGGCTATATGAGAGAAGTCATTTGATCTGATTAGTGTGTCAGTAACCCAGTCTGACTCCTCACAGCTTTTGAGAAATATATTTCATATATAAGTATTGATTTAAACCTTCTGTCATTAAAAAACAACAACAACAACACAACGCCAGTTAGTTAGACACAAGCACATAACGACAGAAATACACAAAACGTGTAACTGGCTTCTTTTAGCACCATCTAGCGTTTAATAACTGTTAAACCACACTGCTGCTGAATTCTCCATTCTGATTGGTCAGAAAGTGTTGATTAGTTTCAGTTAAGAAAGTGGCAAGTAGCCTACCAGATGTGGAAAATACGACAACACATACACAAAAAAAAAGTGGCAGAAATGTGCATAAAATAAAAGTATTAAATAATGTATTTGATGTTATGTATACACAATTAAACCAACAAACAACAACACCACCAATAAATATAATAATTTAAAAATACGCCTAACGCTAACACAGTGTAACGCTATACTTTACAGTTAATATAAGATTCTTTAATTTAACGAAAGGACACCATAACAAGGAATATTCCCCTTTTCAGAAGAAAAATAAAAGTATTTTTAATATTTGCTTGAAAACCGCAGACATGGCAACCCTGCATTCACCCACTTCCGCTTCCAATCCGTTGTTTTCGCGACCGCCGGAGAGTCTGTTGCATAAACCAAACTGACTTTAGTAGTCCAGATGTGTGCCTGTTCTAAATAAAGAATATTTAAACATCATTAACGAATTCTGAAAAATGTAAACATGTTCAGTTGCGTGAAAACGTTAGTAAATGAATAGATATTTAATACATATAAGTTACAAAGCGTCACCTTTTTTTGTTTTTGAGCGTAAATAATTGTTAATATATACGGACCTCTATAGTAAGGCCCCCTAAAACCGAGGAGCGCATTTCAAATTTCAAAACAATGCTGACGGTCATGTAGGGAGACGGTCATGGTGGATATAAACCTGTGTTCTTTCTTTCTTATTACAAAATTACAAAGATAGACAGTTTAGATCTCTCGTGCATAGTTAAAGATAGATTAAAGTAATGTTGGTTATTACAGTAAATGTCTTGTTAGGTTACCTGCGTGAATGCACAGCGAGGTAAAGTGAGCATTATTATTATTATTATTATTATTATTTTTTAAAGTCATTTATAGAGATAATCAGTAAGAGAGAGAGAGAGACAGTGAGTGCACAGAAAATGGAGGCTGAAGAGAAATCAGTAGCTGTTGCCGCTTGTACGAGTGTTGAAGTGCCGAAGCCGCCCTCCATAGAGGACTTCATGGTGCTGAAGCCGATCAGCCGCGGCGCCTTCGGGAAAGTCTTTCTGGCCCGGAAGAAGAACAACTCCAAACTCTATGCTGTGAAGGTACTCCTATAAAACAATGTACACATTCATCTGCCTCATATCCGGGAGTTTAAGCGGGGTTTACGAGGTGTATGGAAGCCAACGATTAACACTGATGTGCTGGAAATGTCATTAAAGGTGCAATAGTCATTAAAAAAAATCTCTTACTTGTACAAACAACCTGGAAGATATGAAAAACACGATAAATTATAGAGGGTTAAGCCGTCGCCCTTAGCACCAGTGTATCAAGTGGAGGAGAAAACCCGTTTGGAAAGCCGGAGTTCCGGCCCGGACGCTTGTTTATGTTTGGATGGATGGGCCTCCTGTCAGTCACTTTAATGAATGTCCGTAAACATTTGTATTATCATTGTCCCTACTCTAAATCTTTTTGAACAGAGGTTTCTATGTTTTTTATGTTTTAACAAAATGGTACAGGTTACAGAAACCATGATTTCAAATGATGTTTCTTTGTTCTGATTATACTTTTATTGCTGCTTTGTCTTCGCAAAGCCAGAGAAATACACCCTAAACCTAATTTTAGAATGTTTTTTGTTTTTTTTTTGCTGATTTTTGCTTCATTTTAAGAATATGTCTAAACCCCTGAACACCAAGGCATCTAAAACATATAGTATTCTTAAGACCGTCACAATGAAAATATCATTTTTGTTCCAGAAATACTGAGGGACTGCTATGTGATGTCTCGTGTTTACCTGTCTTACTGTACTGGGCTGTATGTCAGAATTGTTGTTGCACGTTGTAAATGGTTATCGTTCGATACAATCGTACATCAAATCAATATTTCCGGTTGCACCGTTTTAAAAAGTAAAGCTGTCAAAACAAAACGATTAGCTCATAATTTATCAATCTCAGACTAGATGTATACAGAAGTGGACAATAAACAATCATCTGTTATTACCAGATCAAGAGCCAATGAGCTTTTAAACAAGAATATGAGAAAACAGCAGACTTACACAACTTTAGACATAAGTTTTTATCATTACTTTGTTGATATGGTGTGTTTACATCAGAGAAGCGCCGAAAGCGTATCATAGTGTGGATGTTTATGATTACCTTCTTCATGGAAATGTGTGAAATATTTGGCATCTGCGTCGTGTAGTTGAAGCATGTCAAAAAATTCAAATGTCGAATCAACTGTTCGAGATCTAATCTTGACTAATGCACCTTTAAAACATGTTTTCAGGATCTCTGTTGCTGTCCAAATACAAGATAAATGTCCTTGTTTGTCAGTTTTATAGCCGTTTCTGGTTTAACTAAACCCAAAACTAGTCATACAACTTATCTGTAAAAGGTAACCTACTGCACTAACATAATCCATTTAACAAAACATAAAACAAATCAGAAACTCTCATTGAATGCAAAATATCATATTTATATTTAGTAAAAATGAAGTAAGCATAGCAACATTATTCTCACCAAATCAAAACGCACAAGGAAAACCAAAATGTAAATAGAATTAAAGACGGATCATGAATGTCCATGGATGACTGATTAGCTGTAATGGAGTGAATGAAGTCTTATCTGAATTCCCAGTTCTCCCAATGTCCAGTATAACCTCCATCCAAATCCTCCAGCCAATTTGATACCTTAATCCATTTGCATGTTGTACTCAAGCCCCAAGGTCATGGAACAACTGTACAAAGGTGAATTGAAGAGACGACTGTGTAGGGTCAGAGACCATAATCCTCCAGGTAACCCACAAAAAGTCCTTCTACAAAAATCAACGAAGCCATAATAAACAAACAGTCCAAATAATATAATTCAAACATTTCCAAAACCAAAAGAGAAATAAGTTCGACACATTTCATACTCAATATAACATCACTTACTTTCAACTGAGCATTAAACACAGGTTTCCCAACAAGGACTCACGAAGCATATGGCAAGGCCATGCTTTAGCTTTTGCATGTCATCTCTGTCCTACTATATACCTTGATTTATACAGAAACATGTTGCCCCTTACTGCCCCCAGTGGTGAGGAAGATAACAGTCCTATAACAGGTTTGTGACTGTTATAGTTTTATCATCAAAATTTGCAAATATACCAGGAGCATCGATTGAAATGAATCGAGGCAACAATCATAATTCGATCATTATTGACTGACTGATTGAGTTTATTGAGTATGATAGCATACAAATACACTAGCGACTAGTTCTTATAAGATCTAATCAGTTACAGGGTTAGTCATGTGAGTAAACTGTCTAGAGTTTAGCAACAATGGGGCGTGATGATAGCCACAATACTCTGAAACGTGTGTCATGATTATTCAGTGTAAATGATCTGTTGGCAGGTGGTGAAGAAAGCAGACATGGTGGATAAGAACATGAGCGATCAGATGCGGGCGGAGAGAGACGCTCTGGCCCTCAGCAAAAGCCCCTTCATCGTGCACCTGTATTACTCCCTGCAGACGGCCAGCAAGGTTTATTTGGTATGGAAAAGCACAAACTGCAACGTGCATTTCAGGCAAAATGACTATTCAAATGATTCAATATTCGAATTTCCATTCCATGTGCTAGGAGTTTTAGTGCGTGCTGAGTGACACTTTAAACTCAGATGTTCATCCTCACGTCACATCCCACTTTTAAATGTACGGCGTGTTTAATCATGCTTCCACTGGTGACTCTTTTCCGTGAGCAGGATCAATAAGAGTCGACTCTTTCAGCACACAAAGAGTCGGCTCATTGGTCTTTTTACAATCTTTTGACCAGTGATTATTGTTCTTTCCCTAAGTATGACTGAAACCGTTTAATGAAATCTACTTAAATACAGTTTTTCTCCCGGATCCTCCTCGTCACACTGCCTCATACACACAGCTGAGAATCAAACACAAAAATGACTCGTCTGTACGAGTCGACTCCCAATGTTCACCTAAAAGATCCGACTCAAAGAGTCGACTCGTATGTGAACGACGCGTTTCCTAACTGACACACACCCTCTTTGGATTTTAAGCCCTCCAGGTTTAATTAAAGTTTAATCAAACCCCAGTTTTGAGCCTTCACCTTTACCTTTCAAAGCTCAACCCCGGAGACAAGCTTCTCAGTGCTGAATCACACATTTACCACAAAGCTGGGCTAAAATACTTCACTGAGACAGATGCACCGTGATGCACTGAAATCTGTTTTTGCAAAACGACATCCTGAAAAATGATCCAGTGCATTGACTGAGCAAAAAGAGAAAGGGTCAGGATCTGTAGGAAGGTGTGTGCTTTCTTGCAACCGTGTTAGCTGTGCAACTCTGGCAATTTATCTGATTATTTATATAGTTAAAAATAAGATGGATAGTAAAATATTAAAATACATTGAATTATATGATATCCAATTATATGATATCCATAAATGGGTAATTTTACTAGTTGAATTCAGACACTCTCAGATATCAAACATTTGAAAATAGAGGTCGACCGATTGCGGGAGCAGCTGAGAAGGGTCCGCTGACCTTATACAATATGAGAGCAGTGGTGGCCGAGAAACGCAAAACGAATCACAAATCTGAAAAACAAAACGACAAATTATAAACACAACGACAAATACGAAAACAAAGTCAGAAAACACAACGACAAGTCGGACAAAAAGGAAAAGGTAGGTATATTTTGCGAATGGATTACTTACCGCTGATTGGACGACACATCTGTCAATCAAGATATACAGGAAGTAAGAAATTCTAAACAACTTTTTTCTTGTAAATTAGTGGACTTCTGTGTTTACTGCCTTGTTATTTTGTTTTTAGATTTGCCATTGTGTTTACAATTCGTTGTTTTGTTTTCAGATTTGCGATTTGTTTTGCACTTCTCGGCCACCGTAGAGCGGCCTCTAGAGGCGAAATAAAAACTATCACTGACAAATTTTGTTGTGTTATTTGAAGTGTTTTTTTTTATTCATGTTGGATTTCTCTATTTTTATTTGTTGTTTGGAGTGTTACTTTTTGGTTCAGTTTGGATGTATATCTTTTATTTACTTTAAAATGTATTAATAGTTAATATATATATATATTTATATATTTATTTCATTTGCAGTCAGTACTGTTTATTTTGTCATAAAGTTCAGCATTCAGCATTTTCATTCAGTATCAATTTCTTTCGTTCTATCGGTTGATTAATCAGTTATGGGCAGGCACTGCCCAACTTAGTTATCGTTATCGGTAAAATCCACTATTGGTCGACCTCTGTTTGAAAATATAGACTTTTCCATGACTTCCGCTGTAACGGTCATTTAAACATTTTCCTGCTTGTTGTGAGTTTGTAATGTGATGTACTTTTTGGAGCATTCAGCAGAAGAGCTGTGTATCAGATGAGGCTGTGTGTTTTTGTTCAGGTCATGGAGTACCTGATCGGCGGTGACGTGAAGTCTCTGCTCCACGTCTACGGCTACTTCGACGAAGACATGTCCTTAAAATACATTTCCGAAGTGGCACTAGCTTTGGATTACCTTCACCGACATGGCATCATTCACAGGTACTTGTTACAGCCGCCTCTGAAGGTATTGGAACAGCAAGGCCAGTTCTATTGTTTTCGCTTTACATTGAAGACGTTTGGGTTTGAGATCAAAAGATGAATATGAGGCGACAGATCAGAATTTCAGCTTTCATTCCCTCATATTTACATCTAGACGTGTTAAACAACTTAGATAGAACATGGCACCTTTTGTTTGAACCCCCCCCCCCCCCCCCCCCCCCCGTGTTCAGAAGTATTGGAACACATAACTCATGGTTGTTTCTTGCTGCCTGGGTGTGCCCTGTTAAATTGATAGTTTAAAGAATTAATAGCTCTGGATGTCTACTCTTGGTTTGAGCCCTGGGTTTCATAGGCGAAGACTGCATTTGTTGTCAAAAAGGATAAACCTACATGAAGACCAGAGAGCTGTCTATGGGAGAAAAGCGCTCAAAAAACAAACAAACCCAAATGTCTTCAATGTATAGCCTTGCTGCTCCAATACCTTTGGAGGGAACTGTATATTTTATAAGAATGTGTGCTTTAGAGAAGTAGGCCTGGTGTGTGTTCGCACGGATAAACAAACACGGCTTCTTTCTGCAGGGATCTGAAACCCGACAACATGCTGGTCAGCAACGAGGGCCACATCAAGCTCACTGACTTCGGCCTCTCCAAAGTGAAACTCGACAGGGGTATGCTAACGTCGGACAATACTCTCTTTAGCATATTCTATCTTTTTTTTTTTTTAAGATTTTCCAATCAGAAAAGTAAAGATCTGTTATAAACAAATACGTTGACGCTTTGGCTCATAGATGTGTTGTACTCTCTAGAATTGAACCTTACAGATATACTGACCACGCCCTCTTTGGCCAAACCGAAGAAGGATTATTTCCGGACGCCTGGTCAAGTTTTGTCCTTGATAAGTTCTCTTGGTCTTGTAAGTACAACAAGAATCCCATTTGTAATTGGCAGTTTGTGTTTGCACAGTTAATTAGGAGGACAGATAAACGCAGTTTACACTCGGAATATAAAACGAATTTGTATGCCTATATTTCGGACAAATGCTTTCATATAAATTATTTTAAAAAAAAATAAAAATAAGCAAAAAATAAGAACAGATGTTACCTCTATATGCTGTATATATAGGCATATACTTAAATAATATTCTTAAAAAATAATCCATGGAGATTAATTTGTATTTGTGTGACTTGTTATGGTTCTTTAAATCTACAGTACCACATACCACAATTTTAACATCAAGTGTTTTTTTAAAAAAACCAAAACAAAACAAAAAAAAAACGCGCAAAAGGTTTTTGTGAAAGTTTTTTTTTACCTGATTTTCCTGATATGTTGAAAAAAAAACATACTATAAAAGTAGAAAGCATTTACAGGATACACAATTATTTAACAATTTTTTTTTAAATTAAATACAAAAAAAAAAGATACTTCAATGATACTTTTTACTGTCAACAAAAATGAATTATTTCACATAAACACATCACTACACATACTCTATGTATTTATCTGTGTATTGTGTCTCCACCGTGAAGAATACTCCAGTGATGGATGGGAAGCGTCACAGCAGCGCCTCGGCCGTGGCCAGTCCTACGACGTGTGGAAAAGCCGAGCTGAGGAAGAGCTTGCTTTGTTCACCGCTGTTGGCTAGAAGACGTGAGCTCCTGCATTCCCCGATCTGCCCGTCACGAGGCCTCGGTATGCATCCCGTTAGTGGTTTGTTTGTTTGTTTGTTTTTTTTTTAAAATCATTTTATCTTTAGTATCATTCTCATCAGTTTGTCTAAGCACTGACACGTTGAGCGCGTGTGATTTTTTTTCTTTTAGGAGCTAACAGTGTGTTCAGTCCCAGCTTGCTGGCCAAAAGTCTGACGCCGAGGCTGATGAAATCCAGGAAGCGGTTCGAGTCTTTAAGCGTCGGTAGCACTCACTCGTGCCTGCTGCCGTCCAGCGGCTCGGAGAGCTGCATCAGCCCGCTGTGGGAGGACGAGCAGGTAACAGCGCTTCACACCCACGCTTTACAGATATACTTTATTACTCAGCTATGCTAATCGGGATGAGCTGCAATGAAAGAAAAAATATTGTGCGGTTGCAGAAATCAGGAGGTGATGAAAACATCCCGCCTCCAAACACAAAGGACGGAGTTGACGAATCTGGGCACAAACTTCCCGCGCCTGCTGTGGAGGGAAAGATGAGCGGTGAAACGTGGATTCCTGGAAACGACGCTCCTCAGACACCGCTTCACAACTCGGACCCAAGATCAGCGTCTGGAAATAAACAACGTTCATTCGGACTGGATTGTAGAAATGTCAAGCCGGATATTTCAGCAGGAAAGAGACTGATGTTCACTGAGTCTGATCTCCGTGTCACGCCTGGTAAGACTCCGCTCAAACCATCAAGCGAGAACAGTCTTACGAAACCTGAGAGGAGCTTCCTCGGTGTTTGTAGGTCTTTGGAGAAAGGATCTGCTGTAAAACCAGGCTCGTCAGTGAAACGAGGATTTACGGAGGTGGACAAAAGCCCCGAGCAAGCTGAGATCCATGCAAAGAAGAGCAACGCCAAGTACAAGCGGTGTTTTCCCATTCCGGAGAGCGACTCCAGACTCCATACGGGTCTGACCGGGATTTTCTCTGCTGTCGGTTTGGGGGATTGCGGAGGAATCCCGAAACAGTCCAGCCCTACAAAAGTGGCCAAGAATCTTTTGTGCGAGCTGGAGGAACCGGGCGAGAACGTGCCCACGTCCGACCTCACTTCCTCTCCCCGAGAGATGAGACGAAGCCTGAGCTTGGACTCGGATAGCTCGGTTCATGGAATGTCAGTGATCGTGAACACACCTCCTCCACGTGGAGAAAAAGAAGCTCTGGTGTCCTCGTTTGAGGATGAAGATGAGACATCTGCCTTCATAGAAGCACCGTCTGTATCAACCTCACCAAAGCATCACGAGGAACACCGTCACCTCCATGTTGCCTCAAGCAGCCTTCTCAAATCGCCTCCGTTTCTCAAGCCTAAGAACGTGGTGGCCTTCAGAAGCTACTGCAGCTCCATCAACCGCTCCAACCTGTCTTACGGCTCGCGCCTCAGCTTGGCCTCGATGGACGGTATGGACAGGTCGATGTCGATGTCGACCTCGTTCCAGACCACGGCCACCGCCATCACGCCCACCGCCATCACGCCCGTGCAGAAGAAGAGACCCAGCCTCAACGGCTCACTTTACCAGGTACACGTATAAGTCAGAATTCAGGGTAATAAACATATCCGCTAGTAAAGTTTATCGTCTTAAACAGTATGCGCTCGTTCTAGTAGGTTATCCAGTCCCTCCAGGATTTTGTGATTCAACAAACTCCACAATATTCGGAGAAGCCTGCGATTTTTCAAAATTACCGCAGAGTTTCCGCAGGTTTGGGCCAAGACACGTCATCGTGTGACGTCATCACGACGCACATTCAGCCGAAGCCCTCTTCGAGTCACGTGCGTCGAACACGAGTCCAGCTAAAAGGTCTCATTTACCAACAAACATCGCTGCAGAAGCGCGTGCAAAACTATTTCGATTCCGAGTAGAGTAAAGCTCCGCAAAGTTGCATCGCAAATTCTGAAAAAAAGTCAAGCGTTTTTGGCCGCAATAATCACGAAAAAAAAAACTCGGCGAAATCCTGCGCGGACCGGTAATCGTTTCTATAGTAACAACTTGTTCACACGAACACGTATAGCGGAAGCTTCACACAATCTAAGGCTAATAATAAACAAATAAATGATATTATTTAACAAAGAAAAATGTATAATCGTTCATATGGTGAAGTTTTCGGTAAGGAGATGTTTGTTTAATGTTTATGGAAGGAGTCTCCAGTGTCAGTGCTTTGTATCAGTAGGTTTACCCTTTGAGGTTTCTCAGTATCATGATAAGCTGCGATTTTTTTGTTTGTTTTTTTTGTATTATTAATTTTAAAAGAGAAAAAAAAAAGATGCCGTGAGGGAACGGCTCACAGCTACTTGTGTCATGGACAAGTCGATGTCTATATTAGCAGCCTATAAGTCACGTGCCCTGGGTGTCCGGGTTAGTGATTTGCCCACTGCTGTATGTTGTAAGGCTGCCATTTTTACACACTGAACTCTACCACACATGGATTATGAATTTTGATTTCATTAAACGGTGCATGTCTTTGAGATTCCTCGTTTGATCGATTGTTCCCGTTTTTTCCCTCCCAGACTCCTCAGCCGATGGCCATGTCTCATACCCCTTATCGAACACCCAAGAGTGTACGTAGAGGTCCGGAACCAGCAGAGAATGCCCCAATCCTCGGGACCCCCGACTACCTCGCCCCAGAGCTTTTACTAGGGAAACATCATGGTAAGAGGAAACTGGAGTAATAACTGCATGCAGTCCTCATGCTGCGCTCACACCAGCACTGTTTTTTCACCTCACATCATGGTTGCCATGGTTTCACTAGGCTGGTGCGATATCCGCAAAAGCTAGCTAGAGAACGTGTGTAAAATCACCGATCTGACCACGTCTTCCGCACTCCTTTTTTTTTTTTTTCCCCCCAGTAAGAGTCTCCATATTGTTGCATTGACTTGTTGCTGGTGTGAAGGCAGAGTTGGTGTACTGTTTGTCATGTAATATGTAATCGCTGACCACTTTAATAGGAACACCTGCGTATTCATGCGATGACCTGATCGGCCAATCATGTAGGAGCAGCAGCGCGATTTCGCAATTTTTGTTTTCCGCACCATTTTGTGTACACTGAAAATCCCAGGAGATCAACAGTTTTTGAAATACTCACACTGGCACCAGGACGTTGATGTTCGATGTAAACATTAACTGAAGCTCTTGACCTGTATCTGCATGATTATTATATACATTGCACTGCTGCGACGTGATTGGCCGGTTAGATAATTGCAGAAATAGACAGGTGTTCCTATTAAAGTGGCCGGTGAGCGTAATTGCCTTATGATGTAGTTAAATGTCTGATGCTCTGCACACTGTGCAGCTTCCTCATTGCCCCTTATGTTTTAGTTGCAGGATCAGTTGCGTATGGTGAGTATGATGTGTAGTTTTGTGCTGATGCATGAGCAGGCCACTTTTCCATAAAGGTATACTTCATCCAAAAGCACACACATGGCGAATAATGACTGCAAGTTTGTGAGAGCCAGTTAAGTGTTTGTTTTTAAATACATTACTAGCCACAACACATTGGTTGAAGTATCTTTTATGTCCTTTGCCAAGGGAAACGGCTGACTAATTTCAGTAATGTGAATGGGTTTCCTGCTTCCATGATTGGCCGTGCTTGATGCTTACAGCTTCAGTGATGCTCTGTGAACTTGGGAATAATGGGATAATCAGTTTTGCTGGTAAACTTTGTAACAGAAGCTTCCCAGTCAGTCCTGTCGCTTTTTTATTTATTTATTTATTTAAAAGAAAAGTCAAATGCTTTAGTGCTTTGGTTACCTGGCTGTGGTGTGTTAAGGCTCAGTTACGCTAGTCTTTTGTTAACGAAATATCACAAGCAAAGTCACTTCCATTTTATTGAAATTGTCTGTGAGGAACTATTACTCATCGTAGATTTTATGAGTTTGTAACGTTCAGGGTAAAGGGAAAGGGGAAGTCCTTTGAATTGCAACGTGGACGATCCAAAATGGAGGATTGAGTGTATAGCCAGGAGACTTGATGTACTTCCTGACTGAACCAAAAATGATTCCATGAAAAGCAGTAGTGGTATACAGCCGAAACTGCATTATCTATCTATCTATCTATCTATCTATCTATCTATCTACATTTATGGTTAACGTGTTGGCTACCTTGCTATCAACCAATTCGGACATGATTTCCTCCAAAGCAGTTGCGGAGCTAACATTGCTCTCCTCAGATCTTCCCTCATTCTCAGCAGAGCTAAAAAACTAAGTAGAGAATAGAGGACTTTTTATCGTCGCCATTCTTTCGGTTTTGTCGTGGCCGTGTACGTATTACACAAAAGAAGATGTGAACTACAAATTTCTAGAGTGACTGTGGCCTTAGAAGGTGGAATAAATGAGAAAAAAGGGAAAAAAAAAAAAGTGTGGACTGGCTGGGATTTGGGACAACATCTGCTTTAATGGGCTCCCAGTTTAATTGGTGGTGCTGTGAACGTTATTGGAGGACCAGTGGTCCAAAGAACATTAATTTCCAAAACATAGGCAAATATTCACAATTAGTAGTGAGGTTTGGGGTACTAACTGACTAAAAGCACTCGTGTTTGATTACTGGCACATTTGGTCATGTTCTCATTGTCTAGTTAGTGTGGTAGTTAAGTTATTTCAATGTTAATGAGGATATGCAATAGAGGAAAAGTAAACGAGGTGTAAAAGTAAAAGAGGTGACCTTATATGAAGAGCGGACTGTCCGTAAACCTGCTACTTTTCTGAATTATGCTTCAGGCTTAACACCATCACTGATGACAATGTCAACCCCCACCTCCCCCAAATGATTGAAACTACATACCTAATGTAAAATTGTCTCTCATTTTAATTTAAGCTAATAATACCATTTATACCCTCACTCCAAAAATCAGTTTAACCTCCCCCTGCTCTCACAGCTGTGCAGTAGACTCGTGGTCACACTCTAACACACTGGAGGACGTTGAGAGAAAGCGATATGATAAATGAGACTGTGAGCTTGTTTTCTCCCTCCACAGACGTCATGGTGGACTGGTGGGCGCTGGGCGTGTGCCTGTTCGAGTTCCTCACCGGAGTGCCTCCGTTCAACGACGAAACTCCTCAACTCGTCTTCCAGAATATTCTCAACCGAGGTCATTGGCTCTCTTACAACTATACAAAATAAAATTACAAATCTGTGATGTATAGATTTTCAAACTAGGAACTTCATGATAATTATTGTGTGTTTATTCAGTTAATCCAATTACAAGATGCATCAAATCACTAGAAATACATTTGGGACAATATACTACAGCGCCCTCCACTAATATTGGCCCCTAAACACAAGTTTATCAAAAAATAATATCCTTGTTAAATATAGGTGTGCAACAATTATTGGCACCACTATGAATTCATACGAGAAAAATATATTTGAAGTATATTCCCATTGATATTTTACATTATTATAGTACACCTGGGTGACTAGGAACAGGAAATTGTTCAACCATGACTTCCTGTTTCACAGGGGTATAAATATGAGGTAACACATGGGCCAAATTCCCTTAGTCATTTATAACAATGGGTAAGACCAAGGAATATAGCTGTGATGTGTGGCAAAAGGTTGTTGAGCTTCACAAAATGGGAAGTGGCTATAGGAAAATAGCACCAGCATTGAAAATGCCCATTTCCACCATCAGGGCAATAATTAAGAAGTTCCAGTCAACTGGAAATGTTATGAATCAACCTGGAATTGGACGTGTGTCTATATTGTCTCAACACACTGTGAAGAGGATGGTTCGAGTGGCCAAAAAATCTCCAAGGATCACAGCTGGAGAACTGCAGAAGTTAGTTGCGTCTTGGGGTCAGAAAGTCTCCAAAACTACAATCCGAAGTCACCTACATCACCACAAGTTGTATGGAAGGGTTTCAAGAAAAAAGCCTTTACTATCATCCAAAAACAAACTCAAGCGTCTTCAGTTTGCCAGACACTACTGGAACTTCAAATGGGATCGGGTTCTATGGTCAGATGAAACCAAAATAGAGCTTTTTGGCAATAAACACCAGAGGTGGTTTTGGTGCACACAGAGAGGTAACCATATGGAAAAGTACCTCATGCCCACGGTTAAATATGGTGGTGGCTCTTTAATGTTTTGGGGCTGTTTTTCTGCCAGAGGACCTGGGCATTTTGTTAGGATACATGGCACCATGGACTCAAATATCAACAAATGATCAAATATCAACAGATATTAAATGAAAACCTGACTGCCTCTGCCAGAAAGCTTAAAATGGGTCATGGTCGGATCTTCCAGCAGGACAATGATCCAAAACATACAACAACATACAAAATCAACACAAAAAATCCCTTGATTTTGTGGTCAGTACACCATTTGTGTGTTGATTTCCTACCATGGCCATCTCAGTCCCCTGACTTGAAACCCATAGAAAACCTGTGGGGTGAACTGAAGAGGAGAGTCCACCAGTGTGAAAAAGCGAGGCAAACCATTTTCGGTGTGTGGAATCAACTCCAAAGCTTTGGGTTTGACTCATAGTTTTCAATGCCTAGGATCAGTGAATCGACCCTTCATGGGATCGTCTTTGATGTGAACCGAAAGCGGGATGATGATACACAAGATGTATTAAAAATATGCATTGGATATGCTATGAAAATTAAACAGTGTAGCGTTTAACAAAAAAACTAGTTTCCCTACTTACAAGTTAATTGATTCCAAAGGCTTTGACCAAAGTATCATGAGATAATATTTTCTGATAGAGCAGGAAAGATAGATCAGTATGACCATCAATGTACAATACAGCTATAAAACATGGATCCATGATGTCATGAATGGGAAAGTGGAACTTCAGCTTTTTAATGTTTCAGTGTGGTGATTGTGTTTCTATTAATGTGAACAGATATTCCATGGCCTGATGCAGAAGAGGAATTATCCACCAATGCTCGAGGTGCCATAGAGATTCTCCTCAGTACAGACGTCACCAAACGGGCTGGGCTTAAAGGTGAGGACTCCACGGAGCACCATGAAACATGCCACGACATTAACTCCTTCAGTCAGGGTTTAGGAGTTATGCACTGTGTGCTGCAGTTTCATACAGGGTGGTCTTCTTTATTCATTGACTCGTTTCTGATTTTTCTTACAGTGCTGATTATGTACATTTCATCTAAAAAAGAGACAGTAAACCAGTGAAACTAATCAGCCAATTCTGGATACTGATTTTTTATTCCTTAATTACAATACAATGCTGGGAATGTTTAAAAAAAAAAAAAAAAAAAAAAAAAAAAAAAAAAAGTAGTAAGTAGCCATTTAAACTTTTATTCTTATTATTCTAATTAATTTATAAAAAAAATCTTGGTAATAAATAGATGAACTGCATATCTTAGGAATATCCTGGTTTTAAGGTCTCACTTTCACAAATGAGCATCACTGCTGCCCACAAATGTTGATTTTTTTTTTTTAAATTTACTTAATTTTTTTTTAACCATTTTATTTAACATTTTAATGTTGAATAAATGTGAAGCATTTAACTGACTAAAATAATTCTAAATGTTGAAGGTATTTTGGCTATTTTATCTTGTGATGCTACGGTGAATTAATTTTTAAAAGTGCATTTTAAGTTAGAAAACTGGCCTTTCACAAATCTCAAACAGTTTGCCATTTTATAAGCATCACTGCTGCACACTAAGATTGTAAACATACTTTAAATATTTACGGATGTGATTTATTATGTCATGTATACATATGTGTATATATGTGTGTGTGTGTGTATATACAGTATCTCACAAAAGTGAGTACGCTCCTCACATTTTTGTAAATATTTTATTATATCTTTTCGTGGGACAACACTGAAGAAATGACACTTTGCTACAATGTAAAGTAGTGAGTGTACAGCTTGTATAACAGTGTAAATTTACTGTCCCCTCAAAATAACTCAACACACAGCCATTAATGTCGAAACCGCTGGCAACAAAAGTGAGTACACCTCTAAGTGAAAATGTCCAAATTGGGCCCAATTAGCCATTTTCCCTCCCCGGTGTCATGTGACTCATGTCAAGGTCTCAGGTATGAATGGGGAGCAGATATGTCAAGTTTGGTGTTATCGCTCTTACACTCTCTCATACTGGTCACTGGAAGTTCAACATGGCACCTCATGGCAAAGAACTCTCTGAGGATCTGAAAAAAAGAATTGTTGCTCTACATAAAGATGGCCTAGGCTATAAGAAGATTGCCAACACCCTGAAACTGAGCTGCAGCACGGTGGCCAAGACCATACAGCGGTTTAACAGGACAGGTTCCACTCAGAACAGGCCTCACCATGGTCGACCAAAGAAGTTGAGTGCACGTGCTCAGCATCATATCCAGAGGTTGTCTTTGCAGAATAGATGTATGAGTGCTGCCAGCATTGCTGCAGAGGTTGAAGGGGTGGGGGGTCAGCCTGTCAGTGCTCAGACCATACGCCGCACACTGCATCAAATTGGTCTGCATGGCTGTCATCCCAGAAGGAAGCCTCTTCTAAAGATGATGCGCAAGAAAGCCCACAAACAGTTTGCTGAAGACAAGCAGACTAAGGACATGGATTACTGGAACCATGTCCTGTGGTCTGATGAGACCAAGATAAACTTATTTGGTTCAGATGGTGTCAAGCGTGTGTGGTGGCAACCAGGTGAGGAGTACAAAGACAAGTGTGTCTTGCCTACAGTCAAGCATGGTGGTGGAAGTGTCATGGTCTGGGGCTGCATGAGTGCTGCCGGCACTGGGGAGCTACAGTTCATTGAGGGAACCATGAATGCCAACATGTACTGTGACATACTGAAGCAGTTCCCTTCGGAAACTGGGCCGCAGGGCAGTATTACAACACGATAACGACCCCAAACACACCTCCAAGACGACCACTGCCTTGCTAAAGAAGCTGAGGGTAAAGGTGATGGACTGGCCAAGCATGTCTCCAGACCTAAACCCTATTGAGCATCTGTGGGGCATCCTCAAACGGAAGGTGGAGGAGCGCGAGGTCTCTAACATCCACCAGCTCTGTAATGTCGTCATGGAGGAGTGGAAGAGGACTCCAGTGGCAACCTGTGAAGCTCTGGTGAACTCCATGCCCAACAGGGTTAAGGCAGTGCTGGAAAATAATGGTGGCCACACAAAATATTGACACTTTGGGCCCAGTGTGGATATTTTCACTTAGGGGTGTACTCACTTTGGTTGCCAGACATTAATGGCTGTGTGTTGAGTTATTTTGAGGGGACAACAAATTTACACTGTTATACAAGCTGTACACTCACTACTTCACATTGTAGGAAAGTGTAATTTCGTCAGTGTTGTCCCATGAAAAGATATAATAAAATATTTACAAAAATGTGAGGGGTGTACTCACTTTTGTGAGATACTGTATATGTATGTATATATATATGTGTGTGTATATATATGTGTGTATGTGTGTGTATATATATATATATATATATGTATATGTGTGTGTGTGTATGTGTATATGTGTGTGTATGTGTATATATGTGTATATATATATATATATATATATATATATATATATATATATATATATATATATATATATATATATATATATATATATATATTAGTGTTTGAGTATGTATGTATAGCGCTGTTGAATTCTCGATTCTGATTGGTCAGAAGGTGTTGATTAATTTCCTGTAACAGCAGCCCTGACAGTTGTGCAGGTTTATATTAATGTGCTGGTTCTAAGACATTATAGTTTCTATGGTAACAGCTCATTCTAAGGGAGTAAATCATAATCTAAGATTTAATAAGAAATAAAATTTTTTAAACATTTATGGAAGGAGACTCCAGTGTCATTAACAGTCTGAAGTAAAGCTGGAACTTGAAGTTTTCCGACATCTTCAGGACGGAGTTTTGCGCTTTCGAGCACCAACTCGAACTCCAACTGCGTTTTTTTTCTACCTTCAAGAGAAAGTGAGGGAACGGCTTGTTTATAGCTGCTGTAAAGTAAGCGATAACCAAGAGGACCCACCATGCTTTGGACAATATCAAATGTAGCTATAAATGGATAAAAAGTATTTGTTTTTCAATTTTAATTGTTTGCAAATTGCTGTGGTCTGAGGGGAATAAAACACTTCAGGATGTGCTGTTATAGGAAAATAATCAACTTAACAGTACCTCAGCTTCATCACACCACCCCGTCGTTGATTATTTTCCCATAACAGCACACTCCTGTTTTGATGTTTGATTCCTTACTTATTGGCGCTTGCGGATTTATAAGATCCATTACTTCTGTTCATTAACACTCAGCTTCAGAGATTACATGTGTATGTGAACAGTGACTTATATTTACAGTATAAATAATATAAATATATTTTTGCTTGTCTTGTTTTTGTGTTATTTTTTTTGTTCTCCTCCAGAGCTGAAAGCGCATGCGTTCTTTGCGGGTTTGGACTGGGACAATCTCCAGAACCAGGCCATGCCATTCATTCCTGACCCTCATGACGAGACAGACACGTCCTACTTTGAGGCGAGAAACACTGCGCAACACCTGGCTCTCTCTGGCTTCAGTCTCTAACACACACACACACACACACACACACACTTGCACATAAGCACTCATGCTCCTGTAGCGGTGGAGATAATTTCCTGACTATGAATGTAACGACTGTTATTTTATTTTTTTTTTCTTCCTTTCCGAAGCAGTTAAACCTTGCTAATGTTTTATGAATCACACACTACTGAGTCAGTTAATCTGACTTGGATTCTACAGAGACATTTTCAAAAGCTATTCATTAAACTCCACAATTCAGACATGACAGACCAGTACAGATCTCAGATCAGAGCTCTACATATTACACATCTTTATATACATATAAGTCCTGTTGGTATTAGTTAATATTATTGTTTTGGGTGTCTGTATGAGTAATATATTGTTCCTGCTGCTGTATATGTATACTCTAACTTGCCGAGGGTTTCAGAGATCCGGGCTTAAAATATCATTTGCGTTTCAAATGTCTCTAGCGATGATCTGACCTGCAGAACAGCATCTCTTTTTCTGGATAACGTGCCATGCAAAAACAGCTCTTTATCACTTTCAGTGTGTTCAATATAACTATTACATGGTGTAGAAGTTTAAATAAAATCCCTTTAATATTGTCATCTTGGGGACGATTGATTTTTTATTTTTATTTTTTGTATTCCTTCCTTCAAGATGGAGAAGTAGTTAGAAAAGGGAAAATGATGAAGCACTTTTGACTCTGACGAAGCGTTACCTCATTTAACATCTAATAACGCTTCAACGCCCTTTAAACCTCTACAACATATTACAATTTAAAAAAAAAAAACATGAGATAGTGTTTTGCATTTGTAAAGAAGACAAGCGAACTCCAAAAGCTCTCGAAAATTTTATTCGTGCTTCGGATTAACGGTAAGAACGTGCACCGATGCTCCTCGGAAACAAAAGTGGTCATCGGTAGAAAGATAGTGTTTCTAATAAAACGCAGCTTTTAGTTACATCGTCTTCTAATTACGGTTCCAAAGAAGCCAATGCTACATTACAGTATGTTACAATTAAAATATCACTTTTCAGTTAATTAATATCTCGTAGAAGTCTATTTCTAATATACACATTATAACTATTAACATTATTTAACAATTTACACTAAGAGGAAACAAAACACAGGGTTTGAAGGAAAAACCTGAACAGAAATGCATTCAGTTATATTCAATCTAATGCAGAGGTGTTGAACAGAACGACCATCTGAAATCTTGTCTTATAATATGTATATACAATAAATCAGAACGCTTCACAGCAGAGGAAAAAAAAGAAAGAAAGAAAAAAGACTTGGGTACAACATAGACAACAAAAAAAATATTACAAAGAATAACCGATTTAAAAAAAACAAAACAAAAAAACAAAAACCTTTTAAAATATTTTGAAGTGTTTCTAATCAGAACAATTATTGCAAGACTTTCCTTATCATTAAAGTGTAATTAATTAGGATGTGCTGCTTATTGTGTGTGGATATTAATTAAACACTGCTTTTTCAGATATTGTTTCTGACAAACACGAACAGCGTTGGCCCTAATACACACATTTTTGGGGATTTGTGTATACATTTGCATACAACGGTGTCATTTGTTTTCCCCTTCATAACATTAACTTTAAAAATCATCCCAAATGCACTGCTTTATCTTAATACTTAAGGCTGATATTAAGTTTTATAAGGGTGCTTTTACACACATATATATATATATATATATATATATATATATATATATATATATATATATATATATATATATATATATATATATATATATATATATATATATATATATTTAGATGAGTACTGTGCAAACGTTTTAGGCACATGCAAACAAATGCTGTAGAGCAAAGATGCCTTCAAAATAATGAAATTAAATGTTTCTACATTAAAAAAAAAAAAAAAAAATACCATAACGAACAGTAAACGAAATGAAATAAAGTCTATATTTGGTGTGACAATAAAAATAAAATATAGTAGTCTCCGGGACAATTAGTGCAGTTTTATAAGGAAATGAGCTGGTAAGTTTTATTGAGCATCTTGCAGAACCAGACACAGTTCTTCTGGACACTTTGACTTTTGCACTTGCTTCTTATTTTTGCAGCAAAACCCAGCAGCCTTCATTGTGTTTTTTTTTTGTGTGAAAAGTGTAATATGCTGCTTTCTTTAATTTAGTTTAGTTTAGTTTCATTTAAAGTTTGACATGACAGGGTATTGCAGCATAAAACCCTGAAATGTGTCAAACATACAAATACTCCAAGATAATCATTATTTAGTATAAAACGAATAAAAGATAGCTGATAAAAAAAAAAGAAAGAAAAAACTAAAATATATATATTTATGACTAACACAGATTCACAGAAAAGGCACCCTAATCAAAGACCTGTAAGTT
The DNA here is from genome assembly GCA_023630585.1 of Cranoglanis bouderius. NCBI lineage: Eukaryota > Metazoa > Chordata > Actinopteri > Siluriformes > Cranoglanididae > Cranoglanis > Cranoglanis bouderius. The sequence continues at coordinate 4,534,902 of CM042564.1, read as the reverse complement.
ATCCATACAACAGTTTTAAAGCACGGGGAATAAAGGAGAGTTCATGACGTTTAGTTTTGCTCCTGGGTACAACAAATGTCTTGTGCCGCCGAAGAGAATAAGTCGGTGTTGGAGCCATAGGCAGGAAACAATGCAACGGTGATGCATTGTCCTTGAGTATTTTAGTAAGAGTGCGTATGGTGGCTTCCTCACACCTCTCACTCAGTTTTGGGAGAGATGAAGTCGGAATGCCTATTATCCGGCAGCATCGCTTTTGAATCCTTTTGTAATGACATACAAACGTTTTTCTGTAACATTTCATTTTGTGCTAGAAAACTAATGTTTAGGAATCTAAAATGTACTGACTTGATCATGTAGAAGTCATACAATAAAACATCTATTACAAAGTTTGTACTAAAAAAAAAAGAATAGGGTGCCTAAAACTTTTGCACAGTACTGTATATCTAATATATATATATATATATATAATCAAACTAAGAACTCCAGAGTGGGGAAACAGAAAAGCCTTGCTTTATCGTCGAGAGATTGTGAGTTTAAATCCGGACGATGCCACGGCCATCTGCGGCCAGGTGACAAGAAAGAAAAACTGGGTGGGAGGGGAATACTCTGTCTCTCCTGTCAATCACAGAAACACTAACCAATCGTGTGCACCTGTGAGCTCATGTATGTGGAAGTGGGTGGACAGCGCTTTACAAAAATACAATAAAATTAATAATAATAATAATAAAGACTGGTCAGCATGACTTTTGTACTGATGAGGAAGTTGTAGCTTTGGAGGCAGAAAGTCACGAGACGTCGGTGATTCACGAGTGGAACGTCACATCATGTTCTAGTGAATTTCCCAAAATAGACGTTATTTTTATTTACCTTGCAACAGTGTGTTAAATAGAACAGATTTCAATATCCCAATGTACATTCACTCACTTATGCGATTCATTTTTTAACATTTTTTTTTTTTAACGAGCACTTTGTTCCTCTATGTTTGTTTTTCTTGCACCCTGATTGGTCGAGAGGTTAAAAAAAAAAAAAAGAAAAAGCTTGATGTCACACTGTGCTTTACTGAAAAGTTTGTTTTCATTTCAATCAAGCTTTGGTGTTAATAAAAAAAAAAAAACCTGCAGCAGTGTCTTTTAAAAGCGGCTAAGGTTCTCCTGTTTCCCAGTACATATAAAGTGTGCAATGATGGGCGAGAAAAAAAAAATAGCCAAGTGTGACCTGACTCACCGTAACATGATTTGGATTTTAACGGTCGAATTTGTCAGAATTGTATTTGTGTAAATGTGATTCGCAGCCAGTTCACACTTCAGAGTAAATGATTTACGTTTTTTTTTTTCGTCACGTTTCCTTTCTACACTTTTATTAATAAAGGTACTAAACTGTACTGTATCTTGTAGCTGTGGTGGCACCATGAAGGGTACAGCATTCGCTCCTTTAGTGTGCCTCTTTTACCTGGAAATGTACACGTGGTGTACCTTTTTAAATTAGCTGTTACAGAGTGATCCTTAAGGTCCAATTATCTTAAATTATTTTTAAAAGGTACACTATATTCATGTTTCTGGATGAAAGACACACTAAAGTAATGGCATTCAACTAAAATTTGTAAAAGTTCAGTTACATAACATTGCTTACGAAGGTCCGGATAAGTGACTAACATGGCAGAATCAGTCCGTACAGAATCTCCTGGAGATTTTTTGTGATTGTTGCGGCCAAAAATGCTTGATTTTGCTGCGTTTCTTTTTTTTGTTTTTTTCTTGTTCAAAATTTGCAATGCAACTTGGAGTTTTTTTGTGCTTTTTTTCCCCGGAAAACTACATGAACTGGCGAAACTGCATTTGCATGAAATAGTTTGGCACAGTGATGTTTGTTGGTAAATGAGACCTTTTAGCTGTACTCGTGTTCGACGCACGTGAATCGAAGAGGGCTTCGGCTGAGTGCGCGTTGTGATGACGTCATGTGACGCGTCTCGGCCCAAATTCTGCGGAAAATCTGCGGTAATTTTGAAAAATTGCAAGCTCCTCCGAATATTGTGGAGTTTCCTTGATTTTGCGTTCATTTCTGCGATCGTGGAATCCTGGAGGGGCTGACAGAATGGTGACGAGTTAACTTAAAATGCTGAAACATGTTCACGAACGTGCGCTTTCTTTGTCCCGCATGCTTCATATCCGACAGCCTGAACTAAAGAAACTACGTACTTCTCTGTCCATTCATCTTTACGCATTTAGTTTCCGTCAAAACTTCCCTTCTGGTTCCTGAATGTCCCTATAAATTTGCGATCTGCTGATGATGCCACAGCCATTCGTGGCCGGGAGTAAAATTTGCTGTGCTCTTCGGGTCGGAGGGGCATACTCTCTCTCCCCTGTCAGTCACAGCGACAGCAGCCGATCATGGGCATCCGTGAGCTCATGTATGTGGAAGCGGGCGGATAGCGCTTTCCTCCGAGTGTGTTATGATGCAGCATGAGCAGCTGGTGCTCTCGGAGGAAACACGTGAGCTGTCGCATGATAGCGGAGGTTTGAATGGAGGGTGGGAATTGGCAGGTGACCAAACTGAGGGGGGGTGGAATCCTCTCCCTTTCTCATCACTTTAGCACTCTTTGGCCCGACAAACTGCCTTCAGCTAAATAATTAATATAAACGCATGTGACTGGATAAACCACAACAGAGGATCTGCTATAGAAGCTGAGCTGAGGCAAAAAACTAAAGTGGCTGAATGGAGAGAGGCTCGTTTTGGGGAAAATATTTTGCAGTCCCTCCAGGATTTCGTAATTTTGTGATCGCAGACATGAACGCAAGTCAAACAAACCCCGAAATATTCAGAGGAGCTTGCAATTTTTCAAAATTACAGCAGCTTTTTCCACAGGTTTGTGCCAAGACGAGTCATGTGATGTCATCACAGCGGGCATTCAGCCAAAGCCCTCTTCGATTCACTATTAGGTCTAAAAGGTCTCATTTACCAACAAACGTCACTGTGAAAGACCATTTTGTGCAATTTCGCCAATTCAAGTAGTTTTCAGCAAAAAAACGGACAAAAAAAACTTGAGAATCTTTGGCCACAACAATCACAAAAAAAAAAACTCTGCTTGGTCTGTAAGTTGACAAACCCTTTACTAAAGGTCCCCTTGATATCTCCACCCCAGCGACATGAAAAAACCGTGTTCCTCAATAAAAATTACTTTGCATGTTCCTACTCTACATCAGTGCTGATATGCACCATTTTTGATTATGGCTCTGATTACTTAACCAACTCGCATGTTCAAACCCGAAGACTCATCATCCATCAATTAACATTAATTCACAATGGTTTTGCCTCAGACTCGTCCTGATTTACGGATACGGATCAAAGCCAAACCAGAATCACACACATCATTACAAAACAAGCAGTACACTGATTATACAGTATAATTCTACATGTACCTACAGAGCTGATGCCTGTTAGCAGCTTTATGGTGAAGCAGAATGAGCCACACGTCTATTTCTACAACGTTGGGTGTCGTTTTAACGTGTTATCATAATGCCCTGTTAGATTTCAATATGAAAAAAAAAAAAAAATAATAATACAATGTAGAATTTCTCTTTACTACATCATTACACTTCTAATTTCTAAAAACAAGCAGTTTATGTAAATCTTAGCACTTAATATCAGACAAAAAAAGGTACAAAAAAAAGCTTTAATAAGCGGCACATGTTCGTCTATCAGTTTGTTTTTGATGCTCACTAATCTCAGCGTCTTCATCGTATCATAGTGCAAAAGCGAGAGTTAGAAAGACGAGGTGCGGCACCTCTACACCACACGCACCTCTACACCACACGCACCTCTACACCACACGCACCTCTACACCACACGCACCTCTACACCACGGCGTCAATCGGCGTGTCAGCGGAGTTTTCTAAAACAAAGAATTATACAGTAATCATATAAATTCATCTTAGCAGCTTATATTATTACTGCAGTAAATGCACTAATTAGAGCTGTTTTTATTTCATCAGTTAACACTATTAGAAAACTTTAGTGCCTGTTAGCCAAGAACGCGTTACTTAAACCCGAAACAAATCAATAATTCATCAATAATTAATCCTCGCATGAAATGAAAATCTGGATAAACCTAGAAAAACGTTTCATCATTTCATAAAACGTGAAATCGGACAGCTCTCTATCTGCATTTCTTTCAAACACTCACATGTTTAAAAAATATCTATCTAACTATAGGTTATTTGCTAGTCAGCTAGCTAAGCTACTGTAAGCTAACAAACAACTAGCAGCTATTAACTAATGCACTTTCTATAAAACCGATGGTCCTTTTAATTACAAATACTGTATTATTCATAATAATTTGTTATTGAACTGAATTTTATAGCATATTGTTTCTGTCGCCTTTTTATGAAAGCAATAAGGTGTGGGTTAAGTGATTTTATCACTTACCTTTTATCTCGGGTAAGACGTGAAGTGGATTATTGTTTTCATTTTTACATTTTTATATACATATTTTCTTATTGTTATCTATGGAAAATCTACTTCTAAAGATCTATTAAATCTTGAGCCTAGATTAATGAAAGTCTCCCACAAAATGTTATCTAGATGAGGCCCATGATTATAGATGAGGCTCAGGGTTATATCTCAGGGTTTTAATTCTACTAGGATACATCACGCTTTTTTAAATCCATACATACAGTATATATTTACGGCACTGTGCAAAAGTTTTAGGCACCCTATTTTTTTTTTAGTACAAACTTTGCTACAGATGTTTTATTTTATGACGTCTACATGATCAAGTCAGTACAAAAAAAACATTTTAGATTCCCAAACATTAGTTTTCTAGCACAAAATTAAACGTAACAGAAAAATGTTTGTATGTCATTAAAGAAAGCAGCGTATTACGTAAGAGACACTTTTCAGACAGTAAACACAATGAAGGCTGCTGGGTTTTGCTGCAGAAATAAGAAGCGAGTGCGAAAGTCAAAGTGTCCAGAAGAACTGTGTCTGGTTCTGCAAGATGCTCAATAAAACTTACCAGCTCATTTCCTTATAAAACTGCACTAATTGTACCGGAGACTACTATTTTTATTTTTTTGTCACACCAAATATTGACTTTGTTTCATTTACTACTGTTTACTGACCTGTACGGTAGTTTTTTTTAAATGTAGAAACATTTCATTTCATTATTTTGAAGGCATCTTTGCTCTACAGCACTTCTTTGCATGTGTCTAAAACCTTTGCACAGTAACTGTATGTAATGACCCATGAGCATTTAATTACAGTGATAAAAATGTAATGTGAGAATTAAAAAAAACAAAAAAAAAAACCAGAGTTGTCACACCAAATATTTCCTTTGTTTATTTTATTACTATTTGCTGCTCTTTATATATATTTTTATGTAGAAATGTTTCATTTCATTATTTTTGAAGGCATCTTTGCTTTACAGCATTTTTTTGCATCTGCCTAAGACCTCCGCACTACACTGTACATGCTTTTGTTTTTTTAATGAAAGAAGAACAGATTTCTGATGGTTTTCGGACGAACGCTGTTTTAGCGTTTCCGTACCTGATGAAATAAAAACAGTTTGTTCCTGTTGCTGTGTTAATCATGAACACCGCAGTGTGAAACAGTACACTAGCTGTTACCTTCTCCGTCTCTGAAAATACAGACGGATGATCCACTGTGCGATGAAAGGCCAGACGAGAGCGAAGGCCACAGTGCCTGGGGAGATGTCAAACGGCCACCAGGACGACTTCTGCACACCAATATAAATATTAACATTTAATATATTGAATATGTATCCGGTGTCAAGATCATCCAGGAATAGCCGCGTCTGTTGAATGTCTTTAAAACATCTAATATATATATATATATATATATATATATATATATATATATGTATATATATATATATGTATATATATATATGTGTATATATATGTGTATATATATGTGTATATATATGTGTATATATATGTATATATATATATGTATATATGTGTATATATATATATATATATATGTATATATATATGTGTATGTATATATATATATGTATATATATATGTGTATGTATATATATGTATATGTATGTATATATATGTATATATGTATATATATGTATATATGTATATATATGTATATATGTATATATGTATATATATGTATATATATGTATATATGTATATATATGTATATATGTATATATGTATATATATATGTATATATGTATATATATATGTATATATGTATATATATATGTATGTATATATATATGTATATATATGTATATATATGTATATATATGTATATATGTATATATATATGTATGTATATATATATATATATATATATTGTATTTTATAAAACTGTATACACCTCAGCTAGAGCAATCTGTGTTAAATGAGTGCTGGTGCAGAAAATCTGGCTCAGCTTGAAGTATCAAAGTACAGCCGGGCTGAGATTCTGGGTCAGAAGTAAATCATGGCAGATTAAAATGTCAAGCGTTACACAACATACCCTGTGAGTCCTGCTGGCTGGTGGCAGCAGATATTCTGAGGGCAAGGACACCGATCTCGCCTGGGAAAAGCAAAATGTGTAAATCACGAGAGAATCAAAGGACTTGAACACCAATTGTTTTACCAAGTGACAAAGTCACTCTGTGCCAAATATGCAATGAAATCCTAGTAAAGCCAGAGGTGCCGATGTAGCTGTAGCTGCATTTTTTGCCTGTCATAAACCTAATCCTGATAATTTCTAACCTAATCCTGATAACATAAAACCTAATCCTAATAGCGTAAACTTAATCCTGATAACGTAAACATAATCCTGATAACGTAAACATAATCCTGATAACATAAATCTAATCCTGATAACATAAACCTAATCCTAATAGCGTAAACTTAATCCTGATATCATAAACCTAATCCTTTTAATTTAATACCAAATCCAAATAACATAAACCTAATCCTAACACTTAAAAAAAAAACCCCAAAAAAACAGAAAATGTAATCCTAAGAATTTAAAACGCAATCCTAGCACAATCCAATGAACTTAAACCTAATCCTAATCATTTCTAACCTAATCCTAATACCACAAATCCAAATCTAATCCTAATTCCTAAACCTGGCACTTAAAACAATCTTAATAACAAAAATTAATCCTAATAACTTAAAATAATCTAATTTTAATAATTTAAAAAAATGTAATCCTACACCTAATTGTTGATGCAAAGTCCACTGTAAAAGTATAAGGGACTTTTTCCCACATCTTGGGGGGATCTGTGGTGGGGGGGGGGATCTGTGGTGGGGGGTATATCGACCTCTCACCTGCGAGGCAGTAAGAGCCTCGAGTGTGTGCAGTCTCTCGAGGACGCTCTGCATGTCCTCTTGTAGCCGCGTTAAAGCCGTGACGATCTGCTCGTTCAGATCGCTGCCTCCGACCCCGTCAGACCCCCAGCGCTCCCCGTCACCTCCTGCACTCTGTAATGACCCCGCGACCCCTGACCCCGTGCCTGAAGACCTGGACCCTGAGGTAGAGGAGAGACTAATTAAAAAAAACCAGCTAGTCTACTAGGAAGTTAAAGCTACTGCTTTACAGTCAGGCTGTACCTCGTCCTCTCCTGGTCAGAGAGCTGCCGGGTCTGCCCATGCTCAGGCTGTTTCTCTGCACTCCTCCTTCTCCACTCGTCTTCCCATCTTCTCCTCCGTGCTGAAAGCCATCCTGTCCTCTCAGCAGGATCTCAGAGTCTCCGTGTGTCGATTGCGGCTCCTCCTGAGAGCGCAGAGTGCTGCGGCTTTCCTCCAGAGAGTGGTTCATGTGAGAATCACCGCTCTGCTGCACGCGCATAAACAAGATCATCTGGCATGCATAATAATAATAATAATAATAATAATAATAATACTTTTCTCAAAGTGTGAAACATGTTCTCTTTACTCTGTGAAATATGTTCTCTTTACGCACATTCGATCAGTCAAGACATGTTCAGTGTCTGAAATTTGCTCCATTAGTTAGGTTAATTACTTGAGATTACGCACCATTACCATTATTTGTGGTGAATGTGTAAAGATTATGATGTTTGGCATAAAAGATCTTCCCTTACGTGTGCAAAACTAATGTAGCAGACGTCAGAAAACAAACATGAGAACTACTCTTTCCAAATATTAACAGTGGGCCTCGTTTATCAAACTGGATACGAACAAACTGATTCGTCCAACCTTTGCAAGAGCATTTGCACAGGAAACGTGATGCTCATAAAAATCGTGTTAGTTCGGGAAAAAACTTTCGTATCCTACATTTTGCTTCTGAGTTTGTGTAGATTTTACGTATAAGGAGACTCGCTGATGTGAACCTCGAATGATCGGCTTCAAATCGTATAATTGGTGATGAGTTACTGCGACTTTACATACACTGTCAAGTGTCACCGCAGTGGCTGAGCTGCGTTACTGGAAGATTTAGCGCACGCCATGTTTTGGAGATTTACAGCCGAGTACGAAAACGTGTTTTCAATTCAATTTTATTTGTATAGCGCTTTTAACAATAGACATCGTCACAGAGCAGCTTTACAGATACATAATTTTTGGATCTAAATTTTAAATCGATAAATTTATCCCCAATGAGCAAGCCAATGGCGCCGGTGGCAAGGAAAAACTCCCCGAGACGACATGAGGAAGAAACCTTGAGAGGAACCAGACTCAAAAGGGAACCCATCCTCATCTGGGTGACACTGGATAGTGTAATTATAAGTAAATCTCTTCTATAACTGTATGATACATGATATAAAGTGCAACTGTGTAGTCAGGAGATTCAACACAGTCTCAACATGAAGTCTATTCTGCTGAAATCATTAACTGTCCTTTGTTTGGCCAACAAAAACATTTACACACAACGAAAAGACTGATAAATGAGACCCCATGTCAAGACTAGCCCTGTATTAAATCAATATTATACCACGGCTCTGTTTGAATTCTGGATTGTGATCGGTCAGATGGTGTTGATTAGTTTTCTATAACAGCAGCGCTGACAATAGTGCAGCTGTAAATCACAGGGTTATATTAATGTGCTCGTTCATTATAAGGAGATGGTTATGTAACGTTTATGGAAGGAGTCTCCGGTGTCAGCACTTGGTAACAGTAAGAGGTAAAGCTGTAACTTCTGCCACTGGGAAGTCTTCAGGACAGAGGGGTTTACACTTTGCTGTTTAACAATAACAAGACACGTTGCATACTTTGCCTTATGAATAACGCATAATGGTGTCCTTGCTCTCAGAACACTTCATACTCGGTTGGATGATTCACAGAGACAAAAGTGAAGCTGGATCGAGTCCAGTTTCGGTGTCGAGAGCTCGGTCTCACCTCCTCCACACCAAACTGGTCCACAGAGTCGCAGTAAACCTCGCTGTCGGAGTCTGAGGCCACGTGATGAGCGCTGCGCACGTCTTCATTATCATCTAGGGAAATCACAATCAAATGAAGTCCATGCTTTCTTTTATCCAGAACAGTGTTATCAGTGTACTAGAAGGCCGGGGCCTTTAAAAGTGCAAATGAAGCTAAATCTATACACAGTTCCTTTGTAAGAACAAGATCTAATCTGCCTGCTTGTACTATATTATTATTTTTGCTAAAACGTCTCACCTGGACACAATATATGGCTTACATAACAATATATACAGTTATGTGGATTAATGTACTGATATATTTACATATTACCGATGTACATGTATCTAGGATTTTTATTGTTACAATGCCTCTACATATAGACACTTCATAACAAAATCGGTGATGAGACCCCCCCCCCCCCGAGTGTTAGAGCTTTCACTGCTAATGGCGAAGTGCTTTATTCATTATATTGATTTAAAACAAGTACCAATACGGCGACTTGAAGTTTAATTAAGTTTAATTAACATTCTTCTCCTATTAAACACCACCATTATACCACAGCGCTGTTGAATTCTCAAATCTGATCGGTCAGAAGGTGTTGATTCTTCTTTGTAACATGTTATTGTTTCTATGGTAACAACTGGTTCATAGGAACTTCTGTGGCGGACGCGTCACATAACCTAAGCCTAATAATAAATAGATTTTTTTTTTTTAAAGTGTTATTTAATGAAGGAAAACGTGTAATTGTTGATATGGTGACGTTTTCTATAAGCAGATGTTTATTTAACATTTAAGGAAGGAGTCTCCAGTGTCAGAGACAAAGCTGTAACTTGACGACGCTGCATTTTACAGTTTCTCGGTAAAATACTATAAAAACTTTAAAAGGACAGGAAGCACCGACTGTTTATAGCTTCTATAACGTAAGGGGTGATATTGATTATTTTCCCGTAACAGCATGTTCGCTGCACTAGCAATGTCCTCCTGTGACGTCAGAGCGCTAACTTCTTATAGGAGCCATCACCAAAATCACTAAGGATATCATAAACATTTAATTATAAACACTTTTCCTTTCTGTCGTGTCACCTGTAGTGTGGCCATTAACGTGCTGGATCTCGCCGTCTTTCTCCTCCGTGTCTTTTCCATTCAGAGTGGATTTGGAGCAGTGTGTCCCGTTCGTCACGGGAGACACATCGTGCCCTATACCGCCGTTCGGAAGTCCATTTCCAGCCGAGGTCTTTTTCTTCATGGCAGGGGCTAAAACAAGCACAAAAACGTTTTTAAAATGTAAAAGATTAATTCCTAATCGTATTTCGCTCGTGCTTAATTACCTTTTTTCAGCTGCTCGCTCTCTTCTTCCTCTTCATTCTCATCATCTCCACTATCATTATCATCTTCATCGTCGTCATCATCCTCGCCTCCGTCCTCCTGCTCCTTAATCTCGTTTGCGTCAATCTCCGGAGCTTCTGCTTTGTGTATGGGACCGTGGCCGTCCAAGGTGCCGTTCATCTCCATGGTTCTGATGATGCTTTTCGTGACGCTCTTCGAAGGCGCTGACATCATGCTGCCGAGGCCTAGAGATCACCGCAGCATCGGCTCTGAGTGTTACGTCACCGATTCTCGGACGCAGACCGTTTATGAACTTGGGTGAAATCTAGATCTAATCTAAATCTAACGTTATATCACTGGCACAAACACGTGATCTAATCTAAACAGCAAGAAAAACAAACCAGCTACACGTGGAGTCGAGATTTAGGAATCATCACTACAACCTAAACGTTACATGACATTCCACTATGTTCATTACTGTGAGGGGAGGGTCACAGGAGGAACACGTTTACTACACACTTGCCTTCCAGCTGTCTAGCAAATTTTTCCAACTGGGCTGAGCACCGAACCAAAGACACATTCAGCATGTTAGCATAAAATAAATAAAAAATAAAGTTAATAAGGAGTAGTAAAAAAAAATGTAATGTTAACAGACTGTCACTGCTACAGTGTTACTCAGGTGGAGAATATAAACTGACATCAGGGAGTCATGGATCAGTTTCTGATTTCTTGAAGTACACAGACGTTTATTTCATTTTCTGACATGACACTTTGCATGTCATTGTGTCTTCGTATGTACAAGAGGTGCATTTAAAGCGACCAAAGTGTGATGATGTGATTCTCTGTAGTGCAAACCAGCCATGCCTCCTTTAGTGGTACAAACAGGAACAAAGGCCACACCTCCTGATAAGATCTGCTGTCTGTGTGAATCGTGCTTATATTTTTTAATTTATATTTTATTTATATTTTAATTTAATTTTATTGAGTGGTGTTTTATGTATATTTATTTTGTTTTATTTTTCAAGTTCAAATATAATTTAATATATTTGTTTAAATATTCGTATTTGATACATATAGTTCTGATACAATTGTATTATTACATTGAATATGTTGGACTAAATAAACATCTATACACTTAAATATGGAAAATGTCATTGTTATGTGCGCTTCACTCGCCAAATTGCAGTGCCATGACAGTTTTTACATCAGTGGGGCCCATATTCATGATCTCGCCTTGGGCCCCACAACCCCTTGGGCCGGCCCTGCTTGTCAGTCTCAGTGAAGGAGGCATGGTTTCTAACCTGTAATTCCCATTGATGGAGGCATGGAGGCATGGCCTTTGTGTCTGTAGGAGGTGTGGCCTTTGTGTCTGTAGGAGGTGTGGCCTTTGTGTCTGTAGGAGGTGTGGCCTTTGTGTCTGTAGGAGGTGTGGCCTTTGTGTCTGTAGGAGGTGTGGTCTTTGTGTCTGCCAGTCCCAGTGTAGGAGGTGTGGTCTTTGTGTCTGCCAGTCCCAGTGTAGGAGGTGTGGCCTTTGTGTCTGTAGGAGGTGTGGTCTTTGTGTCTGCCAGTCCCAGTGTAGGTGGTGTGGTCTTTGTGTCTGTAGGAGGTGTGGTCTTTGTGTCTGCCAGTCCCAGTGTAGGAGGTGTGGCCTTTGTGTCTGTAGGAGGTGTGGTCTTTGTGTCTGCCAGTCCCAGTGTAGGAGGTGTGGTCTTTGTGTCTGCCAGTCCCAGTGTAGGAGGTGTGGCCTTTGTGTCTGTAGGAGGTGTGGTCTTTGTGTCTGCCAGTCCCAGTGTAGGAGGTGTGGTCTTTGTGTCTGTAGGAGGTGTGGTCTTTGTGTCTGCCAGTCCCAGTGTAGGAGGTGTGGCCTTTGTGTCTGTAGGAGGTGTGGTCTTTGTGTCTGCCAGTCCCAGTGTAGGTGGTGTGGTCTTTGTGTCTGCCAGTCCCAGTGTAGGAGGTGTGGTCTTTGTGTCTGCCAGTCCCAGTGTAGGAGGTGTGGCCTTTGTGTCTGTAGGAGGTGTGGTCTTTGTGTCTGCCAGTCCCAGTGTAGGAGGTGTGGCCTTTGTGTCTGTAGGAGGTGTGGTCTTTGTGTCTGCCAGTCCCAGTGTAGGAGGTGTGGTCTTTGTGTATGCCAGTCCCAGTGTAGGAGGTGTGGTCTTTGTGTCTGCCAGTCCCAGTGTAGGAGGTGTGGCCTTTGTGTCTGTCAGTCCCAGTGAAGGAGACATGGTCTTTGACCTGTCTTTTCCACTGATGGAAGCATGGTGGCATGGCCTTTGTGTCTGTAGGAGGTGTGGCCTTTGTATCTGCCAGTCCCAGTGTAGGAGGCCTTTGTATCTGCCAGTCCCAGTGTAGGAGGCCTTTGTGTCTGTCAGTCCCAGTGTAGGAGGCCTTTGTGTCTGTCAGTCCCAGTGTAGGAGGCCTTTGTGTCTGTCAGTCCACTTAAAGAGCCATGGCCTCTGTGTTTGTCAGTTCCAGTGAAAGAGGCGTGGTCTAAGTTCCTGTCAGTTGCAGTGAAGGAGGTGCGGCCTTTGAGTCTGTCAGTCCGAATGAAGAGGCGTGGCCTTTGTTTCTGTCAGTCCCAGTGAAGAGGTGTGGCCTTTGTGTCTGTCAGTCCCAGTGAAGGAGGCATGGCCTTTGTGTCTTTCAGTCCCATCTAAAGAGGCATGGCCTCTTTGCCGGTTAGTCCCACTGAATGAGGTGTGGCCCAAGTTCCTCTAAGTTGCAGTGAAAGAGGCGTGGTCTCTGACCTATAATTCTCACTGACAGAAGCTTTCTAATAATTCAGCAATAAATAATGTCAAGCAGAACATACCTTTACTTTGAACTTACTTTTCTTCATCCTCTTTTCTTTTTTTTTTTTTTACAGAATGCCTTTTCTGTCATGCATTTTACTTATGCTTAGTACGTATTCATAAAGAGACAGCAGTGCCAGAGACTAAAATAGCATTTCTGTTGAACGTGAGCAATGAGCATTTTGGAGCAAAGTGTGGAATCCCGTGGATACGAATAATTACGGTACTTGAGTTCTCCTCAATCCATCAATGTGTGAATAAATTATGCAAATTACTGTGATACAGTGTATTTTACTAATGTTTTCTGCCTTTAGTTATACTAAAGTTTTGTATTTTTTTTTGTCATTTTCAGTAATCTGTCATGTTATTTAGAGCTCATCCTTTTACTTGTGTAATATGGATGAGTTATTTAGTCCTCACCGTTTTTGTGATCTGTGTGTTATTTAATGAGGTACATGCGAGTACGTGTTTGATGCACTTTCTGCTCACTGCATGAAAACCTGAAATCGGGAGAACCTTGAAGTTGGATGGGCCCATCTGGCAAGTTGGGGCCCCAGGCGACCGCCTGTTTTGCCTGTTGGCCGGGTCGGCCCTGCTGACAAGCCTTGAGGGCAAGCCTCTATCAGTGGGGAGGTCAAGTCAGAGACCACACCTCCTTCACTGTAACTGACAGCAACGAAGGCCACACCCCTTTCTCTGGGACTGACAGACACAGAAGCCATGGCTCTTTAAGTGGGACTGACAGACACAAAGGCCACACCTCCCTCAGTGGAATAGACAGGTCAAAGACCTGCTTCACCTCTTTCACTGGGACTGACAGATGCCTCCTTCCTTGGGATGGACTATCTCATAGGCCACGCCTCCTAAAATGGGCATACCAAGTTCAGAAGCTTTAAGAGGGACTCACAGGCACATTCAGTAGGACTGATAAGTCAGAGACAGGCACCGAGGCCATGCCTCCTTCACTGATTCACTGGGACTGTGCACAATGTTCATGAGGATCTTGTCTAACCTGCAGTCAGGTCTGAAACTTGGCTGATCTTCTTCTTCTCATCTACGAGCTCGTAGAACGGCCCGAGAACCTGCAGAAGCTGTTCCACCTGCTCAGTCATGGGCATGCTTTCAAGAATCTGAACATTTAAAAAAAAAATGTTTCAGATATTTAAATGTCATAAAAACCTAATAACCATCATTAAAATGAACAAACAGACATCATTACCAGTTTGAGGTCATCCACGTACGCCGTCATGGCCTCTTCCTTTGGCATAGCTCCAAGTGCATTCCATGCATCCCTACGACACAAACACAAACACACACAGGAGGTAAATACTTTTTCTGTAGTATTAGGCAACTCTTGATTTCTGATGCCTGCTCGGGTTACTGTTGGTCTGTGAGCTGTTTTTTCAAGGACACTCAGATGTTCATGTTTTTAAAACTGCAGGCAGCCAGTGTATTAAAGTAAACTAACCAGTGCGCATGAACTTTGGTTTGATGATAAAGTTCACTCTGCCATTCACTCACACAGCTAGAAACATCCGCCAGAGCCGAGCAAAAACAAAACATCCACGCATAACAATTTGTGGTAACACTTCCGATATACCCTGTATTTATAAAGCATTATAAATGCCTTTACGAATACATAGCATGTATAGTACCTTGCAATGTCTGCCATATATCTGTATTAAGCATGAGGTCATAATGTCAGTGTTACGGGCAAGGGCACGTGTTTTTTCTGTGAAAAGTCTTTTAGACATTGTGAACACTACTCATTGGATGGTGTGTTCATCCATCACCTTCTTGTCCAATGCCGGTGGCTGAGCGGAGGAGCTTTGACTTTCAGAAGCCGCCCCGGAAGAGCGACAGCAGGCGGAGAGAGTGACAAAATAGAGAGAGAATGATGCCAACGGGAAGTTTTTGAATGTTTTGTTTGTGTGTTATAATTCACTATAGTTACTGGACCTGATAACAGCCTGCCTGGTATAAGCCTGTACAAATTCTTATAAATACATTTCATGCATAACACTTTCTAAAGCATACAGTGTCCTACACTAATATCGGCACCCTTGGTAAATATGAGCAAAAAAGGCTGTGAAAAATTGTCTTTATTGTTTAACCTTTTGATCTTTGGTTAAAAAAAATCACAAAAAATACTCTGGATGTCGAACAGCTGTAAACACAACACAGGTTTATCCAAAAAATAAAATTGTTATATATAGGTGTGCAACAGTTATTGGCACCCCTATGAATTCATATGAGAAAAATATATTTGAAGTATATTCCCATCAATATTTAAAATTTTTTTTTTAGTACACCTGGGTCACTAGGAACAGGAAATTGTTCAACCATGACTTCCTGTTTCACAGGAGTATAAATATGAGGTAACACATAGGTCAAATTCCCTTAGTCATTCATAACAATGGGTAAGACCAAGGAATATAGTTGTGATGTGCGGCAAAAGGTTGTTGAGCTTCACAAAATGGGAAGTGGCTATAAGGAAATAGCACCAGCATTGAAAATGCCCATTTCCACCATCAGGGCAATAATTAAGAAGTTCCAGTCAACTGGAAATGTTATGAATCAACCTGGAATTGGACATGTGTCTATATTGTCTCAACACACTGTGAAGAGGACGGTTCGAGTGGCCAAAAAATCTCCAAGGATCACAGCTGGAGAATTGCAGAAGTTAGTTGCGTCTTGGGGTCAGAAAGTCTTCAGAACTACAATCCGAAGTCACCTACATCATCAAAAGTTGTATGGAAGGGTTTCAAGAAAAAGGCCTTTACTATCATCCAAAAACAAACCTATTCAGTTTGCCAGACACTACTGGAACTTCAAATGGGATCGGGTTCTATGGTCAGATGAAACCAAAATAGAGCTTTTTGGCAATAAACACCAGAGGTGGTTTTGGTGCACACAGAGAGGTAGCCATATGGAAAAGTACCTCATGCCCACGGTTAAATATGGTGGTGGCTCTTTAATGTTTTGGGGCTGTTTTTCTGCCAGAGGACCTGGATATTTTGCTCTCATGGATATCAAGCAATTGCAACCAAAACACAAAAGGTTTATCAAAAAAAAAAAAAAAAAAAAAAAAATCTTTGTTAAATATAGGTGTGCAACAATTATTATTTAGTCAATACTTTGTGCTGCCTCCCTTTGCCAAGATAACAGCTCTGAGTCTTCTCCTATAATGCCTGATGAGGTTGGAGAATACATGATGAGGGATCTGAGACCATTCCTCCAGGTCCTGCACATTCTTTGCTTTTCCAGCATCTTCTGCATATTTGACCCCTTTCCAACAGCGGCTATATGATGTTGAGATCCGTCTTTTCACACCGAGGACAACTGAGGGACTCGTACACGGCTATTACAAAAGGTGCAAACGTTCACTGACGCTCAAGAAGGCAACACGATACGGAAACATGTAAATATCTTACAGTATGTAGCTTCTGAAGGACAGTACTTAATGAAAAAATAAGATATTTAAACAAAATAAAATAATTTTATTAAGGATTTTCCTCTTCTGTGTCCCACAACATTCTCCTGCCACTAATGATGTCGTCATCCGCTAAAACACATGCGAGGGTTACTTTACTTCCTGAACAAGTGCGGACCCGAGTACGAGTTGCATTCACATTCACGGGAATTCGAACTCGGCCCACCTCCCAGTGAGACCAACTGCCAGTGTAAAAGCCCCCTTAAAAAATTAGATAACGGCAGATTACATAATGCATTATAACAGTTGTTCATGAGAAAATTATAATGTTGTAATTATCTATAGTAGCAGAATGAGATACCCTAACATAAGTCTGTATAACTGCTCACAGTTACACTTTATAAAGTGTATGACATCATAACGTCAGGTCTCATTGCAACGTTATAATTTCTGTTCATAAGAACTTCATCAACACCAGTGTTATAATGCACTATAGTGCCTGAATGTGATAGCCTCCCTGGCATGAGACTGTATAAATTCATATAATTACATGCATAACACTTTATAAAGCATGAATACAGTATATGGCTTCATAACACCTGGTTACATAACGCATTATATAATTTGTGCGCAATATGAACAGGAACATGAACTAACAAGGTATGAAAAAGTTATTTTTAAGTGCAATTTTATGTAATTATTCCTAAAATCCGATTTTTTTCCCCCTTCAGTTATCAGGTTATGTTGTGTGTGTGTAAAAATTACTGTGTCACAAGTCAGTCACTCTTCAATGTCACCAAGTGATCTTTCAACCTTACAAGAATGCGGCTTACGGCCAGTAGGTCGAAGGTGAAATCAACAGATCAGTGTAATCTCACGCTCACTTTATAACATACAGTAAAGCAAAGATCTATTAATCAACAATAGAAAAAAAAAAAAAAACCCAAAATGCTACAAGCCAAGGAGATGGAGATATTGTGATGTGTGATGCTCGGTACCATTTGACTTTGCCGACGGGATCCCAGAACCCCGGGCGGGGCATGTTGCACGGCCCCTGAGTCGCCTGCTTGTAGTAGCTGTAGAATTTCAGCATCATTTCGTTGGACGGCTGAAAGGAACCTGCGATATCGGAGGGTGAATCATTAGACAAAGTCATTCCAGTTAATCCTTAGAACACAGGTTCATGTGTTACCAAGATCATCATCACTGCTGCGATTTGGATGTTGTGATGTTATTCATGATTAGCACACGAACGTGTGTGCTCTGTTGCTTTTATACAACACTTTACAAAGTAAGGAAGACGTAAATCATGAACATTAAGCTTAAATGAATCAAACTTTTAGTAATTTAGATTTTCTTTATACTCACGTGTTCATAAATGACGTTAAATTACCATGGCACAGCTGATTTACATTTAGCCACGCCCACAAAACTCCATAAAAGGCAAAGCTCACAAAACCGAAAGCGACAAAATGATCTTCCTAAGTGCTTCCAGTAATGCAGCTCAGCCACTGCAGAGTATCGGCTCTGTCTCATACTCTGCAAATAAGATCATTGCTCCATGGTCCAGTTCTGATGCTCACGTGCCCACTGTAGGTGCTTTCGGTGGTGGACAGGGGGTCAGCATTCAACTTCGAGAACTGACCGTTCACTTGCTGACTAATATATCCCACCCCTTGACAGGTGCCATTGTAATGAGATAATCAGTGCTATTCACTTCACCTGTCAGTGGTTTTAATGTTATGGCTGATCGGCGTATAGTTATCATATTTAGTAGAAATAGCATGAAGGAGATTAGATTCATTGAACACTGCATTATTTGACCATTTTTATTAATACAATTATTATTACACTGATTTTCAAATTACTCTAAATGATGATTTTCTAATTTTGATGGTTAATGACTCAACACAGCTTGGAGTATCTCAATTTCTCTCATTGCTGTTGCCAAGCAACCGTTGTGTCAGTCAGTGGAATAACACAGAATTGGTGAACACGTTGTGCCGTTATCAGATATACCTGCAAGGCTAGACTACTTTTCAACCAATCAGATTGCGTGGGCGTAGCTAAATACTGTTTCAGTATCTCAAAAATATTAGAATAAAGAATTTATAATTTAGCGATGTGGACCTGAGAAGACTCTAATCAGCTGATTAACTCAAAACACCGTTGCTCAGTGGTCCAAAGTCCTCTTTTCAGATGAAAGTAAATTTTGCATTTCATTTGGAAATCAAGGTCCCAGAGTCTGGAGGAAGAGTGGAGAGGCACAGAATCCAAGTTGCTTGAAGTCCAGTGTGAAGTTTCCACAGTCAGTGATGATTTTTGGTGCCATATCATCTGCTGGTGTTGGTCCACTGTGTTTTCTCAAGTTGAGAGTCAATGCAGCGTCTACCAGGAGATTTTAGAGCACTTCATGTTTCCGTCTGCTGACAAACTTTATGGAGATGCTGATTTCCTTTTCCAGCAGGACTTGGCACCTGCCCACAGTGCCAAAACTACTAGTAACTGGTTTGCTGACCATGGTATTACTGTGCTTGATTGGCCAGCCGACTCACCTGACCTGAATTTTGTCAAGAGGAAGAAGAGAGACACCAGACCCGACGATACAGACGAGCCGAAGGCCGCTATCAAAGCAACCTGGGCTTCCATAACACCTCAGCAGTGCCACAGGCTGATTGTCTCCATGCCACGCCGCATAGATGCAGTAATTCGTGCAAAAGGAGCCACGACCGAGTATTGAGTGCATAAATTAACATACTTTTCAGAAGGTCGACATTTCTGTATTATACATTCTTTATTCTAATATTTTGAGATACTGGATCTTTTATTTCCATGACCTGTAAGCCGTAATCATCAAGATTAAAACAGAAAAGGCTTGAAATACTTCACTTTATGTGTAATGAATCTAGAAAATATGAAAGTTCCACTTTTTGAATTAAATTACGGAAAAAAATGAACTTTTCCACGATATTCAAATTTTTTGAGATGCAGCTGTAGATAATCAGCCACCAAGCACTAGGGCTACAAGACGAATGTCGTCACTACATCAGCACAGGGAAGTTTAGGGCTACCAGTTTATCACTGGAACTTCCATTCATGAATTTTTAAGAGGCTCAGGTTAAAGACCTTTACCCGAGCTTTACGACCAGCACTACACTTTACTCTGTAACGATTTTATCTATTTACATATTTTCAGCTTTGTAATTTTATCATTCAAGCCTTCTTTCACTGTTTTAGCAACCCCTTGCTTACTGTGCTTAATGTTTGTGCTTACGCCGTGTTTCGCCTTCAATCTATCCTCGGCTTTTCCCCGACGTGAAGCTGATGCGAGACGATTTTAATTATAGTTATATTGGCTGGACAGTCGGCTTTAGCGATCCGATGCCGAGTATTATCACTGGGGTGGTAAACGATGGAGCAGAAATATATTTTCCAATCTGATTACCTGATGTAGTACAGTGTGTCCCAAAAGTCCCACATTTTTCATACTTCGTTTATATTATATATATATATATATATATATATATATATATATATATATATATATATATATATATATATATATATATATATATATTTCAGACAGCCTTTAAGAACGCCTTCGACAAAAGAAGGACGTCTTGAAATCATTCTCACGGCCGGATCGGGAAGCTGTCGCAAGGTCGCGATGGACTTTGACAGGAAACATGTCAAGCACAATCACACACAGGAACAAAAGACTGTCGCCAAAAACGCTGGAAGAGTTGCGGACCAACCGAGAACAAGTGGACGTCCACGAACATCCGTTGACGAAGGCGTGACCGACCCGGCGTTGGCATACACAGTCCCCTACCCTATGTCTGGAGACTTTC
Organism: Cranoglanis bouderius; assembly: GCA_023630585.1. Classification (NCBI taxonomy): domain Eukaryota; kingdom Metazoa; phylum Chordata; class Actinopteri; order Siluriformes; family Cranoglanididae; genus Cranoglanis; species Cranoglanis bouderius. The sequence continues at coordinate 4,514,153 of CM042564.1, read as the reverse complement.
GGGACACCCTGTAGTAGTGTAGAGTAGATTAGAGAGCTTTACGGACGTTCTATCCTTATATACACGCGCGTATAGAGTAAAATGAAAAAGCGGTCTCCAAGGGTGTGATATATTATGCACGGGAGGGAGTCAGATTAAAATCTTAGAAGTGTGACAAATTAGAGAAACGGACCGTACGCAGCTGTGACGCAGACCGCGGCACGGATCACAGCTCTATTTCAAAAAACAGTGCAATTTATTTATTTTATTTCCTTTTTTTTATGAATTAAGGCTTTCACTCGACTCACGGTCACATTTGAGATCATAAATGTTTATGGTGCGTCGTTCGGTGACGTGACACGGATGTCGATTTCTTGCATCTTGCTGAAAAAAAAAAAAAAGGTCGCTTGGTTACTACACTGGACGTATCGTTGAGCTCTCTGATAGGCCCTGGATCGAAAACGTGAATTGCCCCATGCGCTGTGAATAAGGCTGACTTGACCTGAGCCGAGCCGATAAACTCTAAAGCAAAATAAACACGTGCACTGGTCAGGGGATAGAGCACAAGATCTTCTGTGTTTGTTCATTGTTTTGTATTTGTATCAATACTGTAAAGTGTCCTTGAGCTCTGGAAAAGGCGCTATATATATAAATTAAACATATCGTTATTATAATAATAATAACATGTTTAATTTATATAGCGCCTTTTCCAGAGCTCAAGGACACTTTACAATATTAATCAGGTGCTGATTTGGGCTCTATGGGAGATAATAATAATTCTAATTATTATTATTATTATTATCTCCCACAGAGCCCAAATCAGCACCTGTAATGCAGGTATAACGCAGGTATGATGCCGGTTTCCACCTGACTCACCGTTTGCAGGTAAACTCTGGATCACTTTGACCGCAGCGTCAAACCTTTGCTCCTGGATGGATCTGCTTTCATCCTCCATCATGGATGGCTCTTATCAAAAATAAACAGACTGTCAGATTAAACCTGGAGAGAGAGAGAGAGAGAGAGAGAGAGAGAGAGAGAGAGAGAGAGAGAGAGAGAGAGGAAAAAAACAGGAGAACAGCTGAGGTTTCATCAAGTTTCAAAAAGATGTCAGGAGACATGTAAACCCAGCTATTCATTACACTACCCGTGGCTGTGAAGTTTATTATTTATCCATGTCAGCTATTTACATGGTTATAAACATGCAGACAACAACAACAACAACAAAAAACAAGGTTTCCAAACATCTCCCTAATGTCCTTAACGGCACATCAAACATGGCGACATGTCGTATACTACCTCGCGCAACCCTAAATAAGCATAAACAACGCAACAAAAACAGTTTGTTTTTTGTTTTTTAATTGAAAGTGAAATAAATACAACAAGAACAACAACAACAACTCAATCCCTTACCATTTGTTTAGCGCCTGCGATGAAGAAAGCGACTTCGGAAACCTGAACTAGCGACGGAAACCCCTAATGACAGCGACATAAAGCTGCTGGGAATTGTAGTTCCTTTTAGATACAAACAGGCTAAGGGGTATACGCTGAAAGAACTACAAATACCACGATGCTAAACAGCTAAACAGGAAGTGTAGTCTGGACGTCGGCTTTACTCCCTGCCCTACAAAACATTCAAGTATTTCAAATCGTACATAAACATTCATTAATGATTTTTATTGGATAATAATATTATTTATGTTTAACAGGAGATCAAATCTGGCTGCATCACTCGCGGAAGTAGATAATTGTTCCTGCGACCGGATTAAAAGCTATGTAGGAAAACTACATATCCCAACATTCCTCTCTCTCTCTTTCTCTCTGCTTATAACGCTTTTATTCGACAAATATTCCTATTTGATTTGTAAGACACTCGTGTGATATCAGGTACGCGAAGGTTACAGACATTATTTTTTTTATACTTTAGACAACCTGGTTGTTATTTTATTAAATTAACGACATTATAAATAAACGGTTGCCATCTATCGTTATTGAATTCACACATTTGAACAGCTGGATTAAAAAAATAAAATAAAATAGAAACCATACTGTAGCTACCTTATTGCCTTATTGTTTTTGTATTTAAACACCAACAAATGTGAAGGTCTACAACTTGTCCATTTTTGCAAAAGTAGCGATGTATATTTAAGAAACACCATGTGGAATAAAACGAACTGTTTTTTGTGTTTATGGGACGTGTAGTTTCTACACTGAAAATAAGTACTACAACAAATAATTACTACAAAAAAAAAAAAAACAAGTTACGTATAATCAGACGTCCACGCAAAAAAATCAAACAAAACAACAACACTCAAATATTTTAAAAACGAAAAAGAAAAAAAACCTGAAAAATAATTTAGACGATTTACTTCCGGGTGTCACTGCGCGCCATGGCAACGTCCAAACTTGTATATTACCGTACTACATAGTATGCTCCAGTTATGGTGCTGTATACTAGTCTGTGCGTTAGTATGCATAGTTAGAAATCGCTAACAGGAATCCTTAAACATCAAACGATATATATATAGAATAAAGCAATACATATCTTTAAATAAATAAATAAATACTTAGTTGACGTGAAAGCACCTTAAAATATTTTTATAACGATATGTAAAAAATAAAAATAAACAAAATACTGAAAATAATTCAGGCTATTTACTTCCGGGTGTTACTACACGACGCCATGGCAACATGCCGTCCAAGCTTGTATACTTTTGTATACTTTTATATATATATATATATATATATATATATATATATATATATATATATATATATATATATATATATATATATAATTTATTTATTTTTTTATTGCTTGAAGAACATAAATGCCAAATAAACAACAGAAAGAAACTCCAAGCTTGTATACGAACGTACTACACGCCACTACGTATCATGTATGCTAGTTATTACGGTAGTCTGCGTATTCAGAA